>LD344835.1:52429-80592 GCA_001465055.1 Ptychodera flava | reverse complement strand
TACAGGATATTGAAAATGTTAACTACATGTTAGTAAGACCAGACAGGTCAATTGTTCTGTAGAGTCACTTCACTGCACTCATTGAATAGACGATAAATGATAGGTATCTTTTCTGTGGCAGATCGGAAAGTTGACCCATTTCCCAAGGGTCTGTGTGAAATTTACAGGCGACTGGTTAAGGTAATGCATGCTTATGTCTGCTTACAAACTTCAATGATTACTAAAGGCAAAGAAGGACAAGGTTGACTGACCTCGATATGTAAAGAAACATAAATAGAAACATATACCTCGCTGTAGAGTCTAAATATTTCTGTCGGTAAATATTTCAGCAGTTCCTCTGAGTAATGCAACTACAAACATACCTAAAATGTCAACCCGTCCTTCTTCTTCATACACTTGACTGAAGAAAGCTTCGACTGATTCGTCTTTGGTAACATCCAGCTCACGTATAAACAAAGTTTGATCTAGCGCGTCACCCACTGTCTGCACCAGTTGTTGTTTTCGAGACGTGTCTCTCATTGTTGCGTACACTTTGTACTTTTTGGAGTCATCCCTAGCCAATCTGGCTGCCGTAGCCAACCCGATGCCTGAGGAGCACCCAGTTATAACAACCACAGAGACCGCCATTATTTGTTAGAATACTTAAGGTTAAAGTGCCGTATCCAATTCATGCCTACGTAATGTGGAGAGTGTTTTGTTACGCCAGGTTACCACCTTTTGTGCTATGTCGTACCTATCCACCATACTAAATAGGCATTCCGTATGGCCAATATGACCTTTGACATGTATTTTCCATGACCCATTGTCGTTCCAGGCTTCACTGCAAGCCAGGCGTTAATAAGCAATAAAGTTCAGTTTTTTATCGAATACTTGTCTTTCAATGGACAACTAGATCTTACATTTTGCACCTCTTAGACCACAGAATTTTCGTATACCGAGAGTAAATACAGTGATCGCCAGTCCTGTGGCAATTACCAGCGCTTTGCTGAGCCCTTTCCATTTGAACAGCTCTGCCAACTGTATTTTTAGTTCCAGATCTGGATCGTCGAGAACGTCTTTCAGTGTTCTATATAAGGCTATTCTTTCATGAACTCTCCGATACTCGCCATGAAGCACCTCGATGCGGTTGTCGATTTTAATAGCTAGTTTGGCTTGTCAGCCGGGGCTTTAGTATTTAGTCTCTTTCGACGTACAGCCCAGCCAGATTTTTAGTTTGCAATCCTTTGCTAATCTTTGTAAACTACATATTCGAGGTTGAGGTAATTCCATTTAGCAATCCTGTTCTCTATTGCCTATATCATTTCTGCATTGCTGCTGGCGTCCTCTATGAGCTCAGTCAGGTTACAATCTCGCAACCGACTAATGTCCTCGGGGTTAGTCTATTGGTTTCTGTTTCCAAATTGAGGAGTTGTTTTTTGTTGGCATCATCGCGTCTAGCTGGAAGCTCACCCAACGGGCAGGGGCCTCTTCTAGGACATCTCTTATAAATTCTGTCCGGCCTCTTTCTCTCTTCAATGTCAAATGTGTGTATAATTTCCGTCTTCCGTTGTCTGTCAACTTCAAGCCCTTATAGTACAACCCTCCACCTCTAACCCTTGCATTGAACCACACAAGTTCTTTACTTGTTGGGTTGATGCCCCTTTGCTGGGCGTAACCATCAACTGCTTGTTGTTCGGGCTCTATTCGCTGTAATGTCAGTCTGTCTTCCTCAGGAGTAGCCTCATCGGGGGCTACCCACTCAAAAGCAGTCTCTTCCTCCTCAATCTCATTCAGATCATTCTCACACAACTCCTCCCCATTCCTCATAATTCGACATTTTCGTCTGCCATTTTATCACATGTATTATATGCAATAAATGCCATGCAACAAGTCTCTGACCCCCTGCTTATAGCCACAAGATTCTGCAAGGAAAAAATTTAAGCAGTGAGGACTCATCATGTCAGACAGAAAATGACCCTTTACGGCATCAAGACCCCGCACCTGAGAAAGCTGAGAATCGGTGCTGGCGATGCCAACATGCAAGATGCCGACTACAACCCCTTGTATGGCGTTTATCAAAAGAAGTATGCTATCAAGCTCGGGTATCCATTAATGAGCATCCATGGCACCGCCTACCCAAGCATGTTTGAAAGGCACATGTAGTGGCAAATCACCATGGCACCGGCCGCTCAACTGACAGTCTCTGAGGACACTGCTGATTTGGGTACTCACTGATGAATATCCAGCTTGAATACGAAACGATCAAAGACGAGGGCTTGGTCTGATATGTTACTGAGTTCTTTAACAACGGCAAGAGCTTCTTGTACGAGTATGTCCACCATTCTCGGACGATTCAATTCACAGCAACACCAATATCAACGAGAATGTCAACGTCCCTCGCCGAAGTATGAAAGTGCAGCTGATCATTCTGTTCACAAAGGTACAGGCAAGCCTAGCTAAACGGCGAGATATTTATGAATCAAGGCCTTGGAAGCATTTGTGTGACCATCAAAGGGATTGCAATCAAAGTCTATGCTAAGCGAATGCTCCCCCAGCATTTCTGGAAAGAGGCCTGCTGATACTTTGCAGAGGGAGTCAAAGATCAGGACCTCCTTCTTCATGAGATCGATTCCTGAAGAACAGATTCAGACTGTTCGCAGACTTGAGAAGCTTCAAGCATAAAATGTTTCATGGCAATGGCCTGAGGTGATGAACACAAAGGATGGAGTGCAGCTTGAAATACACCAAAAAATAAAAAAGCACAGCCACAGCAGATCACAACTCCAGGTTGATATGCAAGTCTTCGTGCATGCTGACGTGCAGGTTTTGTAGAACAAAACCATCTCAGTAGTATCCTCTTTCAAGGATAGGCGCGTGCAGCTCACAGCAGATAGAAGAGAGCCGCCCTTCAACATGATCACAACAGGGCCCACCTGTTGCCACAAGACAAAGTACCTGCCGGGATGAGCCTGGTTGATGGAGCTCTATTGTCGGAAGCTTGAGTGCATCGTTTTCTTATGTCCCATTTTCATGTACCGTACAACAAAACCTATGAGAAGAGGTTCCTAGTCACAGACGATGCAACATCATCCTCCCGATCCCCTGCACAGACATGGGTGAGTGGCTAAAGACAGTCCATGAAATATACGCCGGGACACCAACGCTGATCAGTTTAGATGACTGCACCATGTCAAAAGACATAAAAAAGCGGAATGATGAGCTAGTCAACTTTGGTTCAGTGCCTGGCATGATTGCCTCGATGAATGGGTCCTGATGCAGCAATACACCAACAGCAGCAATGGGTTTAGAGAGAAAATCTGAATGCTCATGCTCTCCTACAATCAGAGCAAGACAGACAATGAGAGCATCATCAAAGAATACGGGTTGGAGCTTGACCAAAAAAGTGAATCTGTTGCTCTATCAGCTGAGGAGCAGGAACACAACAAGCTAGTCTTCAGGCTGATGCATTCTTATAAGATCGCGTGGAACGGAGGACAGCCCTCATGAGCCTGGCAGCTTCCTCTTTCAATCGAGCGAAAGCACGTTCACTTTGGGCTCCTATGAGCTGAGGCTCTTTTGGTAGCCAATACCCCTCCGCTAGGTCATAATAGATCTCCTTGAGGTGCAACTTGGCCTCAAGTGCTGCCTCTGCATCAATCTGGGAAATCATTGAAGTCAAGGAGCTGGCCCTCCTAATCTGTAAACCTAGTCTGATACTGCTGAGGTTGCTACCCTGCTTGAGGGGCATCCTTAGGGGACTGCTGATATAGTAGACTATTTTTTCGCAGATTTAGTTGCTTTCCTTCAGGAGGGTTTGCAGATAGTCTTCCCGAGAGGTGCAGGCATATACTCACTGTCCTGCAGTGGAGGTTGGCACTGCTGCACAAGTGTTAGCCCTATCGACCGCGTCGCTGTGGATCACATACTCCTCGACATTGACGAAATCCACCCGTGTGTAGCTCTCTCTGCTTTTGTCCACAATCATCTTTTTGAAACCACGCAGGGTTGCAAAACTCTTGTCAGTGCTCAAATCTATCGTCCATTCTCTGGCCAGTCCTAGGCAGACTCTACCTGTTGGCTTTCTTTTTCGGAAGGAGATCTTGTCTGGCAGATTGAGCCTTCGGCTAGGGTTTCGATGTTGCACCATTTTTTAATAATCCAGATGATCATTTTCGCTATGTATATATTAATACAAACAATGGCAAGCAACTATAGGCTTCAAGGACATAACAGATGTCACCACGAGAGGACTGGTTAAGGTGCAGGAAAACAACAACAAAGACTTTGTCTTGCAATACAGGTATGTCGACCAGTCATTTGTCATCTCTCCAGCCACTGTCCAGAAGCACAGACACCAGACTTCTTTGACGAACCTGTCCGATGTTGCTGACATGGTTGGAACCAGGCAAGCAGCTGGAGACTCAACTCCATTCCTCTTCGGCTTCAGCAGCACTGCCCAAGAGTTTGTGCCATACGATGTCTCCATCAACCTGTTGGACATTATGGCTAGCCAATCGGCGGCTGTGCCACCAGACTTCCCATCAGATGTGCCTCACATTTTGTTTTATGACTACTTTAAGTTATTCAAGCTGCAGGATCTTCAAACGCACCTGCCAAATCCTTGCCCAGATCTCACGCAAATATCCCTGAAACTGGCTTAAGAAAAAACAATAATAAAATTGAACAATGAGCTTTGGCGCATTATCAATAGCGGCACATTGTACTGTGGTTACGATGCTAATGGCATGGTTGGTCTGTTCTATGATGCTGAGGAAATGGCGATGGGGTTGAAACCAATAGATGAAGCCACCCTCCAACTGGTGACGGGTATAAAAATAATCGACAAACAGGCGTTCATCACTGATGGGACACTTCTCATCGATCGCATCAAACTGAGCACCGACAAACAGTTTGATCAACTACTGACGGAAGTTTAGCTCAAAACAACAAAGAACGTCAGGCTTGGAGTTGCCATCAGATATATTTGTGGGAATATTCCTGTCAACCTATTTGCCGGTGACACAGAACACATACAGGTAGGACTCCTGACACTGGACACAATGAAGGTAAATATCAGTATGATTACCCTCAAGTGAATCATCTTGGTGAACGTCAAATACATACCACAATTTCTGAACAATAATGGAGTCGGAGATATTCTATGTCCATGTAAATTTGCGCCAGCATGGAGACACCTCTTGTGGATCCACAGAATTTCTCTCTCAGACAATATAGACGTCAAGGGTGTGGAGAGAGCAAATAAAAAATGAACCACGCAAAGGCCTTCAACCTTGTTTATCACAATAGTGTTTTTGGCCATGGTCTTGAGGCCTGCGCCAAGCAAACTTGGCGCAGGCATAAAATACTGAGATGTCCTTGTCCCTGAAGGCATGATGGTAGAGGCTCACTTGCCGTTCATTACTTTGAGTATTCTGGGCGACCTGGAAAGCAAAACATATGACATTTATTTTGTTTTCTACTCAGATGCAAGTTCCCTTGAAATAAGTATAAGCTTTAACATTCTTCGCCTAGAGAGAGTAGGCCTAACTCTTCCATTGGCGGCGTATGCCTATGGGGTCCTTTCAAAGCTCTTTCAACACCCCCTCTGACTTAGGAGTGATAGCATTAATTTAGCCATACAAATCAATAATAACAGCGATGCCTGCTCGCCATCCGTCTTAGACTTTATTTCGTACCGAACATGCTTGTAAACCACCATGACTTGGACCGACCCTCCCGGTTCAAGTCACTCTTATATAGAATATGGCTTTATGACAAGTCTCTGTAAAAGGGAGGGGGTATTCTTGTCTCACTATAGACAGACTCCAGCAGGGAGATACCTTCTACAGATCCACAGAATCTATCTCTGTCAGACATCAAAGACATCAAGAACGTGGAGAGAGCAAAGAGAAAAAAGAATGATAGAAAGGCCTTCAACCTTGTTTATCAAGGCAAGTCTAGGGGAATGGTATCGAGGCCTGTGGTGTCTCAAAAGCCTGTCACTGGTATAAGATACTGGGATATCCTTGTCCCTGAAGGCACGACAATAAAGGATCACTCACCGTTCCTTACTTTTAGAGCTCTGGGCGACCTCGGCAAAGAAACATATGACGTCTATTTTGTTTCCTATCTAGATGCATGTTTCCTTCAAATAGGTATAGACTGTCTTCCTCCTAGCCTAGCACACATTTTTGCCCTTCATCTTGCCAGGTATGCCCTCGTAGGGTATATATCTAAATGCAGAGCTCGGGCTGGCGAGGATGGTGGACCTTCTCTGGAGCTCTCCGTATGCGTGCATGGGTCATTTCCAAACCGTACCAGGAGAGTTGGAGGGGGATATAAGTGTTCAGATCACCCCCTGCTGCCCGATGATGATGATGATGATGATGATGATGGTGGTGTTGGTGGTTGTGGTGGTGACCATGATAATGATGGTGGTAGTGATGACAATGATGATAATGGTGATGATTAAAAAGGGGAAACCTTGCCATTGAAATGGTTAGAATACCAATCGGATACCATACTAATCAAAAGAGAAATTTGGTTCCCCAAATTCAGCTCATATCAGGTTCAAACAGGGGTATAGAACAATATCCTATTGCGCTATTCAGAATTGGCATGGGTGTAACTATATTTAATAGTATCTTCCCTCTCCAAAATCTTTTAAATAAGGGTTGTTATTCATCGGATATTATCCTATATTTTTTACAAAAGATGACATTTTGTTGAAAGCCCTTAAAAATTTTGAAATGTTGCGGATACCTGGCCATTCTTGGAGCATACAGCCGGCAATAAGCATGTTAAATATTTTCTGGACGAGAATATAGTTGTCCAGAATACTTTAATTATTTTGTATACATGGTCATATATGATGAATAATGAAAGAAAATTTACAATGAACTCTGCAAAAACTTTATAACTTTTGCCATAATTTGAAAATTTTGCAACTCAAATGACATAAAACAGCAGTTAAAATGCAGTTGGCGGCAAATCCAATGTCAGTTGGAAGAGGGAACGCACTTTACGGCTACTTGATGACCTTAGGATTAATCTGTGGTCCATATTGTTCGTGATGTTGACAAAGACAGTTTCATTGAAGTTGAAAACATTTGTGGCAAAATTTCAATTAACAAACAACTGCAACACAAAATTTAAAAAATTTGCATTTTTGGTACTATAAAATCAATTTCGTGACAACAGAAGACTAGTCTCCGTGACAAGAAGAACAAACGTAGAAATTAGAATAAATGTTACAACGAACAGCTCTGTTTTTTGTCAGCAAAGGACTGAATTGGCTCACCAAGGTGGAAATCTAGCGCCATCTAGTGTTTCGATCTCGACAGATATACGTATGTGGTATGATGAGATACTGAGCTGTTACCGTTACATTTTCTTTAACATTCCAACATTGTGATTGTCCACACATTTCAAGATAGCTCATATGACCCATAGTTAATATATATCGGCCAATGTCGACATGGAATACGTGCCATTTTATATGATTGTCAATATAATATCTTTTGTTAGACGCAGTTTTTCTCGCCATATTTAAATCAATTATTTATCATGCATACTGTAACATCCCTGTGTACATTAACGACGATTCTTGGTCGACGTCCGTCGTTCAAATACATGTACCACTTCCAAATGTGTATGGAATCGGTTTGTAGTATATTGTTAATTGCAGTGCATACGTAAAGCGCATGCATATCGGGTAGTTTTAAGCAGGTTTCGCTGTTAATGGTTGTTCCTGAGCTCAACTAGCTAGTGACCGGCACAAACCTGTTCGTTGAACCCGAATTATAAATGGAAAACAAGCTGTCACGCGACCTACTTAAATATTGAGTAGTGTTAAGCAGGTTTCGTTGTTAACTGGTTGTTCATGAGTTCAACTCATGGCTTGCACATACTTGTTTCTTTGGACCCGAATAATAAAATGGAAAACTAGCTGTTGAGAGGCCTACTTGAAGATTGGGTAGTTTCAAGCAGATTTTGGTTGTTAACGGTTGTTCCTGAGTTCAACTAGTGGCTGGCACAGACTTGTTTCATTTGACCCAAATTATAAATGGAAAACAAGCTGTCGCGCGACCTACTTGCATATTGAGTAGTGTTAAGCAGGTTTCGTTGTAAACTGGTTGTTCCTGAGTTGAACCAGAGGCTGGCACAGACTTGTTTCTTTCGATTTACATGAAATGTGACAGGGTAAATAGGTCCATTCTCTATCGCTGTTCTTAGAATTCAGTTTAACTATAAGGATGAGGTCAACACATTTCAAAATAGCATTGTTATGTAAATCACGATGACAGAGAAATGAGTCATGTATGTGATTATGCACCTATCAGAATTTTCCAGCGGATGGAGGGGAACGGGGAGAAATTGATCGCAAATCGTATCTCGGTAGGGTAACTTGATCGCCAGGATACGGCCGGCCAGGGGAGACTCAACAATGTCACAAATGATACTTTTAATTTTGACTTGTCCAGAACCTCTCATCAATTACGCTGTAAGCTACGCTCCCTCCGAAACCTACGTCTTGCGACGTGCATAAACTTCCGTTAAAGCAGTAAAACTGCTAATTTGACCTTGAAAGGGCTCTAGCCAAGAAAAATTACGTCACTCTTGTCCCCTAGCAGTCAGTCTTGAAATTTGTATCGCCACGTATGTCGTAGCAATACCTCATAAATATTCATTATGCCAAAGTACAGCAACAGCTTTGTCTTCTTGAAACTGGTCGCAGGAATTTCGCACATGAGAATCGAACTGCCGGGAAATATTGAAGTAGTGCAATTGGGATTTTTTCATCGGCACACAGTTTCTTGTTTTCCATAGTGAAGAAAGCAGCATATTCAAATAACTAAGACATAGGGCATATTCAGGGCATTTCAGTAACTATCTTGTTGTACTGAGACAATCTGTTATGTAAGGGGAAACCACTCGGTTGTTTTGTGCTGTTATCGCACCCCAGGCATTACTTTACAAACGTTTCCCAAAGTTTCGCAAAGTGAACTGAAGTACACGCATGGTGTATGCGACATCTAATGCAAGAGACGAGGTGCAAAGTTGTATGAAAATGAGAACAAGTGTAGCAAAGTGCAGCGAAGCTAAATTAACACTAAAATTGAAAGTTTAATGCGTCAGAAGTGTTCGTTTATATTGAATAAAGCATTCCGTAAACTTTGAACATTCAGTTTCTTTGATGTATTGTCAAAATAAAGCCAGCACCTTGGATTTTTCAGAGTAGAGTATGCCATCTACATTTATCGGGCTTCATATGCGGGATGGGGCTCGGAGTTACTCATCGATTTGACGAGCAATTCGATTGAGAAACTGGAATCACCCACAGAGATAATTTCATCGGCCGCACAGATTCGAAATATAATTTCTTACGCCAATGCACTCTTTGCCCAGACTCTAGACCTCGCTTGCCTCCGTACCTCCGACCCGCTCCGAGGTACAGAGGCAAGTGAGGTCTAGAGTCTGGGCAAATGCACTCTCGGACGCAGGGATATGGCTGTTCTGTCGTATAAGTGGCATAGCGGTCTCCGACCGACAGAAATGACGAAATACGACACTCAGTATCATTACGATACGACAGAGTAAATATTCCTAAATTCGTAAGAATAATTTCAAAAAAATTATGAAAAGGCAGCGATTGGTGTCTTTCTACCGCGCGTCTGCTTTCCTAAAATTGTGCTTCTGAATAAAACAACTGAAAAACGTAAACTTCGAAGTTACTTTTATACTTGGCGATTCATGCGACATTACGCCGATGACCGTTTGTTCTTACCGAACATCCTAGAAAAAGTCTACGTTTTGACGGACCAAACGAAAGAAATAAAATCTACAGTATCTGCCAGGTTACTTTTAGTCAAACGTTGACTTACGGTGCGTTACCTCGCGAACAAATTACTTTTGGATCCTAAGGGGCGTGCAATGTTCCATACATGGGGCATGTAATAAATCAAAAAGCAAGCTAGGCTCATTCTTCAACCTTTGAAGGCAAGTTCGTTTATTTACAAAAACAATTCTACAATCACAAATGAGATACCGCAAATGGATTAGTGACGCTATTAGGTGGAACAGAAATTTTAATAGGTGTTATCAAAACACATGGTAGTTTCATACAATGACAAGTTAAGCATTATTAATAACTTAAAGACTGAAATTTAGAGCGGGTAATTATTAAAAATAAGGTTGTCAGCCAGGTGACGGTGACAACCTTCGCATTAAATGTAGATCCTTGTTTATATAACGTTTTAACCATTTTAAAAGCAGGTAAAAGATATAATTTACATCAATAACATTTAAATTCGAGCGTAGGAACGAAGAGTAAATATGTCGAGACATATGTTGATAGCAATTTAATGATATGTTTCTCGGTTTCAGATTAATTGCTCAAATGATCATCAAAAGATGAACATTTTGACAGCAAAAGTATCATGCGACCGGCGCATTGCCCACGACAATCCGAGGGATCATATCGCATATGACCTGACGGGTGACCTTTGACCCAGTCAGTGAGAGGGTTCTCGAGATGACGCTAAGCTATACTCTTATTTGAATCATCCTAAAAGGCCATCCATGTAGCATCAGTGCAACTTGTCTGCTCCTTTTCTCGACATGTACTTATACACAAATCTGTCAGTCATGACCTTTAAGATATAATGCTGGAAACTCGTAGTGTCCAGCTATGAAGAGATAGCGAGATCATATTCCCGAGGTGTAAATCATTTTGAAGAATTCAACACAGCCAAATCCGAGGTTGAATAATGACCAGATCACAATCATGGAAGAGCGTTACTTGTACATTTCACTTTGTGTTCCATTTCCTCCTGAAAGGAACAAATCAAAATTAACTTCACGTACAGTGGTTTCATCTATGACACACTGGAAAGTTTTTAACCCTTTTTGAACTTTCCGAAATAGTCAGCACCAGTAACTCAATGACCGCGACTGTGTATCGAAGAAGTATCGAATGTTCATGTGCGAAATCGAATTTTTTTGAATTTGTTCAAATGTAATTCGATGGAAGCCATGGGCAACGTCCTGATAAACGCAAAAATAATAAGCCCTTCAAAGCTCATATGCTGTAAACACGCACGTAATTATAATACCATCATGATATAGTATGACACATACTTTGGTCTTGGCTACCAATGCTTGCAGCATCTCCCATAGCTGGAAAAAATTGGGCCGTTCGGACGGATTTTTCACCCAACACGAGCACATCAGGTTATATCTGAAAGTGGACAAACAAACACCAATAGTCATGTTATTGCTGTGCACTTTATGGTTAGACGTACTGTTCGTGTCACAGTTTCTTAGACCGGAGTACCCCAGATTCGACCGAGGATTATGAATCTCTGATGACTTGACCTACAAACGTTTCATACGCTTAAGGGTGGCTCACCAATACAACGCATTGCAAAGATTCTAATTACGGCACAGCTAGGAGACCTAATGACAACATGGAGCATCCAGAACAGAATATAAATCTAAGCGAGCTATGAGAACTCAAAATAGACGTCCTGTGTATCACAGAATGATATTTAGTGCTAGTAAGTGAATTGTACCTCATGCAAAATTGAAAGATTACATCATTGAAGAGCTATAAAATAGTAAAGTGATGGTTTTGAAGTCGTGTTCCGAAGTATCCTAATTAAACAGATTGTTCTTACAAGGGAAAAAGCTTCATTTTTTGAAGATATTTAATTTTAGGAATTAGTGTTCAATATAACATAGTATTACATTCTTCACCATTCTGCATGTAATGAATAACAGAGTTTGAAAACTCAGTTTGTACAGATTTCTGGATGCAACAGTGTTTCCTCTAAGAGGGTACATGAATGAAGTAGGGTCAATACAACTTATATCCCAGTTTATTTTGCCTAGAAAACTACATGTATAACTTCTCACGACAAATCAACAAACAATTTCATAAAATGCCTTGATTACTAGATGCGATTACAGTTATCGCCTATCTAATACCTACAGCTCATCTTCACAGTTCTCAGGTTTTAACAATCTGTAACCTCTGCGTAACTTCATTATTACGTCACTCTTGTCAGCGCCATCGTATGGATCAGACCCTGGAATAAGAATATCAATATTAATCAATTAAGTAGCTGTATTTCAGAAGGAAAAGGGGATGCTGATTGCATGAAGAGTAATCGGGAGAAATTTAATACCATTGACCAAAAGAGGTAACATCATTTATATTTACGTCCAACTTTTTCCTGAAATCATTGTTTAATAGTTTATGTACAACATGACAGCAGCATTTATATGTTTTGCATTTTTAAATATCTATGACATTATATTTTACTGTTCAGCCCTAATCAAGGAATTTTGCATCCAATCAAGTAATTCTATGTTGCATAAGCATTGCAAGCTTGAACCATAGTATTACACCTATCAGTCGTCGAAATTTGCATGTTTGATCCTCATTTGAAAGCCAATTCTCATCGCCTAATTTGTGTGCTGTAGGGGATGTTCATTTGAATACGTGATGTTTTACCAATTTGTTGGAAACAATGTATATAATGTATTTAGCACACGATACAAAATCACTATAATTGAAAATTGAGTTTTAATATGGTCTCTATCCCTGTCGTATGCTAAGGAATGTCCGTGAATATACTAACGAAAACAGTGATATTCAACATTGATGTACCTACTGTACTTAAAAACTGCATTCCTAAGATTTTATGTTCAGTTACTTTTAGAATTGATGCCAAGCACAAGTAGTCTCTGTAGACATAAATTTGTGTATTCCTAATTTACTACCTTCGGAAAAGATTTCCCAAAGAACGACACCAAAGGACCAGACATCTGTCTTCATGTTGAATAAACCTCGTGATAGTGTTTCGATTGAAAGCCACTGGAAAGCAAGTCCGCCCTGAAAGAAGTGTCATTTTCAAAAGATATCAGATCAATCATAACATTGCTAATAAGTGTAATTTTCGTGCAAACTTACAACTGGTCCACATTCTGTGAACTGCTTCTTATTTCCAAAAGGCTCAGTTCAGAAATTAGAAAGATTGTGCAAATTACAACTAGACGCCTTTATTACAATCTCACTGTTTATTTAATTCTTTTTTACCTCCTTAGGTAACCGTATAGATTCTTAAGCTTGTCTCAGATTGAAAAATGTGAAATTAGGTAATAATTGAGACGTTATGTTAATATTCTCAATTGTTGGTTTTGGAGTGTGAAATAAAACAACACATATACTGCACGTGTCACCCTGAAACTTTAACGTACGTCTGTCGTTCTGCTGAAGGCTTGTTCCTCATCTACAGCGCCACTGCAGTAACCGAAATTTGAAAGTTTGCAAACCCTGTTCCTGTCAAGTAGGACATGTTTCGCTGATAAAGCTCTGTACACTATCTGTATAACAAGACAGACATGTATTCATCTATTTCTGACAACAATAAGTTTCATAGTACATGCACAATTACAAAAATTGAGATACTTCATATAGCATATTAACCGTAAAGTCGTTTTAAGTAATTGGTTAGTTAATTAGTTATAAATGCAGATGCCTTGCTGGTTAGTTTTTTTTAGCAAAACTGTTTATGGTAAAAGAGCCTCTAAAGTGAAATCGCATTAAATGAAGATTCTGATGTATGGTAAATATGCAAATGTGTTCATGATCAGTATGCAAATGGACCAGCAAGAGTAAACCTTAACTATGGCGACCTGTCATATTCAGCAAATTCATTGTAGTGACACATGACGTAATTGCAACATTCTTTAAGGGGCACTGTGGCACAATATAGCATTAGTATGACCATGTGCGTCTGCCAAAGTCCGATGAGATTAGATGCAATTTGTTTTGATATATTAGTTCAACAACAACATAAGGTACTTGGATATAAAAAACAAGTTCAAAATCAGCAAGTCACACTTATCAACATATATGAACAAAAGGAGAAGTTAAATTACAGCAAAGGGAGCAGTTAAGGTAGTATGCGCCTCGAAAGTGAAACACTCAAACTTTTGCTCAAACTTTCCTGAATGAAACCTTCAACCATTCTCTCACCAAATCAACGGTAGAGAAACAAATTACTCCAAATTTTGCGATATTTGAAATTCAAAATTGCTGTGGGGGAGGGGGAATTAAATGTTAGATTTTCGAAAACCTAAGCCAGTGAAAGTTTTTCTTTCTCTGAGAGCTTTAAAATGAGCCCGTAAAGAATTGTATAAAAGATCAGAGAAGAATTGTATAAATTTGAGAGTCCGACTATCTGTTCCTAGGCGCGTTCTACCTGAAATTACAGGCTTAGCAGAACTTGCAAATTACATTCAAGTGCACAAATATGCTGAAATTGTCAATATTAAAAAACTGACAAGGACCCTACAAACCATGAATAAAAAGAATACCACGCCTGGACTAAATTCGACATACCATTATAAGAACTTGAAGCAATTGAAACATTTCACGAACATTTATAGTAGTTAAGGTAATATCCAAATAGCAAGATTAATCTTTAGACTACGTTGGATATTCAGGGAAATTTGAGCAAACAACAATTTACCATGTTACCATGTAAAGCACATATTTGTACAAACTCAAACACAAACAATATTATTTTGTAAATGTCATTGAACATGAAAGTGTATCTTGCACACGGGAAACATATAACGGGAATTTACAAATTATTACGTTCAATAAATGCTACTCAATCCTTTGATGTGTATGAATAGTGCAACTTCAACGTCGTAAACAGTATTATGTTAGCAAAATTATGTAAATTGAAATACAAACATATAACATTAACACCGAGGTAAAAGATGTAGGTAGTTTGAAAAATCTTTTCCCCAACAAACAGATTGTTTGCTTATTACATACCCCCTTTGCTGTGAGATAGTTCATTCCACTGGCAATATCCACAGCAAATGATAACTTCAATTTGCTTGAACCATCGTCATGCCTTGACTGAGAACCCCGCCAAACATGTTTGGTGAGAAATTGCTTGAGATTTCCGCATTGAGCGTACTCCATTATCAAGTACGGTGGGTCTTTGTACGTGAAAAATCAAATATACAAACTATGTCAGATGAAATGCCGTGCGTGGTCTTAACGTTTTCGCATTTTGTCTCATGGAGGAAATGAGATAACCGAAAAAATAAACTCTGAGATTCACTCTTTCGATAGTCATTGCTGAACTCAGCCCTACTGGCACATGCACGTATGGTCTAAGAGGAAGACATGCATATAAATCTTGTACTATGATTATTAACAGACAGCTCTAGACAAGCGAGGGGGTGCAGCCGGTGTTATAAATACAGGAAATTACCTGTCTTTGTACAACATGCCAACAGCTTGATGACGTTATCGTTGTCAACCAGTGACTTCATGACAGTTATTTCACTCCGTATTCTATTTCTGTAGTAACATGAATCACTGTCGTCTGTGGAAGGAATATATGTTTGGAAGTATTACTCTCCACTACTACTTTCCGTATGATTCTACATAGGAATAGAATCAGCGTTCATTAGTTGTTTTGGAGGAATTCATCAGCTTTAAGTATAGTACGGTTATATCTAGACTTGGTTAAGGTCTGCGAGTTTGGTATTTTCTCTTGTAGGCCTACCAGTGATCGTTAATGTTAACATGACATGAGTATCAAATTGGAGAAAACGGGATACCATTGAGGTTCTGCTGAATTCACAATGAACATAATTTGCTGTGAATTTGGTTTAGCCTTCTATGTGGACTGCACTCAAATATACTCGCGCTTTGTCTGATGATGAACTAACTTTCTGTTCTTAAAGTCAAGCAGGTTCAGGTGAAATACTAGTCTAGGTTGCCTTAAAGGTACACTGTCACCTGTTTCAATTTTGCCACAGTTACCATGGAAAGAGAAAATCTAACCAATCACAGAGTTTATGCGGTTGGCCGCTTTTTAAAAAGAACGTCCTCACATGGGCATCTTGAATACCAAGGAATGTCCCTTTGACCATACACGGGCATATTTAGATTGCAGGTGACTGTATACCTCTAAACATTTTTGTATTCTTTGATAGCTTAAACAAATAACAACCCGGTCAATATTACGTCAGGGAACTGATTTTTCCCCGAACCAGTCAGTCTTAGTCATATGGGATATTAGAAAGTGAACAAAAGTTACCATTCGGAATTTTAACAGCAATTTCGGATGCCCCGTCTCTTCCACCGACAAACCAGGCCTCTCCTTTGCAAATCTGGTGACAGCGTCCGACGTGTATTGTGCCCGTACAGTGTATTCTATCGCGACCAACTTCGAACGCTTCTGTACCCGGTTTTGCGTAATCACCTTTTTCATGGTAAAGTGGCTCGGTGTACGTGTTTCTTTTTAGTGAAGCCTTTCATGAAAAATACAGCAGATAATGCACGGTTAGAGACCATTCACTGTATTTCACAAAGACATAAATTCAGACACAGATTTAAAGGTTTTTCGCGGGTCATGTCAAATTATTGTTGTTTCAAAGTTAATCACGCTTACGGTAAGACCTTTCCAAATACTAGTATAACTTCGTCATTGAACAATGTTTGTTTCTTGGTATTTTAGTTTGTCCGCAAGAGTCTACAGCTCATTTGCTTTTATTGTCCTAATTGTATTGCGTCAGATTTTCTAAAATTGCTGCGTCGAATGTATCTTGTGGGTAAATGTGCTAGGATTTTGGCGGAGGGAAAATATGGAGACAATGTAACTCACGCACTGATGTGGAAGAATAAATTCGTGCTATTATAAGTCGATATGCAGACAGACACATTAAGTCAGATTCTTCTTACAGTTTTCGCTGTTTATCTGATAAAAATGCTGTTATTATGCTGTTAGCGTGAAAAGTGCATGGATTTGTTTCTCGGTAGGTGACAGGAAATTTTTTTCTCGTATAATCAAGTTGGAAAAGTAAGCTTGTGGAAATTGTACTCTTTTGCTCTTACTCTAAGGAGAATTTTAAAACAGCCTTGTGGGTAAGCAGAGAGCGGAGTTCGGTTGCTGTCTTCCTTTGCTTTGGAAGGGACATTCTTGAAGTGGAGAAAAAGCGATGAGGTTTTATCTTGATGGTAAGAGGGCTAACGGGGTTCTAGCCTTGCGGGAGGTAGGAGGGGATAAGACTTGAGCTAGGGGGAGGAATTTCAAAACCGTTAGCTTGTGGCAGTAGTGAAGAATTAAAACTTTTTCACTTTATTTAAAAATCTATAAAAACTATATTTACATGTAAAACACCCTTGGTAATAATTTCTTGAACATTGGATAAAGTAGTAAAATTTATTAGTTTACTTTAATCAATTCAACATATCTCCCGCTATTACTCTGTTCCAGTTTTTAGATTATCTGCCTAATTATTTCTTTGATATTGTATGTACACAAAGAACAGGTATTCTAATTGGAGAATTCTTTTTTAGTAAGACGAATCTGACTAGCTAAATTTAGACATGAATTTATTGCAAGCACTTCAAAAGCGAAAGTAAAAGCGAAACCTCATCCAAATTATTTTGGTCTATGGAGAGCTCAATAGGCAGTATGGATGGGTGTGATTGTGATTATTTCACTATTGCACAGACGAAAAGGCTGTGATGAAACATTACCTTAAATGGAAATGTTCGGGAACAGGTGTTTTAGACGATTCCAATCGGAACACAATTGGTATTGAATGATCTAACTATGAATAATCCAAAATTCTTACACTGCTTCGAAAAAGGTCGGTGCTGGCAGCTTCGTCATAGCCATCGCCATCGTCGTCGCCATCGTCATCTTCACTGTCGTCTCTATCGCCATTAAAAGGCACGCTTCCGCCGTCATCGTTAATGTCGTTAAATCCCGAATCTCTCGTAGGAACCACACGGCGTTCGAAGTGTACAATCTCCGGCATCTCCTCGTATGGATCAGCTTCGTCCTTACCCTGAACGTCTGGAGAAAATTTATAATCATAATAATAGTCACAATCATTTTTACGACCAAGTTTTCAATGAAAGACCATATGGGCCTTGATAACAATAATTGTTATTTCATTGCAAAACGAGAGCATGGTCAACATTCTTAATTATTTTATCATTATTACACCACCGTCACTCCACCCACAGTAGGTGGGTGGACTATGATTAATTATACTTAGTTAAATTCGCGCGGTTTATATCATATGACAAAAACTGATCAGGGTAGGCGTATTTTAAAGAAGATTGACATAGGGGATGATCCGGCATTTGCATTCATTAAATCTTGCAAGAAAATATGGTCACTGACTCTGAAGTATTAATTCTGTATTGAATAATTCATTTATTCCTATGAAGGACCACTTTAGTTGACAGCACGCCCTCGCTGTTGGCACCACAAAGGTGCATGAACGTATGAGAACAGAGCTGTAATAGAAGGAATCGGAAGCACTTCAGCCAAACTGTTTGTAACCTTATTTCGTTCGGTCACATCCAAAAGCCCCTCCTACGCTTTAGCAGTATGATAATATGTGCGTATCCAGCTGTATTTCTCCGAATCTTCTTCCGAACCATCGAATGTTTTGGAACAGAAGCGAAACACTGCTGGTCATTTCATGTACAATGTGGTAATCTGCAGCTGTAACGAAAGTGTTGTAAAATTTCATTGCATGTATAAGCAAAGTGTTCACACGCGGTCCCCTTTTTACTCACGAAACTCTTTTTTCACATGATGGCATTACGTATTCAATTACATACCCCAAGTAGCTGACATCCGTCGTCGTCTGTTAATTAATAACACGGTTAGGCTGATGACTAGCGTAAGCACCAACCCTCCGGAGCAGGAATACAATATATAGCCATCAGGTGTATCAGAGTGCGCTAAAAGTAATGAATTATGTGTCACACATGTATAAAAATACACCCGTAGGAATTTTAAACTATTTATTTATGTCGAGTTGTGTAGTTAAGGAAAGCATTTAAAAGATTACGCTGCTTGTTTTATTCATATAAACTCAAGTATAACACATACATGCTATAAACCAGGCAATGTGACAAAGCGTGCCCCGAAGATTTCAGACTCAGATATACAGAGAACCTTCACGTGACAAGCGAAAAGCGAGCGTCTATCGGTTTGCATGCACTTGTTGTTAACGCCTGTTACGTGGAATCCGTGTCCAGCATATATAGATCAGTCTCTGACGTTACATTTATCTTGCTATGACGAATAGGTACGTCGGCTTGGTTTAAATAACTATTTGATTTTCCGTCAGTAAACAGTAAATTCAACCATACATCATGATGAAGATACTTACGTTTTGGAGTACTCGTTCCATTTCCTTCGGTTCCATATTTACTCTCCTTCATGACTTTCCAAGTCAAACCCGAATTTAAACTCCTCTATGTGAATCTGTAAGTCTTTAAGATAGAAACGATGTTTCCTCATCTCTTACGGCCCCAGGTTGTACTATGTACCTTCGGCAATTGTGTCATCTTCAACCGCTTGGGAGAATTACTGACCTTTGTATAATTAAGTCGCGGAAATTCGTCATGTGTTGATCATTTTTACGTAAGTGGGAAATAAACAGTTTCATACCTTTTGCGGGAGGCTTACGTGTAGTTTCGATACAGGCGTTGCCTTTTGTATGGTTAAGGGGACTTTCCGGTAGGGAACGCCTGAAAACATCTGAATGAACTCTTTTAAATAACAACTGAAACTGCCATCTCACCACCTGTCTTTTGTGATCTGTAATACCTAGTACTACTGATGGAGTTCATTATGGACCCGATAAGGCGATATATGTCACGAAAATGAAAGGGTTGTGAAACTTCGCTAAAACTTCAATACGGAAACCTTGAACTAGGCTTTATTAATGTGTTCATAGCAGGGACAAAATGAGGCGTTGCAGTGCAAGTTGTTTGACTGGAGAAGAAAATGACATTGAAGTCATGGGTAATTGAAATTCAAAAAGCTGTCGAGATGAAAGGGTTATGAAACTTCACTGAAATTCCAATACAGGAAAATTTGATTTTAATACGTATCAAAATAAATCAACAAAAGTTGCCGAATAGCAGAGAATGGTATACTATGGAGGTGTACTATGATTAATGATTAATGTGGAACTCGTAGACTCAGACGAGGACAGAATATGTAATATAAAGTTATTCACAAAATACCTGGATTTATGTCCGAGTACATCGTGCAGCGGAGGTAATGTCCGAGACGCGTAGCGTCGAGGACAATACCGTAGCGTACGATGTACGAGGACATAAATCCCGGTATTTTGTGAATAACCTTATTATTATACACCTTTTTAGTCCAATTTTACCTGACAAAAGTCGAAATTTAGGCGTTTTTGCTTCTCGCGCACTGCACTGAGCGATCGCCAGCAGACTGGGAAGGCGTTCAGCGCGTCCGCTGAGTGCACAGAATAAAATTTCAACCCGCGCTGCGCAGTGTATGTGGTAGAAATTTTATGTTAGCAGCATAATTTCATTCAAATTCACCGGCTTTGGACTGATCATGATTTACTTTGTGCAGTACTGAATGTTAAGAAGTATATATTTTCGTAAAAAATGTAAAAGATTCTCTCCTTTTTCCTCGTGTTGAGGTAAAGGTGTTTTGAGGTCAAAGGTCAAAAGCGTCCACTAACACCTAAAGTTATTGTACTCCGCGTCAAAGTTACTGGACTCCGCGTCCTCTGATACCGAAACTTACTGTACGACGAAACTCCATAGGTTACAGACGTAGGTGTATAATAACGGTCTTTAAGGTAGAACGCACCTCGGGGACAAATATTTGGATTCTCAAACTTATACAATTCTTTCTCGATATACCACTTATGGGGGCTCATTTTAAAGCTCATAGCGTAAGACAACTTTTTACCGTCTTAGTTTTTCAGAAATCGAAAATTTTATGTTTTCTCCACAGAGTTAACACAAGGATGGCGGCCATTTTGAATTTCAAATATCGAGAAACCTCAGGTAATTTGTCTCTCTGGTACAAAACTTTGCACCGTGAGCCCTGCAATTTATATTTGATTTGGAAAAAAAATGGTCGAAAGCTTCATCGAGGAAAGTTTGAGTAAAAATAATTCTTTCACTTTCGAGGTGTGCAGTGTTGATCTGTCAGAGTGAGTGTACACAAACAAATACAATGCAGCTTTCAGAAAAGTAAAAATCAAAAGAATTAGAAAGTGCAAAATATAAAAGGCGTACTAATAACAAACGCAACAGAATTTGTATTGCGACAGGCAGTTATTTGTAGTGTACAAGAGACCTACAATAAGTTTTCAAAGTTGGTAATTGATAGATCTTCTATCTCTCCGTTGCGCTTGCTCCCTGCTTTTCGCAAGGTAGAACGCGCCTCGGTACAGAAATTCGGACTCTCATACTTTTTCAATTCCTTTCTGATCTACCACTTGTGGGGTTCATTTTGAAGGTCCTGCCGCAAGAAAACGTTTCAACGGCTTAGTTTTTCATAATTTGATAATTTTACTTTGGTGAACACAGGGATGATGGCCATTTTGAATTTCAAATATTAGTAAATCTTGGGTAATTTGTTTCTCTCGGACCAAAATTTGCACGAAGACCTCGATTTTAATTCTTCAGTTTGAAAGAGAATGGTTGAAACATTCCTTGAGGAAAGTTTGAACACAAGTGTAAGTCTTGCACTTTCGAGGCGCATACTACGGTAAAACCAAGTTATGTCCTTATTGTTTAAATGCTCTACATTTATACGTGTGCCAAGGCATTTGGCTATGAAGAAACTCCATCATGCCCTGAGGTGGTGTTTACAGCCCTCCAATACTAGTTTGGTCACAGCGAGATAGGCCATAATGCTTGCCTCACTGGACAAAGACGACAAATAGTTCAAATAAACACATACGTATAGTTGATTAAGGTAGTTCGCACCTCGAAAGTGAAAAACTTAAACTTTTGCTCAAACTTTCCTGAATGAAACTTTCCACCATTCTCTTACCAACAAGAATACAAATCGGGGGTCACCGTGCAAAGTTTGGAACTAGCGAAATAAATCACCTAACATTTTTCCGATATTTGATATTCAAAATGGCCGCCACCCTGTGTTATCTTTATGGGGAAAATTAAATTTGGGATTTTCGAAAACACCAAGCCGGTGAAAGTTTTTCTTTCTCCGAGAGCTTTAAAATGAACCCCCACAAGTGGTAGATCAGAAAAGAAAAGAACTGTAGAAATTTGAGAGTTCGACTATCTGTCCCCGAGGCGCGTTCTATCTTGAATCAAGAAGACATCTGGAACCAGCAATTATGAAACTTATAATGTAGACCAAGCAAACAAAAAATAGTTCTTCTGATTCAGTATCTCTTCATCATCCAAACAAAACGATGGAACGACAGACAGATAAAGAGCATAACAAATCAACTTCCATGTTCACACATGAGCTTTAGGTAAAACGCGCTTCGGGGACAGATATTCGGCTCCCAAACGTTCACAATACTCATTTGGTATACGACTTGAGGGATTACTTTTTAGGCATAGGATTTTTTCCATTGCTTCACCGGACACCTAGCGTTTTGATGTATTTTGATAAACTCTTCTGTAAACACTGAAGCGCGAACTTTATCCAAGAATTTTTAATTAGTCACCGGTGCAATTTCATTAAGAGCTGTAGTTTGAGCACTGTTGTACGCATCTACGAGATCAATTGAGGAACAATCATTCAGAAAGTACCAGCTTCAACGATGATGCAATTTTTGCGAAGATTAATTTATACGCTGACGTTTTACGGATTTCTGAAAGACCTAGTGACTCCACTTTGCGCTGTCTCGTAAATGCAGTCGAAAAATGGAGAACTGCATGATCAGAGAGTAACAGCCAATCAGATTTAATGTTATTAACAGACAGGTCAGCTTCCCTGGTGATGCTCAAGTCTGGCGTAGGCTCTTGACGATGTGTTGGATCAATCACATATTGAGTCAAGTCCATAAGTTGCAAAAGATCAGCGAACTTTTCGGTGTCGGTGGCAGCAGGATTGTCAATATGAATATTAAAGTCGCCGACAATTATCAATGTCCCTTGTGAGTGAGTGCATTGAGTAAGTGAGTATGTAAGACTAGCTACAAACAATGCTGTGTGCTTTCGTAGAATTTTCATTTTGTGGTGATCGGGAAATTGAGCCGTTCCTATTCTATGCTATGACCACGATTTCCATTCATAAGTTGGGATACAGACGTAATAATTAATAAGACATGATAGGTATTATTGATAATCCCCTCGCCTTCGGCTCGGACATCATCAATATTACCGTCATGAGCACATACCTTGTTATCATGAATCATTATTTAAATACAGCATTTTGAAACCTATTTATCATTTTTACCTCTACTAATTAATACTTTTGGAAATTTAATTAGCTTTCATATATAAGGGCTATATTTCTGATCTGACTTAATCAAATTCATGAAGGACTTGACCAACGCCGTTGAAAGTTGTAATGTCAGCTGATTGGTAATTTGTACATTAATAAACTTTTCAAAATTAGTGAAAACTGAAGGAACTTGACCAAAGTTGATAAAAATGCTATGTAAATTGATGATAAAGTATTGTAATAGGAGTTAAAGACATAAATTTACTATGGTTTCGCATCAGTTTATTTTACATATTAATTTACATTAATTCACATATTTAATAAACCTTCAAAATTCGATAAGAAAAAGTTCGAAGGACTTTACCAAAGGTAATTGCACTTGTTAGTACATTTTGTAAAGCGGTTACACAATGACTGCGATAAAAATATATTTTATTATTTAAAATTCGGGAAATCTGTGGTGAATATTGCTCATGATGTCGATCATAGCACTTTCAATGACGTTGCAATGTGGTAAAAGTTTAATTTAGAGACAACTGCAATATTTACGAAAGGAAGGTGCATTTTCAGTTCATATCTGGTTATCTCGAGTGACGCATGGTATCCTGCTAGCTGTGGTACTTTTCATGAGTGAAAGTGTCAGGCTAATTATTACACTGCATCAAAACGCAATAATACAGATAAATTCACACTAATGAGTCGCCATGATTATAAAATAATACACATGAATTCACATGAATTCACATGAATACAGGCTTGCTGAATACAAGCAATGGATTCTTGACTGTATTCATCTGTATATGCACTCTTCAGCTAAAGTAAAGACAATAATCCATGATAATACAGTACGTATTATTTGGTTTTCGTGCAGTGTTTTTTGAGTTTTTTTGAGTTTTGAGCTGAGTTTATTTCATCAGATGAAAATACTATACATAACAAGAAAAGAGGAATGTTTACATAAACTTCAATCTAATGGGGTCACGGAAATAGTTCAATCAGAACTAGTCTCAACCGTGACCAGTGTAGCTATAATTATCTGTTGAAATTAATACAAGGACGTGACTGTGTACATATTATAAAGAATACAAATCTGGGTAGAAAGAAATTAATTGATTATACATAAAAACTGTTAATAGACAATATTCGTGTACAAATAAACTAGCTGATATATAAATAAATACATTGTATCAGTAAAATGGTAAACCAGAAACAGGAGGTTTAATGGTCAATACATGTAGTGGAAGATCATGCATGATCCACTAATGATGAAGTAGATGGACTTTCAAAGTTTGTTTAAATGTATGTCTACAATTTATACGTTTAATATGAGTGGGGAGTGAATTCCAAAAACTTGTTGCTGCATACCTTATTTGGTGTTTACTTAGTGAAAGATTGAACTGTGGTTGGTAAAAGTTGTCTTGAGTAGAAAAACGGGTAGGATAGTCATGGGGAATTGTGTCGACGTAACGACCTTTGTATTGGGCATAGTTGTCATGTAACAAGTCAAATACAAAAACGCAGGTGTGAAATTTACAAAGTTTAAAAATGTCTAAAATACAAAGCTGTTTGAATAAAGGGGCAGAGTGGGCACGGTAATCAGAGAAGGTGATCAGGCGAGTAATTTCCTTTTGGAGTAAATGCAGTGGCTCAAGGTAAGTCGTAAAAGTATTGCCCCAGATTTCGATGCAATTGGAGATGTGTGGCAGAATAAGCGAGTTGTACAACAGAAGGAGGACATTTCTAGGTACAAAGTGACGAAGTTGTGAAATTATACCAACCTTCGGGGCAATGATTTTGATAACTTTCTGGATGTGCGCCTTCCACGTAATATTTTCATCAAGGGTGACTCCAAGATAGGTTGCAGAAGGAACACTTTCTATTTTATGGCCATCAATATCTAGGGTCCCATTAGCAATAACATAGTTATGTGATGTTTTAATAATCATATAGTATGTTTTATCAATATTAATTGTAAGTTTATTTGCCCGACACCAATCACAAACCTCATGGAAGTTAGAATTTATTTGCATAAAGTCAATTTGGTTGCTATCGATAAACTTGAACAAATTGGTGTCGTCTGCAAAGAGACGAAACCGGAACCTATTAGTAGAATTAGCGATATCATTGATATAAATTAAAAATAAAACTGGATCGAGTATTGAACCTTGTGGGTTGCCACATTGGATCTGAGAGTAAGGAGATGTAACATTGTTGATGTTGACATATTGCTGACGAGATGTCAAGTAATTCTTAAACCACTGTAATGGAACACCTCTGATGCCATAATGGTGCAGTTTATGAATCAAGATATCATGATTGATGGTGTCGAAGGCTTTTTTAAAATCGATGAATATTCCTAAGGTGAGAGAACCTTTATCTAAACAGTCGCTCATATCAGTGACTACGTCTATGAGGGCCAATTTTGTGTTATAACGTTTACGAAACCCATAGATACACGTAATGAGAATTGCGATAAACGTCTATCATTATTGCACGTATTTACGAAACTTAGCAATGTACAGCAATATAATACGTGACAGACATGGACAGACATAGCGGCAGACGTTCTTGACGTTGTTTATTTATCTAGAGGGAATAAAGAAAACAAGAGATAAGGCAAAATAACAAAATAATTTCAAAATAAAGTTATCAAAATAATTTCTTATGATGTGGCATTTACTAGGCTCTCTTAGGCATGTATAATATGTAATAATTTGATCGCATCGGATTATTCTATGTATAACAACTATTATTATATTTTATGCGACATAAATTCGAAATACTCTGATACATATGAACGTACAAGCAAAACGTATACACAATTACATGAGCAAGAGAACAGTTGCCATTTCATATTTTTGGATTCTTTACCGTAATATTCACCCTTGCTATCGTTGTCACACTTATCATATAATGTTGAGACAAGGCGATAAATAGTTGAGTATGAAGCAGTTTGGTTAGTGTGTAATTGATAAAGCTACATAGTCAGCCTTGCTGCGTTTATGGATATGTTGAAAGACAACGCGAAGGTAATTTCAAAATTCAGTATAATTACAAACACACATTCCAAGGCCATCAAATTCAATATACCATCAAGCAAGGGGATGGCAGCATGGGTATTAGTCGAGATAAATTACGGGACTTTCACTGACACAAAGCCAAGGAAGCTTTCAGATAATTAAGAATATTACGACTCCGTGAAAAGAGTCGTTCTATCTTACCTTAAAATATGAAATACAGCTATACATATTCACAATATGACAATTTTCAAAATATTCAAAATTTCACAATTCACAATTTTTCATGTTTTTGCCAGGTGATTCAAAGGAAACGATGAGTACGATATTCAAAGCCTTGCAAACATGCCACACAAATGTATACACTAAGTTCTTTATACTCACATTTTGCACTACGGTACAGCTAAGAAAACAACGACGCTAATCACAAAGGAATAAAGTTGAACGGTTTCACTTTTGCCTGTGATAAGGAAAGACAGACACTTTCTAAGACAGGAGGGACTTTTTCACATTTACTCAGCTCGAATAGCAGTCATCAAGTCAGAGGGACAATAAGGTGATACGTTTTATGCATATTTTTTTTGTTTTTGTTTTTGTTTAGTGTTTCATTCAACTTTTACCAATAGTTTTCTGGTCTGCTGCTTTTTTGGATTCATTTGCTGCCATGGAAACAATGAAGTTTTTACCGCCTTATTTAACTCATATTTCTTTTTATATAGTCAACTCAGGTATGCAAACCGTTTAAAATTAATGGTAAATTTAAGTAAATTTTTTATCTTGTCCCAAATTTTGCGTGGTTATCATTGATGTGATACTTTTTATGTGAAGGACATTGTTTAAAGCTTCTGAAATGAAAGTTTAAGCAGCAATTAGAATCCTGCATTGTATATTAAGCAGAGTTATAGTCATGTCTTTCGAGACGCGTTGGGAAACCGCAGCAATCACATTAGGTACGCTAGTTGATGACTGGCGACTTTCACTATAGGAGGCTTGATTCGTGCTGCAAAAGATATTAGCCGCGTCTGTGCTACTAACAGTAGCTTTAACTACTGTGTTATTGCCACAGCAGGCGTAACATACCCAACTATAAGACTTCGTTTTTTTCTGAAAGGAGAATCGTCAATTTGTGTCTCTACAAAGCGGGTAACATGGTCATTGTTCACAAATCATTGAAAAGTACCTTGGGGTCTTGCTCTTGACACTTCGTTATCTTCATTATGACCTTTATTTCCAATCCTACTTTTGGTGACTTTTGGTTTTTCTGTTGGTACTGCAATGAAAAATGGATGAACCCTTCAGTCCAGTTGAAACCGTGTTAAAAGTGGAAGATCCTGTCTATTTCGAGTGCCATGTCGATTGATTAGTCACAAACACTGGAACCATTTACAATACACATTCAAGTGTACGGCAGATAAATTGTGTCTGAACACTAACCGACGTAATGTCTGGTCAGAGGTGATTTTATTCTTTAACTCATGTATATGTCACACTATTTGGATATTGCCGAACTGAAATGGGACCGCTATATCTATAACGATCAATAGAACTACGGGTATTCAACATACAAGAAGGGTCCATTGGTTCACTTTCTGTATGAAATAATTACGAACATATGATAAATAGGTATAAATCTGTCTGCCTGTTTGTCTTCCTGTTATCTGTCTGTCGGTCTATCTGTCTCTGTCTCTCAGCATCTCTCTCCTCCCTCCCTCCCTCCCTCCCCTCTGTCTGTCTACCCGTATGTCTGTCTGTCTGCCTGTCTCTCTGTCTCTCTGTCTCTCTGTACGTAGATTTCTCTCTCTCTCTCTCTCTCTCTCTCTCTCTCTTTCTCCCTCTCTCTCCCTTCTTCTTCCTTTTCCTCTCTCTCCCTAGCTGTTTTCCACATAGCCCCTCC
>LD344830.1:89240-113380 GCA_001465055.1 Ptychodera flava | reverse complement strand
CATCCTTGAATAACCGGCGACGATTTTCGCATTTTGCATCATGGGCCCCACAAACAACACAGATATTTTCACGCGTTTTCGGTGATACAACTGAGGTCGTGCTGACTATTGTGGGAGTGATCGCACTCGACATTTTGTCAACAACGCCATGTGAGTTTAATGCACGTCTCGTTTGGGTCAATTAGTAACTCCTCCCAATGTGTAAAATTTAGTGATGTCATCTTATGAATAATATATGAGTACAGAAAACGTCATCTCATGAATAATTTATAGCAACGCAAACCCTGCAAGAAAGCCAAGTCTGTGATTCCGGGTGAAACTCCGCTGTATAGCGTTCACCCCACTCATCGCGTTCACCCCACTCATCGCGGCCACTCACGCGCGCGTTTCACATGAAAGCAAAATACAAATCATTGCGTTCACTCCACTCAAACATTCACAAATCACAGACTTGAACCAAGTCTAGGTAGGCCCTAAACCGTAATTACGAAATTAGCTTGGAGACCATGACATGATTAAGCCATTTATGATTGTTGTGTATTTATTTCTAATTTACAGAAATAGTTGGAGACTAGGATTTTCTCTCAATTCTCTTCCACGGTGATCTTTAATTAGTTGTTTAAAAATGAAAAAGAAACTCTGATCAAATAAATTAAATTTTTGTTCCCTGGCATCTCAAGTGTGTAATGTGTCTGTGGCCATTTGTACTGAGTGGACATATTATAAATATGGCAAATCACAGTAAAACTTCCACACCTTGACTGACATTCATTCTGCACCAGTTTTACGAAAAGCATACCAAGCAACAAATTATTTTTATCAAATATATAAATCTAGGCACCCCTACATATTCAAGCAGATGCAAAATTTATTTACACTACATATGTGTACACTTGGTATTTCTGGATCCATATACTGTATATCGATCAATGATACAGAATTGAACAAAATTTCATCTATTGATTTTTGCCTGCATTCTACAAACTTAGCTGTTTGCGACATTTTTTTCTCACAATATTACAACTCAAATTGTCGTACGAAAGCCAACTTGCGAAGACAAGTCGTTTTAATCTTGCACGATGGCAGAATAATGCGAATATCCATCCCAACCACTGGCACCTGAGGCCCCAAAGCTTCGCGTGCCGGAACACCGGACACATACCTCATCTGTCTCATCAGGTGAACCGGTCAGAGCGCCGATTGACGTCACTGTTCTCTCTCATTAATATGCATAAATAAACATTTGCCCGCATTTTCCGCATAAACGACGACAATAAAACCTGCGAGTGTTAGAATGGCTATTTAGCGTCACACTTATTCGTATGAATTGATGACGGAGACTACAAGCTGCAACAACAGCCGCGCAAACAACGACAACATTTGTCCGAATTTCAGCTTTAATATTTGTCCGAAAGTCGCGCGCGTGCAGCTATATTTAGTAACAAACCCGAAATCGCGATCAACGCTATTTTCCCTTCACAAATAAACACGGACCATTGAAGGATCGTGTACAGCGGGCTTACCATGCCATGCATACTTGATAGGCATTTATAGAATCCAAAAACCAATATCTTAGAAGGCGTTCTTTTTTCTCTCTTTCGTACATGTGCCATCACAGTCCCTGGCCGGTCAGAAAGATACAGCGAGCAATGCGCGATTTACACGCACGCTCTTGCGAAAGTTGTTTGACCTTGTAAACCGGAGAGAAACCACACGCGCAAATCGCATCGAGGGTATTTCTTCTCTACCTCATGTTCGCGTCACAGGAGTATAATTACAGAACTTTGGACCAGTATAAGCGACCTTTTAAGTATCTAAACCCGGAAGGATCGTGGATTCTGTAATTTTCGCCCGATTTTCACCGAAAGGTCGTATTTTATCACACGAACCAAAAATTTCGGCAAGGATTGAACGCCATCAGGGGGTGACTCACCCTATGCTACTGACATAGCCTGGTCGCCGGGGGTACTCCCATAGAAACGGTATACGGGTATGTGCCGGCCGAATGGGGCACATTTTCACGAAAAAAGCCCTAAACATTGGTCGATTTTTCCTCCTAAAAACCTCTAAACATTGGTCAAAGCAAATCCCCCATGCTGTAGGAAAACCTTCACATCTAACAGAGTAGGCCTAAAGATTGAAATTTCCCAAAATTTGTCAAAGAAATCCCTAATGATGGATCATATTTTTGGAATAAAGATGGGAAGATGTTTTCAACTCGGGCGGCACACCCCATGCGAAAGTATCAAGAATACAACCGGGGGGCGTGGTCCCTGTTGACTGTATTTACAATGATTCACGTGTATTTCGGATTTTTCACTTCATTAGAAATGGCTAGGTGAACTGGACACGCGAAGCTGACGACCAACGTTCATATGACTTTCTATTCTCCACAATGAATGAAAGTGTACCAAAAATTAATATGCCTATTTGCCGGAGAAAATCCTCCTTGGTTTGACAACGACCTTAGGCTTATTTGTTTACTTTGGAATAAAGAATACAAGTGGCGGCAATTCGAAAAATCACGCAGTACAGAGCAACAAGATTTGTTTTCTCATTTGAGGGCCGCTTTCCTAGAGCTAAACGAGCGAAGTTTCCTGAGTAGGCCTATATATGGCTCATATTTAATTTAAAATCAAAGACGACTCCAAACGCTTCTGGAGTTTCGTTCGTACAAAATATAAAAATAGTTCATTGCTATATCTGCATGCCACACTAGCTGATACTCCTGGTGGCATTGCCAGTGCATTATAATGCATTTTTTTTCAATCTGTTTTACATCAGATGATGAAACTAGTGAAAATGAACTTCCGCCATTTCATCTTCGGATTACAGACCAACTTTCAAACAATTCATTAAGCCATCAGGATGTTTTACATGGCCTAAACAGTAAGCCTTATTGATATTAACAATGCGGTAGGGACAGATCTTCTGTCTGGTTTCATTCTGAAAGAATGTTCTCATGAACTTGCCAGTCCATTATGCGTATTATCAACAGGTCTTTGCATTTGGGTGTCTTTCCAACAACATTCAAAGTTGCAAATGTCACAACAGTTTTTAAATCAGGTGACAATATATCTCCTACCATTAGTCTCTAGAGCTTTTGAGAGATTAGCTTATGCCCACCTGTTTCCCCATGTTTGGTAATATATTTTAGAATCCGAACATGGTTTTATGAAGGTCGAGCCACCCAAACCAACTTAGTAAGTTATGTTGATTTCATTACAGATGCTATCGATAAGAAATTACAGGTAAGATAAGCATATATACAGATTTCAGAAAAGCTTTGGATGTCACATACTTTCCTGTCGCATAAACTGAGCGCATATGGTTTCTCCGGCAATGTTATATCCTGGCTTACATCGTATCGTCAAAATAGAACACAACGTGAGTCACATGTCATCACCATGTGATGTCACGTCAGTTGTACCTCAACGCTCTCTAATTGAGTGTTTGTTCATTCACGTCAATGACTTGCCAGACATTGTCCATTGTCACGGATCATTATTGTGCTCAATGTATGTTGACGATGCCAAAATTTATCATAATTAGAGCTCAGCGTGATTGTATTTCCCCTCAAGCGGACATTGATAATGTTTAAAAATGGTGCAATACGAAGAAATTAAAGCTTAATGTCGGAAGTGCAATACTATTACATTTACTTACAAAAATAAACTGATGACAGTAAGCTTATTGCTAATTGACCGCTATATCGTGTTCATAGTGTGAAATATCTTGGCATTCTTCTTACTTCACAAATGTGTTTTAATACTCACATCGATAGTATTGTCAGAAAAACTTTTAGGATGATGGGTTTCATTAAGCGTACCTGCGCTAGTTTTTCCAATATCTAAGGTCTTTGTATACGACCCACGTGAGAAGCCATCTGGAATACTGCAGTGTTATATGCTCTCCATGGCAAGTAACACAAAGCGATAAAATCTAACGTGTGCAGTAAAAATTTACCATATTTTATGTTTTAAATCAAATGTCAAACATAGCTCAGGAGATTAAAATTCTCTATGTACCAGGTTAAAGCTTTCCCCACTGGTAAGGAGGCGTAAATTTTTAGATGCTACTTACGTTTATAAGCTAGCCAATGCACACTTTAATTGTCCGTCCATTTTGTTTAAAGTATCTTTTAATGTACCAAGCACACAGCTACATAATAACCATATTTTCCTTTGAATTAGTCTGAGAAAACATTCTTCCATTTTATGATGTGTACCACTGTAAATGACGTTTTTAAAGCTCATCCAAACGTTGATCTATCCAGTTCTGCTTCCACGTTTCGGCGTGTGCTGCAGAGTGCGTGCTTTTACTGGTTTTCCTCATTGTCGTTTTTATTCATGTGTTTGTTTTGATTGTGATGTCACTTTTTATCTGTGTTCGCTTTTTAGCTCACATTTGGTATACCAATGTGAGGTTATCGTATAAGCTGAATCAGTTCATTTGCATCCGATTTGCATGTCTGTCTGTATGTATGTATGTATGTACGTACGTATGTATGTATGTATGTATGTATGTATGTATGTATGTATGTATGTATGTATGTATGTATGTATGTATGTATGTATGTATGTATGTACGTATGTATGTGTGTGTGTATCTAAACCGCAGCACCTACTGTCTTAGTATTTGGTGTACTGGTGCACCTAGGGGTGGAGATGTGAATTTGTTCAAATGAACTTGTCAGTGCCAAAAATATGAAAATGAGGGGAAAAAAGAAAAAACACTGCAAATTGCTAAAACTCTGAAACCGTTGGTTAGATTGGGTTGAAACTTGATGTGCAGGTTCCTTTAGGTATTCTAAATTAGGTCTTTAAAATTTGGATGAAATTTGCATGTTTCTATTTTTGGGGTAATTTTTTCAACTTTTAGTCTAAAAATGTTTTTCTCTGAAACCACTCATCTGATTGCTTTGAAAGTTGGTATACGTGTTTCTTAGGATGATCTCAGTCAAGGTTATACAAATTGAATTGAAATTTTCATATTTGTAATTTTGGTGCAATTTTCCAAATTTTTGGTCAAAAACTTTTTTATTCAAAAACTACTAATTTGATAGCTTTGATATTTGGTATATAGCTTCCTGAGGTTGATCAAAATCAGTTTTATGAATATTGTGAAGATATCGAGAATTTTGTATTTTTGCTGAATTTTTTGGTTATTTTTCTCATTTTAAGTAAAATTTATTCTTTTCTTAAACCGCTAGCCCCATTGCTCTCAAATTTGGATTGGATGTTTGCAAGGGTGTTACCCTTCCAATTGTTGAAATTATGACAAAATTGGAAATATTACTGTTTTGGGGCAATTTTTGTCATTTTGGGTCAAAAAATCTTGAAAAATATTTTCTTTTTAAAGCCCCTGGACAGACAGCTTTTATATTTGGTGTACATATGTCCAGGGATGACAATAGTTAGATATGTGGAAATTTTCCTGAAATATACAAATTTGTATTTTTAAGACAATTTTGTCAGTTTTGGTCAAGAAAACTTGTTCTCAAAATTACTTGTCTGATAGCTTTGTAATTTGGTACAAAAGTCCCGAGGGATGTTATTAGATAAATTTTCTGCTCAGAGTGTTGGGAAACCCCCAAATTTTTATATTTTAGGTAATTTTCTCAGTTTGTGACCTTAAATGACCTACACCAACCCAGGATATGTTGTGAGAGAATTTCGAAGGCTGTGAATGTAAGTTTGTCATATTTAATATCAATTTGTAGTAAAATTTGATCCAGAAAACAAAGCTGAGGTAATTTTTTTCATTGCGAACCAATTTTTGCAACTTTTGCATGTGAGACACACAAGAACTGATGTGAAATTTGGATCCAGGATAATTCCAGATGTCGTAACCCCCCCCCCCACAGTGGAAGGCATTTCACTATCTGTAACTGATTTAAGTGTTGTTTACATTTGAATGATAGCACTCATAGTGATATTTAAAACATCCCCAAGGTTGTAAATAAACTTCCTGCCAGCTGGTCTTATGTAAGGGGTGGAACATTTGATATTCAGGAGGGGGTAGGGGCTAGAAGATTGATGATTTAGCATTACTTTTTACCAGATCCCTTGTACATTTTTTCCCACTCTTTATTTCCCCCCCCCCTCTCCCACCTTTTCTTTTTGTCAAGCTTCTCTGGCTAATTTTTTGTTGACATTTGCTTTATGTATGTAGGATCTGCTTGTCCCATTGCTATAGAAGTTGATATGCATGTTCCTAAAGATGACCTCCAGTACCTAAGTTGGAGACCTTATTTGCTCTTGTCATTCTTGTTTTTCTGGTTTAAATATTTCTTGAATTTACCAATTCAAACCGAATGTGAGCATACTGTCCTTGACGGTATTTTTATAAGTGTTATCTTGTATGTGTTTGTTTTTTTCTTAGGTGCCTATAAATGGGTTTTATGCCCTTTGGCTTACCTGAATAAATAAATAAAATGAAACACAGTTTGTGGCACTGTTTGGATTAATCGTATATCATTGTCGTATTTGAAAATGTATTATGCTACATAGAATTTTCAGTTCTGTGATAAGATGCATCTTAAGAACAGTGGACCAAGCAGAAGTAGGAAATATCTTTTCTATGTGATCTTAGTTCTACCGAAGACCTTTCCTGCCTGCATTCCAAAGCTAATGACAAATGTCTAAAACACGATTGGAACTAATTTGGGATAATTGGATGGTGAAGAAATGTCGATGTCATCTACAAAAGTGACCTCATCTGTTTTACTTTTTATATTACACACTTGTTTTTATGAGTGACTTGTAATATTGCAACATTCAGCTATATGGCACCAAACACTTTTGAGAAATTTGCAAAATATGAAAATCTAATTATCCCAAATTAGTTCCAATCGTGTTCCAAGTATATTCTTCATTGTCTATAAATAAAGAGTATCAGGATACAACGCTTGAAAGTACCATAATGATTCCATTTATATGAAGACATATAAAGACATTCCTCATTCTATAAACGATATACTCCAAATTACTATCTCTAAAATGTATCCATGAAATTTGTATGTAAATTCTTCCCAATAGTTGCTTGAGAAATAAATGGCCTTCAAGCATGGAGATTCAGTAAAAAGACTGTATAAAATGAAGTATTAAAACTTTCATTAAAATGTCAGAAATAGCAAAATAGAGCAAAGCCACCAACTTTTGATGTACTCTTTCAATTTACATTTACTGGTGAAGGATCATTTTGCTCGTTTAAACACTGATATTTTCTGTGGAAACACTTCATTTGCACCCAGTTTGTATATAACCCTGTGTAATGGTAACACTGGACACATTTTCATTGTCCTTTTCAGTATTCGAAAACATACCTATGAGTATAGCCTCAGACAAAAGATAACACATAAAGACTTTTACAGTAAGCACCATGTATCTATAGAAGGTGACGCTACATAATCTGTGCTGGCTTCTGCTCATGTCTCTTTATACATTCTGTTCTTCTCCTGAAACGATACATCACAGGTGTCATCTTTTCCCCATTTTTTTGTATTTCAAAACTACATTATCATATTTTTCTCAACTTTTTTTGGAAATCTATACTAGCTCTGTTCAAGTAAACTGTTCCCTTCATTTTCTTGTATGATCCACTTCATACAACTTGGAATTCTCAAGTCATTTGTTGTGACAAAATAAATTACCATACTCTTCATGAATATACACTAAATCTACAGAAATCGAGTAATCGATTTTCAGTCGACGTCTATTCTACTCTAGACCTAAAAATTTTTCAAGTTGTGTGTTGATGTTATGGCAAGAAGGTTCCTATCTTACCAATGCAAAGTAGGTAATCATCGTGCAAAAAAGCTATTCTTTTGCAAAGCTTCATTCCAGTGAACTACTTAGGATGCGTATCATACACCTTGACTTGCATCCTAAATCAATGTTATCAGAGAAAGCGCCCTCAAATCTATGCAATAATTTTCACATCATACTCCTTCCTGCCTAGTCAGTCGACCGTAAGTTAACAAAGCACATAGTTGAAAAGCTTTCATCAGAAGGTTGAACTCTTACTTCAAAGCTATTTGGATGATATATAATACGTCAAACATTCATATGGATAATTGATTATATTTTGGGAGTTCACCTCAAGTCAGAGTGAATAGAACGCTCTCCAGAAGTGATAACAATGCATAGCTTTAATTGTCGACAAAGAGATACTACGAATGAGAGACAAATGACACGGGAAGAATATCAATCCACAAAGCGATGCGGCTGCAGCAGCATCCTTCGAAAACAAAGGATATTGCACTGTGCTTGTACATTACAAATGTGCAAAAATTCAATATTTTTCAATGTTAAAAAAGGACTTACTCTATATTATAAACCTGTATGGCCAAGAAAAGTATTTTGGTTCCCTTGGTTGACAGCAGAGGGAGTCAGGGAACCCTAATAACGTCACTACCCTAAACCATACAACCTAGGACACAAAATACCTTTCAGGGTAACCGTCGTAAATATAAGTTGCAGTGTTTATATAGGTAAGTGTAAATATATGTCATATTTATCATAAATTTCCAAGAATAGTGCTTGTTAAAGCTACCATAATATCTTGATTTATTTTCTAAGAAGGATTACCATTAATGTATCAAGATTTGTGTTGTTTGCATAAATCAATTTCATGATCTGTGAAGATGATTATAAATTACGAGAGATATTCCCACAAGCACCAATCCGACATGTCCACCTACATGCAAGTAAAACTTTAATTATTTTCAATGGTTGGCGAGGACATGTAGACAGGAAAACAGGTAGGAAAGCACCATTTATAGTATGGTGCCATACTGCATGTACACCACTCGGGTATGACAAAATATGTTTCATGGCAACAATGCATAATAGTATTTCTATTCCCAGAAGTGTGTCTTTGAGTCATTTTTATCCATTAAAAATTGGCCGGTTTTCTGTACATGTTGGTAATGGATTGTGAAAGCAAAAAAATCATGTTCAAGGGTCTTCATTTGATAAGTTCTGAAGCAATTACAATACAAGTACAATCTATTATATCATGCGCCACTCTGACCGGACGAGAACTCATTCCACTGATGCTAAAATACTGTTTTAGCAGTGCTAAAACTGGCCCCTAAACCAGCATAGATGCTTAATGCGGAAACCAATAAAGGGAGGATATTTTGCTTAGATTGCTTTTAAATGGTTCATTTAATAATAAGGATTTTGAAAACGCAGGTGTAGACTTTTTCATTCTCGTTTTAGAAATGCTTCACTGTACGTTTGGCAGTTTGCAATACTTGCACTGCCATTTTTTGTTATCTGCTTCAGTGGGTAAAAATGCTCGGTCTCAGAGGTGCTGAATTTCCGACATTAGATCTCTCAGATGTTCGCTTTCAGCATTTGGGGCTTAAAGTGACGAGAATACAGCCCCAATACGATGACACAGGCACACAAGTTGATATATTATAATAGCAATAGCCTACGGTAGCTGCTGTTCATTTGATTAACAACCCTAACTGCAGTTAGATATCACTATAGTGGTACATACAATGTGCTCAATATACGGTAGAACTAGCCTATCAGCTCGTGCTATATGTCATGAATTGTACCAAAATCTTGTGTATACACGCCTGTGTTATTGCTTAAATTGACAGCAGCCTATAAAATAAGAATAAGGACTAATGCCAATTAATGCCAATTAAATACTGGTTATAAATTTATCCTTATTTAAATGTACTTTCAAAAAATAATAGTGTGTAATTTCTTTGGAAGATATTTTAAAATTTCAGCGTAGCTAGTCTTGCATTCAGAACTGTTCTCTGTGGTGTTGATTCTAACACCATACAATTCACTTCTTATGATGAGGACTTTGCACATACTGATTACATATTCTTGTCCAATCCAAGCATTGCAAGTGATTCTTGTCTCATGATGTACTTCTGTACTTTACCAGTGACAGTAAGAGGAAACGATTTCACAAAACAAATGTAACGCGGTATTTTGAAATGAGCAATCTGGGAAAAGAAGGAGAAGAAAAATCAAAAGTGGTATGTAAGTGAAGGCCTTGGATACAAGAAGTGCACAAGCAATTTCAGGCTATATACGAAAAGGCAGGATGTTCCTTAAACCAACAGCTATTTGACTAAAAAGTATGAGAAAGTTTGCATTTTTTTATTAACTACATGTGATCAGGCACTGCAGTCGCGCATTTCTTTGAAAAAAGAGACCCTTCAATGTATCAAAAAAGCAGTATGAAAAACTGAACTTAATCCTTTGAGTGCGCATGCTGTAATTTTTCACATCAAAACTTTAGTGCAAAATTTCACAATGTTTTATGAATCTTTCAGCTAAAGAATTACTTGTTCACATGTCTGAAATATATATCTTTAGGACTCCCTTCTCTCTTTGTACAGGTTTAATCATTTAACAATAAGCAGACGGTGTGATTTGACTGGAGTCACGTTCTGCAAAGGATACATGGCTTTATAAATCCAACTCTCGTGCATTCATAAATAAAACGCCTTCCTGTGCCTTTATTGGTTAAATATGGTCAAGAGAACTCCAAACGATTACAGAAACCCTCCTTACCTGTCCTCGACAAAAGTCTTTAATTTCCTTGGCATCTGCCGTTTGGGCTGATTTCAGTTTAATCCATGCACAGAGCTCTTCTCCCATTCTCTCATCTGGTACACCAATTACCTTGATAATTAGAAATACAGTCAAAAATCTTAGTACAAGTTTTGGATCCCATGAAGACCAACATTAACATTCTAGGCAAAAGCATCATAGTTTTCACAAGTCTGTAGGAGACATCCATACAATGTAGGAATAGCAAAAGTGTCCTCACTCGACAAATCAAGCAGAATTCGAATTCTTTTAAACTTGTGACGATTCGCTGTCCCTAACAGAGATGTGTTCTATAAGTGAGGTGCCTATGACAACATGTTTCACGTACGTGGCTTGATTTTGAAAAAATATTCCATGAAATAATCTTCCATAAAATATTGGTCTTCACTCGAGTGACTAAACTCTGCCTGATGAGAATCATGATGCAGAGTTCATATTATTGCCAAAGGAAATGTCTTACCTGGACGTCTTCAATCTTGGGATGTGTGTACAGAAACTCTTCCACTTCCACGGGATAGATATTCTCACCGCCTCTGATTATCATATCTTTCATTCTTCCAACAATTCTGACATAACCATTGTCATCCATCATAGCAATATCCCTGACAACATTCAAGAGCGTCTCATTGCATTAAGGTAGTATGCATCTCGAAAGTAAAATACTTAAATTTCTGCTCAAATTTTCCTTAAGGAATCTTTCAACTATTGTCTTTCAAAATTAAGAATAAAAATCGGGGGTCACCGTGCAAATTTTGGCACTAAAGAAACAAATAACCCAAGATTTATTTACCGGTATTTGATAATTAAAAATGGCCGCCATGCCTGTGTTAACTCTATTGAGAAAAATAACATTTTCAAATTTCGAAAAACTAAGAAGGTGAATTTTTTTACGCCAAGAGCATTAAAATGAACCCTCACAAGTGGTATATCAGAAAAGAATTGCAAAGCTTTGTAGAGTCAGAATATCTGTCCCCGATGCGCGTCTTACCTTAATTTGCTCAATGTAATTCCTGACGGTTTAAAAGAGTCATCATGATTGACGAACAAAGTGAAGTTTTATGTGTCAACATTATTCTAGTAAGTTCCATTGATGAGAAAGCTATGGAAAGGTCCTATAAAAAATCTTGGTATTTTCAGGACTAGACGTATATACGGGAAGTGGAGATGAATAACATTTCTAGAAATATATTGTAGATTACAAAAAATGTATTTTACATTACAAGAAAGCAGAAGTTTCCTTGGTTTATGGAGTAAGAATGGCAGTCAATTGCAGTAAAGATTGTTGATAATGCTGGAAAACTTACGTATCCGAAAGTAGATATAATGTACACTTGGATCGGGGAGACCCGATTTCAAAAGCGCACTCACATGACATACTTAATATGATTCAATGAAGCAGGTAAAGAGGATAACAGTGGGATATGACTCAGGAATCAGGATCAAGGAGGAATAAAGACGTGGCTTAAATGACAGGTAAGTGTTTGATTTCACACTGAGAAACCATCATGCTTCCTTGATCCCCTTTGCTATGTTAATAGTCAAATAAATTTACAAACCGCTGCTCTTAAACAAGAAAACTACTACTGAATTTGTCAGTAGGTGTTTGCGTCAAGTCGTACAACCATGGTATTCCTTACCCTGTGTGGTACCATCTATCTTTTCCTACAACGTCTTGCGTCTTCTTTTCATCATCCCAGTATCCAAGCATTGTTGAAATTCCTCGTACGCAGAGCTCTCCAGGTTTTTCCACATCAACAATATCACCCGTCTCTAGATCAATTACTTTTGCCTGAAACAGCATGTATTCAGATCAGTCAACACAAAATGCAGTTGTATACAAGGGCAATGCCAGAACATTACATGGTGCACAGGTGTAGGACTGTATATCATTATTAGTGACAACATTTAATCCGCAAATCAACTTGCTGCAAAACTGCAATCGCAAATCCACCAATAATAGCTCATCGACGGAGTCATTATCTGTGCGACCTTTTGGTCCATAGCGACTTACAACACTCCACACTTCCAGCGGGGTTCTACAACTACACTTCTGACAGAGGTTATAATATTCGTAAATACTCCACTAATGCTACGCGATTTCAAAGTCATGCAATAAATGCAATTTACACCTTCAAACATAACATTACCTGCAAATCCATCTATCTAATTACATTCAATAGATGCAAAAAAGATTATGTAGGAGTAACTAAAACAGAATTTCGCCTTAGGTTAAATAACCTTATATCAACGATAAAACTTAAACTAAACACTCCAGAGGCAATTCACTTCAATCAAAACCATTCATGACGTTTCAACAATTGGGATTGTCAAAATAAATGAACAAAATGACGTGCTTTGCAGGAAAAAAGATTCCATCTGGATTTCAAAATTGTGGACATCACCCAACGCCTCACCATTTAAACGACAAACAATTTAAATAACAGTTGCTCACAACGCCCTCAGATCTATGAATGACCATTAGCGCAAATTTTCAATGGCCACTTTGCATCTGCACCAAACATAAACGGTAAGCATCGTCACACTCTATACCTATTGTTAACTCACTAAACTTGTAAATTATGTTCAACATTTGAGAAAGATGAATGAGGTTATTGAACCTAAATAAATGATGAACTAGTCTTATTTTATTCTGTGTTTTTTGTCTGTATTTTCTTTTGTGGACATCCTTTCACCTGATGAAGTCTTACTTTTAGGACGAAACATTTTGTCAACATTACCAAAGGAATAAACGGAAAATTTACAACCAGATCAGTAGACGTGTGTAAAAACATTCATCCGATATATATATATATATATATATATATATATATATATATATATATATATTTAAGTTTACAAATATGTTTGTATTTATATAGTCATGCAAAAATGGTTTTTATGTATCACTTCCAAATGTATTTGAATAGAACACATCTCTCAAAAATTGCAACGTATTATTATTAGTGATTCATTTTTTAAGGTGGAGCTGCATGTTGCCAACACAGTTTTTTTCAAAGCAATATTTCTCATCAAAGATGACAAGGAAAACCCCTCATGCTATATATTTTTAAAAAGCAGAGACTCTAAAGTTTAGTCTGGTAGCAGCAGTTTGCTCAAAGGATGAAGTGGGTGTATATTCGGGGTAAAAAACCCTAAATTTTGGTATTAATGAAAAAAATTAATTTAAGTCAAAAACTTGACACTATTTTCTGAACTGTAATATTTCACTGAAAGAAGAGTGTATGTAGAAAAGAACTACTATTTTATTTGGCATTATCTATCTTCATTCTAAAATGGCAGGGGTTTAAAGACTTACACTCAAAAAAACTGATTAAAATCATAATAAGCAAAATTAAAATGCCTCTTTTTCAAAATGTAAGAATTTTATTGCCAACCAAAATAGTCGTTTTGTTATATAGCATTTAAAGAATATAATTTGACCCAGCCAGAGAGGAGTTAAATTCTAAATTTCGAAATTGGGAGGAAAAAGAAGCCAGGAAATCGGGAGATTAGCATAAATTTGCATAAATTAACACTTCTTTATCACGCGACGTTCGACTGCTTGACAAGCTACAAGGTGAACCCAACTAATATTTTAATCTTGGGTTAGCAAATGTATTAAAGTTGAATAAATATTTGCCAAAAAGTTATTTTTGGCCAAAATATGCTGTGTTGGGTGCAGCGCCCCCTTAAATTAATTTTTGCACAGTAAACAATATGTTAACAATTAATGACACTAATTGTGTTATTTTGTGTATTGTGAAGGTAATCTAAATACAATGCATAAATTGTATATAAATAGAAACACTGATATATATATTGTGGCACCTTTACATATATTACATACCTCTGTATGTGCCAAGGGTCTGCCAATTGTAGAGACACGAACTTCAACAGGGTCCTCTTCATTTGTCTGAAAACTTATTGGACTTGTCTCTGTTGCACCATAACAAATCTAAACCAAAAATGGACAAGAAACTATTAAAGCGTTAAATGAAACAACTTTGCATCCAAATGCACCAATAATGTAAAACTGAACTTAACCTCCCTTTAACGAGGTATTCAAAGGGACAAAAGAAAGGCAACGGAGACCATACATGTTGAAATGAATGAAAATTCTTGCCTGTCACAACATGAAAAGACAGAACTCACCATTCTAATACTCTAACAATTGATAGGAAGTAAGTAATTGTTATACTCACATTAATGTCCTTTGTATTCATTTTATTAATAGCTTGATTCATTACTTCTATGGGACATGGTGACCCTCCCATTAATCCAGTAGACAGGCTCGACATATCAAACTTATCAAAATCTGGATGGTTTAACATATCTATAAACATCGTTGGAGTGCCATACACTGACGTTATCCTTGCGTAGTCACCATGGAAAAATAGTATGAATTAAAGTTACTCAGTGTCTGTATGAAGACAGCTAGTTTATATAAATATTGCTTGCACATCACCCAGTTCGACAAGTATGCTGAAAGTTCCTCAGAAAAGTGTTCGACATTGAACAAACATATTCTTCACGAAAAATTTTGCAATATATGAATGACTATTTTCTTCCTTTTGTTGTTCGTTTCCTTATTTTACCGGTACTTGTGTCGATTTCATCACTTACGTTTTAGCTACTGTGTAGAGGGCATTCAGGAAATAGTAAATGATATGAAATGAATCGGCGTTCCCCTTCGATACCACAATATTACTCAAAATGTCAAAATATAACAGGAAACGAGTACATTTGTCATTTATATACCGACGACACGTGATCGTTTCTAAGACACTACTTCAGACTGCTTATCTCCTATTGGCTGCTGCATCTAATGACCTATCAATTCTTAGATCTCATTGGCTATTACCTCTGGTGACTTACCTTTCTTTGGCTATTGCCTGAAGTGATGCCAGGGGTTCAAATGACAGAGATGGATATACGACAGTTGAGGCGTGTATTAGACCAGATAGACTACCAAGGACCATGGCAAAGCAATGATACAATGGCACAGGAACACCGATTATATGATGCTGGGGAGAAGAACACGAAAGGACAATGATTATGGGGAATCTGACTGTTCTATAAAATTGACCAACCTTGCTGTACTTTGATACGTGGATAGGTATAATCTTGTGTAGATTCAAAGAAAAACAAAGATGAAATAGCAAGAAGAATTAATTCCACCATAGACCCAATACAAACTGGAAGAGTTCATGTGTTGACTGCCAACTCATGTTTCAAGATGAGTACAAAGACTGTTCTTTCAGACTATTTCTGATCATGATACATGTACATGCAGTTTAGTAAACTAACAGGAGATATTCGGATTTGTTCCCATTTATTTCTATCGGATGATTTTTTCATTCCAAAAAGGATTTTAGAATACATGCAAGGGGATTGTTTTCAGAGACAGTGCCATATTTCTCAAGAAAATAAATGAGTGTAACGTAACAATTCGATGTATATAAAAGAGTCCTGTTTATTTCCTTCTACAGTATAATTGTGCCATAGAGGTAAGTGCAATGTAATATTCTGTTTTTATGATTAATTTTTTGCGTCAAATTACATGAATGCATGCCCTCTTTACCCAGAGTAAAAATACACACCTTGGTATGGTACCTCATAGCCCTACCAACAAGATTTGCGTTATTAATAATGTTGTGATGTGACAAAGTAACTCCTTTTGGTAATCCTGTTGTACCCTGCATAAAAAACAGACAAAATACATAAACAACAATATTGCACAGGGGACTGTGAATAGGGTATACTAAAATTACACTGGCGTTAACACAAATAACACCTATAACATACTGAACAGTATTAGTCGCCCCAGCTTTGCCGAATCTCTCTGAAAACTTGTTCTGCAAGTCCAAAAATGTCGCCAATTCACATTCCAAACAAAATATTTTTCAACATTAAATATCAATGTACATAGACTAGAGGGGGAACTGAATGGAAGTGTACTTGTGGAAGATGGTGTGAGCCACATCTCCATCGAATATTTGCAATTGAAAATTGTTACTGTCTTTACAGGCGATATTGATTGAAATGCATATTTTACTATTGCAACTGTGGTATAGCACTCACTGAGGTGAACTGAATATTAATAGGGTCATCAAACTGCAATATATTTTGGATTGCTTCTACTTCAACAAAATGTTCATTGCTGGGTGCGTCAAGGATGTCATCAAACATGTAAGTCCCTGGGAAATGTCCTTCACCAAGCATTATCACAGTCTTCAAACTGGGTAAACTGTTGAACAAAAATACAAGGTTGTTCACAATATATTGGATTAGTATTTGAGTGAAACATATACTTAGCAGTGTTGTCTTTCAAGGATATTGAAGAATAAGATCTACAAATTTATAAATCCCACTAGACCGGTATTGGGAATACATACTCTTAGCTTTTAACAGCCATGGAAATCAAGCATAAGATTGTATTTTGCTGAATGGGAGAGGTATAACATAAGAATATTCTACTCAAAAACAAAATCATGGACATTTTACACAGAAAAGGTTCAACAATTGATCTCTTTGGAACAGCATGTTCATGTCGAGAAATGGCAGACATATACATTTATGTGTAATACAAGTAACAATAAAATACACATTTGTGGTACCACAGTGACAATGGAATTTACAAAAGTACAACTCTCTTACTTTTTAGGAAAACAAGGTTTTTGTTATGATACACTTGCAATTACACTTTGTTTACATATACTAAGTACCCCTACAAAGCACCGTTTTCTGACATTTGTCCTTGATTTCCCAGATACCATACTAAGTAGACATTTTTCTCACCTTACAGCAGATCCTCTGTTGTGATGAGATAATTAGCAACAGTTACTGTACATTTTACTCACTTTTTGCTGTTGATTTCACCAGGATAAGACTTTTCAAGTTCAGGACAGATTTCTCTCAGCATTGCATAATAATCTTGCCTCTTGAAACTTTGATCCGATATTATTGCTTTACATTCAACCTGTTGAAATGGCATTACATGCTTAAAATTTATCATGGTCAGGTACATACTGTGCCGTGAATCTAATATACACCCAGCCTGGTCACAGACAAGGAGAAAACGGACGAGAAACGCGGCACGCCGTTTGTTGTCATGGTCGTCTCCTTGTCTGTGGTATGTTTTAGCAGCCCAGATCCCCCCCCCCCCAATCTTCTTATGGCCTATGGTCTTGGAGTGCATGCCCACGTGATTCATTCTCAGTTGTAAATGGTGGCATCAAAATACCTGAGCTGATGAACAGAGACCATTAATGAAGGCACGCAAAATACCAACATGGGACAAGTTAATTTGTTGAAGCAGAACAAGTCTTCTGAAACGGCGTACGTTCGGTGTAAAGCACTACTTAGTGCCATCACCAATTTGATATTCAGACTTCAAAGGTGGCTTTTCAGCAACACGTACAGCTGCAGGCGTACAAGACGTTGTGATAGTATGTATACTGTCGCATAAATATAACAGAAGTTTTTGTGCACATCACTTCAATCACATTGGCAATTAATGTTTCATCGTTGCCTGCGGTTAAGTTACTACAATGTTGTTAATGTTGAGTGAGACAAACGGGTATGTGTTGACTTCGCATGTTTTCATAGTTTCTCTTGTACTGTGAGAGACACGGTGAGTCCTGGTTTATGATTTATCTATCTTTTGATAGCATTATCACATTCAAGCACGATCGGAACTAATTTGGGATAATTGGATGGTGAAGTAAATGTCGATTTAATCTGCAAACATAATCTCATCTGCTTCTCTTTTAAGTTGTTTTAATGAGTAATTTGTAATATTGCAACATTCAGCTATAGGGCGCCTAACACTTTTGAGAAATTTGAAAAAATGAAGATCCAATTATCCCAAATTAGTTCCAATTGTGTTTCAGTAAATAATTTCGTGGTGTATAAATTTGTAAATTTGCCTTTACCCCGTTTCACCCATTCTTCTGTACATCCATGTAGGTCAGCCACAAATCATACGGAAAACAATTGGAAAATATCAATCCCTGATGAAGAATGGCTTGAAAGTTCTAAGATATTACAATTGTGTTTGTCATACTCGCTGTAAAGAAATGTGAACGCTAAATAGGAACAACACATTGCGTGAAAGGGGCTTCTCACATCTACTGAACTTTTTACATTAAATTAATCGATGCATCAGTGACACTATGAGATAGCGTTTCTTGTCTGTTATCTATAAATAGAAGAGCGTTGAAAAATGACACATTGATGCATCACATGTGTATGGACGTTTATGAGTATTACAGATTGAAAGATAATGATATACCTTGTTTAAGACATACTCCAACTCCTTAGGTCTATATGCTGGGTTTATATTGACTTGAATGGCACCAATACGACTTGTTGCATACTGTGTTAACACCCATTCAAAGCGATTTGGAGACCACATTCCGACTCTATCTCCTCTCTTTATACCAATGGCTAGCAGACCAGCTGCAAGTCTGTCAATCTGCAGATCAGTTAATGTAGAAATCGTGAATTCTTCAGTCAAATGGAAATTCTTTCAGAGTTGATTTAATCATTATTTATACATATCTGCATTAGTCCATTCATTGAAACTGAGAAATCAAAGACAAGCACTAGCTAATAAATAGGGGGTATGAGACAAAAGTTAGTAATTATTGGGAAAAAATAGATGTCAACTTCAATATTATTGCATTGATACTGGAGCTGAAAATGAGCTTTGCTCTCATTTAGCCGACAGGGACCATTGATTAGTGTCCTTGGCCAAAATTATTACAATTCGTAGCCATGCTCATTTCAGAAAAATCTTTACAGATGTTCTGATAGATGACACCCCCTTCATGTACAGGTCAAAATGGAAACTGCAGCTACATTAAAAAGTTGTGACATATCAGAAAATCATAATTTCCTACATTAACAACATTTTGTAATAGTACAGTCTGTACCCGTCGCCTGTCAGTATTACTGGTGGTTGTGTCTTATTAAGGTAGTACGATAGTATGCGGCTCGAAAGTGAAAGACCTTAACTTTTGTTCAAGCTTTCATCACGAAAAATCTCAACCGCACTGTTTAAAAAATCAAGAATAAAAATCGTGGGTCACTGCGCAAATTTCGTTACTACAGGAACAAATTACCCATATTTGAAATTCAAAATGGTCGCCGACCCTGTGTTAACCTATTGAGGAAAACAACATTTTGGATTTTTGAAAAAACTAAGATGGTGAAAATTTTTCTTACACCATGAGCTTTAAACTGAACCCCTACAAATGGTAGATTAGAAAAAAAATTGCAAAAGTTTGAGAGTCCGTATATCTGTCCCAGATGCACATTCTACCCGAAGTTAGGGAATATCTTATCTTCCGAAGTCAATTCCGATGACTGTACATACCGGTAGTGAATGGTTTGTACCATGATAGACAAAGGTCTATGCTAGTACTTATATGTACCAGTGCAATGCTTGTACCTATCAGTGCAAGCATTGCTTCAAGGCTGGTAGGTACAGGCTCCGACCACAGGTCCGTGGAGTTGCCGTGTAGTATACATAGAGAGAAGTGGTCTCTCTATGTATACTACACGGCAACCCCACGGACCTGTGGCTCAGACCCCAGAAGGATCTGTGGCTGTACCTACTAGCCACTGTTTCTAAGCTGGCTGACAAGAGTATTGTCAATTTTTGGCATTAAGAGATATTTAGCGTGCATGTCATCATGAAGCAATAATCTGAGAGGCAATATTTTGGTATGAGGCAGTGTTTACAGGTGTGTTTCCTCCAAGCAAAGTCCAGGCAGGATCGGTAATGCTGGACTACAATACCACTTACCTCTTGCCGGAATTCCTCATATGTTTTCCTGATGACCTGTTGCGGGAATACAACTGCTGTCCTGTCTGGACATTTTTCAGTTGTCCGGTCGATAATTTTACCAACAGTCTGTCCTATCAGGGGTTCATTGCTGGCGGTGTATGCATAACTCTGGGCGTTTAACTTCTGTTCCGTTTGGCTGAACAATTCCAATAAAAATGAAAATCTTTAAAGTGAGCGATATGTGAATGTCAGTTTTTTATGCCAATTTTTGCCAATAAGAATCAAAAAAAGGTGAAAAAAGGTAAGAACTACAGGTAAGAACTAAATTCACCCAGTGACATGGCAAATAAGGACGGAAAAATCGTAATTCACTCCGCAGCAGGACAAATAAGGACTCGAAAACTGTTAATGCCCCATCGTTTGCTGCCACATAATAATTCACCTTGCGAGGTAAATATTGACTCCAAAAATGTCTGTTTTCACCCCCTGCGGGGCTAATATGGACTGAAAAATTGTAATTGTCCCACATTGTCATTTGTCCCGCAGAATAGTAAATAAGGACTCAAAATTCATAAATCACACCAGGCAGGATGAACGTAACTTGACCCACCGCTAAGAACCCAAAATATGAAAGGACTGAGGGGGCAAATATGGATTGAAAATGCTAATATGTTATAGTGAAATTTTGTCATGATGGAAATGACAAAAACTATAATATGAATAATTGGGAATTGAGTGCTGTGGATTATGGCTAATAAAAGTGTGTGATATGTATCAACAGCTGAAGCAAGGGTACTTGAAGGTCACTTGTGAATGATAAATGCATTTCAACTTTCACTTTTGTTATATCATGACATTAGCTATACATACTTATTACACTTTTGTGACAATACAATCTATATTGGTTTGTAGTCAATATTAAGTATGACTCGGGTACACTACTTTTAATATTCTGAATCTTTAATAAATATGATCAAGGTAAGGTCAATAGTCGATCGTTGACTGATGAATAAGTTTTGCATCGTAAGAGGGACTGTGCTTTGTCATAAGTTCACTTAGTTGTTATGTAGATTGTGTTTGTTATAACAGGTCAACATTGAAAGCACTCATGCTTTACAGTCGGTATATTATACTCAAGTGTATTGATGAGGTGAAGAAGAGCATGGCATAAAATAAATATGGATGATGATGGACAATTGTAAACACCAGCAACTTGAACTTAACCAAATGTTATTGCAATTATGAAAGCTATGTCATATAGCTGGGCTATAATTTGTGTGAAAAATGATACTTATATCGCTCCGAGTACTCTGTACAGAGAAAGACATTTTCTACTATAGTAATGATTGAGTTCGGTGTTAAGGATAAAAATCTACCGGTCAGAAGGACCAGAGCACGGTAAAACTCCAGGTCCTTTGTAAAAGTTCACGGTACTTCAACCTAAATATATATGTATTAGACGAAAATTTGTCTCAAAGCCGTTCAGATCTATATTTCATGAATGCTTGTAAATAAATTGACCCTGCTGTTTATTCAATCGACAATGACAAAGAAACTGCTCTTTATTTCAACTTTTATGATGGTGCAAACGACCAAAAGAGTACTTTGAGCAAAATTTGCATTAACACACGTCATGACAAAATCGTCAAAGTCTAATTATCGGCAAATGATTGTTCCTTTTTTGATTTTTTTCATGATTTAAACGACCATAATCTAGTGATCTGGATAAAAATCACAGTGATTGACTAACTGTGCATACTGATAGAATCATCCATAAAGCATCAAAGAAAACTGTTAGTGTTCATAAAGTTTGCTTAGGTTTTCAAGATAACTTATTTAAAATCCAATCGGCAGTTGGTCAATACGAAAATTATACGATCGACCGACGTAGCTTTACGGCTAAAGTCTCGCTTCTACCTCAATGCATAGACAGAAACCTTGCCCTATACTTTGTTCAACCATGGTCTAGACCGTGTTTCGACTGTCTTTGTTCTCTTCTCGGTGGTTTTCTTATTTCCTATTTTTTTTATATCAGTAGCTATTTTAAGCCTAGTTTCTTTCCCGGCTGAGGACAATCAATAAAGTATATGTAGTATAGTGGTGTTTGTAGACTGTAAAGCACAGTCGTGTGCTGGCGCTCCGTACCTCCGCCCCTGAAAAGCGCCTGCACACGACTGTGTTTTACAAGTCTATGGTATTTGGGGCTGCCCGCTTCTGTCGATCCTCTGCCACAACATCCATTCATAAACAACATGACAATGTTTGGGTGTCTCGAAACTATCTAAACCGTACAAGTATCAGTATACAACCTGGGGATCCTGAAACCTTTTCGTGCATGCTCATTTTAGCTCTAGTCAAAGTCCAACGCCATTACCTGTCAGTGACAGTTGCATTGCAAAGAATTTGCCATCGGTCATCGGCCAACCTACAGGGCAAACTTTTCTTTTAAAAGACCAGATACAGAAGATATGTATAGGACAGAGTAGTTTCTCGAAATTCATAATCATACCGAATATCCACTTTAAAATTGACTAAAACTTTGTAAATCTCCGATTTTATTTCATAAATTTTTGTAATTTCTCATTTTTTGTCGTGATTTACGAAGTTACGAGCGAGAGCACAATCGTGACAAAGTTTCTCTTCGGGGCTTCGGGCGGTGTTTCGCGGCCGTCATGGAATCTCCACAATAATGTGGATATGTTTAGGTGGGACGGGGGGGAGGGGGGCAATCCGGTGCAAGGGTAATTTTGATGGGTTAAAAGTGAAAGAAGCCGCGTGATTTTAACCAATATGATGCATGCTGTTTCGAAATACGTTGTGCAGATAGAGACTGAAAGTTCAAGAACTCGTGGGCCCTAACCAGGTCAAATGTTTCGCACGATGCTTTGCAGCGTTAGGGGCAGGGAGTGGGAACAACGTACATTTATTTATAAAAACGACTAGTTATGAGAATAGTAAGCTATAGAAATAATCTATATATATTTTGGGACGGTGACAAGGACCACCCGTATGTCAAAATGCTCGGTTCGTCGCACGTGGGGAAAACAGTCGGTCTTAGACGGCGGGACTGAGGTTATATTCAAACACTGCTACTGATGTAAAAAATATAGGAAATAAAAAAACACAGAGAAGAGAACAAAGACAGTCGGACCAAGGTCCAGACCATGGTCGAACAAAGTATACAGCAAGGTTTTTGTTGGTGCATTGAGATATGGAAGCGAGAGTCCAGGTGAGCCGTAAAGCTAAAGTCGGTCGATCACAGATTTGTCGTACTGCCGAATTGAACCGCCGATTGAATTTTTCAAAGGGTTTGCCAATTTTACATAAGTTGTACTTAATAACCTAAGCAAATTTTATGAACACTGACAGTTTTCTTTGATACATTCATGAAATATAGATTTGAACGGCTTTTAGACCAATTTCCATCTTAAACATATTTACGTTGAAGGACCGAAAAGTTCAGTTTACAAAGGACCTAGAGTTTAAAAAACACGATTGGAGCTTATTTTGAATAATTGGATGGTGAAGTAATGTCTATTATATCTGCAAATGTAAGCTCATCTGCTTTTCTTTTTAAGTTACACACTTGTTTTATGAGTAATTTGTAATAAGCTTACTGCAACATTCAGCTATAGGGGGCACTTAACATTTTTGAGAAATTTGAAAAATATGAAAATCCAATTATCCCAAATTAGTTCCAATCGTGTTAAAAATGTTCCTGGTCCTTCTGACCAGTAGCTTTTTATCCTTATTTT
>LD344830.1:10021-32139 GCA_001465055.1 Ptychodera flava | reverse complement strand
TAACGTGCAGACTTTTACAGTGTTTAGTCATGCACGTTTGCCTTACACGTTTGGGTTCTATAATGTACAATGGCATACAACTCCCCATAGCACGATAGCTTCAACATTGTGAAAAGTGCATTATTACCAACTACTGGCCATAGCTCAAATATTGAGAGCTGATCAACTTGATTTTAATGTTTCCGATAATGATTATTAGAAGGGCTAGGTGAAAAATCTCAATTATGCCATGTTGATACATGTAATGTATGAGGTACCGGGGTATTTGGCTGCAAAGACGATACTGGCAATATATAATACAAATAACTTTTTTTATATTTATATGCAGACACAATTCACACAACTTAGTGTACAAGAATGCTGTACGCATGAAATTTGGTTTAACCCTTTCACAACCACAGTTTCACCAAAATCCATTGTTGACAAGGGTGCTTATGGGTCTGTTTATATCCGTTTCTCTGGTTGGGAATTCCAATTTTACCCTTGAAAGTATTGTTACTTTTGGGTAAAACCATGGTGTTGGAAGAATTGTAGATGTAGGTTCATTATAAGTTTTAATGCAGAAAAAATTGACTGCACATAGCATTCCTGCATGAAGTAGAAATATCACATTTCGAATCCTAAGAGTAAACTAATCAAGCTTCCCCCCCTTATTTTTTTGTGAAAATCCTTCCATAGAGTTGTCACAAACACTGGCAGCTATCTTTTACTTCCATGATTGTTCACCTCGGGACAAACTTTCACTCCATTACAAAAATATCTAAAAAATTATAGGGTTTTTTTGTGGGCAGAGAAATTCCATCGTACATCTCTATGACCTGAGTGGTTTGGATTTGAGTTGGCTGACTTATACAAGCTGCTAGACTAAATCTTCCAATCTAGGTTTAATGATTATTGAAGATTATAGTACTTTAAATATACTGTTGAACAGTATTGGTAATTTATCATCATTATATAAAAAGATGTGCAATTATGTACACTGGATAATGACCATCAATGATAGAAACAATACATTCCTCATAATTCCTTTCGACACTTATCCTCAAGACTTAGGTAACAATACCTCTGTATGGTCAATGGGCCTACCAACTGTAGAAACTCGGATTTCAATTGGTAAATCTTGACCTGCCTGGAACGTGACTGGACTCGTTTCTGTCATTCCGTAACAAATCTATGAAATAAAAAAGCAATATTAAAGTATCAATAACTTTAAAAATGAAATGAAATCACGATAAACAGAGATTCCATCTTAATAGCATGGCAGATCTCTGTTTCCGCAGTCTACAGAGATTTCTTCTTACCTATTAAACCGCTTGCATTTACAAGTCTGTCATGGCCAGTTAAGTTTCCTTGACAACAAGTCCAGCAACAGAGATTTACAGAAATATCCATGCAGGCTATTGATCATTTTTTCTAAGAAAATGGGTACATTGTTAGGATTGACGTGTCACATAGATTAAGGCAACACTTACATTGATAGGATTGACGTGTCACATAGATTAATGCAACACTTACATTGACAGGATTGACGTGTCACATAGATTAATGCAACACTTACATTGATAGGATTGACATGTCACATAGATTAATGCAACACTTACATTGATGTCTCTGATGTTCATTTTTGAGATAAGTTGCTTCATAATTTCTATTGGACATGGTGAAGCTCCCATGACACCTGTACGTAGACTTGACAAATCATACTTGTCAAAGTCAAGATGGTGCAACATATCTATAAACATGGTTGTAGTACCATACAGTGATGTGCACCTGTAATGAAAATTGTAAAAATTCTGGGCCAACATTGGAAAAAAGGCAAACTTTTGTTGTTAGTTGAAACACAAGCCATGATTATGCTAGCTAGATTCCTGATTCGAAAAAAATCTGATGCATGTATGTGTGACAACTATAATTCTGAATATTTTATCCCATGTAGGATCAATTTCAAAAGAATTCTGATCTACAAAACAGCAAAGCATATTATCAGATTATAATGACTTAATCATTTCATTACAAAGTTTGCCGTTTGGCAGACATTGTGAGTCAGAACACCAATAAGATTGGTGCTTATCAATGACGTGAATTATGAGAATTCGGAATTTTTTTGACAAAAAACACATCAACATTACCGTATTCTCAAAAAATATAAATACTGAAATTATCAGACTGAGTTAAAATTATCCCTTTGAACTGGTAATGCATCTTTTGCAATAACTGGATTAGAATTTTCTGATACTTAACCTTCCTTAAACATCTGACTTAAAGTAGAAAACAAAAGATATTGTTACAAGATGACAATATTTCAGACAACTTACCACATTCGCACAAACACACATGCATACATATACACATGATACGGCAGTGTTGCAGCCAGGATGCGCCCTAATGCGGCAATGACCCCAAAATCGAACCTGTTGTCCAGCATTGTCGCATATACTGCGGGTCACCTTGGGTGCACTCATGAGTTGACTGTGCACAGTGTTTTGTGTAGTCTGTAAATAGTATCTGATATTGACGATTACCTCCATTTTGCATGATTATTTTGAGGCTTATTTCGTACTTTTGAAGCACTGACTATTAAAACGCTACACTCGGTATATAGTATAACTTGCTTGTAGTCTGGCTGAGCTATCTGATTGGCCGCAGATACTAGCTACTACAATTAGGCTACGTGAAATTTAAGCATAGTGAAGCAGTCCTGGTAGCTTAATTTTGTTTTGTGAAACTTATTTGTTAAAATATATACGAAATTTGATTAACAACTGATGCATGTCCCCAAAATGTGCAAAATGCCCCCCAACATAAATAGTAGTGGAACAGAGTGTCCCTGGTTTAAAATTCCTGGCTCAGCAACCCTACAGACAGGCATGCAACAGATTGCATTTGTAGTACCATCCATAGTTTCATTATGAAATACACTTACACCACTGGACTGATGACCATTGCACCATTAGAGTATAACCAGGGTGAATTCCACATGCACTTTTCTTTGTACAGGACATCCATCAATGTGATACTAAAATATGATTGATATCAAAATCATAAAAGCTGTAGAACCATACTATATATACCTCTCATTGGTTACTGCCTGTAATGTTCCGAGAGGATCAAAGGTTGGTGATGGATACACTACAGTAGCTCCAAACAGCATACTACAAATACTGCCCAGGGTTGCTCCAAAAGAGTGGAATAACGGCACTGGTACATTGATGATGTGCTCCTATCAATCAAAATAAATGGAAACTATACATGCTAAGGGCTCTGGGAGTGACTGTAATTGATAGACTACAATTTCCAAGCAAGGCGGGTGGGTTGTGCATCATTGATCTTGTCCAAACTCTGTAACCATGACAACTGTAAATGTATTATTCAGGAATTCCCCAATTTACATTTATTTTAATTCTTTCTAGTTTGTAAAGTTTGTTTTAGTTTGATAAAATGGGAATAATCATACAGACTAACCATAGTTTGTTAGATGCAAACAAACAGTATATGTGCATTAACAGTATTTTGTCTTTGTGCATTAAACCTCTATTATACCATCATATTGCTGCAACATGTACTCCATCTTAATATTCACAGATACAATTTGCCCCTTTACCTTTGGTGAAATTTAGGTGCATATCATCAATAGTGCCTAACAATTAATATTATGACTTTGTTTCCCATTATGGTTTCAATTATAAACTTAACAACGGCAGAAAATCAACACAGCAAATTTAGCAATATCAGATTATTTCCTTAAAAGAAAGTCCAAGTAGTTTGCACCTTGAAAGTGAAAGACAAACTTTTGCTCAAAATTTCCTTGTGGCATCTTTCAACCATTCTCTTTCAAAATCAAGACTAAAATCGGGAGTCACTGTGCAAAGTTTGGTACTAGAGAAACAAGTAACTCAAGATTTACCAATACTTAAAATTCAAAATGGCCGCCATCCCTGTGTTAACTCTATGGAATAAAATTTTCGAACTTCGAAAAACTGAGCCGGTGAAAAGTTTACTTACACCAAGAGCTTTAAAATGAGCCCCCACAAGTGGTATATCAGAAAAGAATTGTAAAAGAGTGAGAGTCCGGATATCTGTGCCAGAGGTGCTTTCTTCCTTAAATACAAACAAGTCCCTATAGATGTTGACTTACTTCGGCATGATAACCAAGTGACCTGCCAACATAATATGCATCATTCAGTATGTTGTGATGAGACAGACAAACACCTTTTGGTTGTCCTGTTGTGCCCTACAAAGCAAAGAAAAGTAGGAAACTAGAGTCAAACGTACCTCAACAGTCATAAAGACACATGTTTGCTTCTGCTTTGCATAAAGTAATAGGAACATATAATACTGAGACCTACAAATGTGTGCAGTAAAAAGAGATGGATTGTTTTACATACAGTAATAGTTGACATATTGACTCTGAAGATATTAGCAAAATTCACTGTAAAATAAGGAACATTTTACATATATACATATACATGATTGATTAGGCCTAATTAATTGATTAAAAGTTAATGCAATTACTAATATGTACAAATATGAAAGCACAAAACAGGAAGGCCACTTTTAAGAATGATGGATATGTACTCACAGATGTGAACTGAATGTTAATGGGGTCGTCAAACTGCAATTCATCTTGGAGTTCATCTACTTCAACAAAATGTTCATTGCTGGGTGCTTCAAGGATGTCATCAAACATGTAAGTCCCTGGGAAACGTCCTTCACCAAGCATTATCACGGTCTTCAAACTGGGAATCCTGTTGAAAGATCACACATTGCAAGTATACAGCAAAGAATTAAGCTACATCAATATATTCGGAAACAGTTCAATCTTAAGTACTAGCTTATCATCAAAGTCAACTTGAAATCAGCCATGTGCGCCCATAAAATACATATATATACGTTCTAAAATATATGTTCACTTCTATAGTATGTCTACTATATGCCATGATTCAAGTATTCTACATGCTTACTTTGACAGCTAATCCTAATGCTATTTCACAAGTGTTACTGTCACCCACCTTGCACTCCTAATTTCACCCTGATGAGATTTATCAAGTTCAGGACAAATTTCTCGTATGATTGCATAATAGTCTTGAGTACCCCAACTTTGATCAGATATCAGTGCTTTACATCCAAGCTACAGAAATGATAAACATTAGCTGAGTTTCACATTGTAGTGTGCCTTTTCAGAAAACATGACAATTGCAAAGTATTTAAAACATTATGCATTTAATGACATTATTAATATAGATCATATATCAATATGCAAAGTATGCTAGTATCTCAAAAAATGGTGAAATTTGACAGGTGACATTCTGGTGAAGACAGTCGATTAAAGAAATTTACTGCTTTCTACTTTGCCAACAGCCAGAAAAAATGAAAAATTGAGCAGCTGATGAAGTTTTGTCAGTTGTGACATTTTGCATAATATACATTAATTTTTTATGTTTTTGCTGAATATCTTGATGGAAAGAAAGTACAATATTTATCATTTGTATTGCCCTTGGTTTCTCTCAGTCTTTAAAAAAATTATGGCATGGTCATTTCTAACTATCATACCATGAAATATGATGCTATTTTGAACTGTACCCACCATTCAAAGATATCATGAATTATACCATGCTGCCATTTTATCAGTAATAATGCAATTTTGATATGCCAGATTTGGCAACTACTGGATGCAAGAAGAAATTTTTGGCCAAATACAGGAAATTTGGACATAAAAACACAACTATAAATGTCACAACAATGCAATATTCAAATCCAACAGAAGTCATTCCTAGGCACAGCCAAACTTATTTCACAGGTATCAGCCAAATCATTATTGAACATTAATAACATATTTTGACCACAAGTGAGGCACTGTACCTATAAAATTTGACTATGCACAGTTCATTATCATTTTGGCAAATTTGCATGAGCTCATTCCATACAAACTAGCCATGAAATGTGATGCTATTTTGAAAGCGCTTCTTCAGAAACATATCAAATACACGTACATGGTAAATTAAAACTTTTACGAGAAAAAGTAAACTTTTCATTACAATAAGGCCATAACCTCTTCAGTGACAATAACCCTGGCTGTTGCTAAGTGCTGGACAAGCACTGACCAATATGCTGACCAGTATTTAACAACTACCATACCAGAGCTGATTTTCTGTTGATTCCTATTGCAAAATTTGTGGCTGGGCACATTTACAAGCAGGTTCTAACAGTGAGTGATGAGGAAGTTACAGTGCAGAGAGTGAGAACGACACTGTCTTTCATTTGGCGTGTAACAACAAACTCACTTAATTGCGTGAAAAGGGGCGCAAAAGTCGCCTCAACATGTCAATCAACTATGACCTGAACTACTTTGCAACATTTTGCCTCAACTTAGTCTGAGGTATTTTTGAGTCCCGAAAAAATTGATATATCTCTTTGTGTTCTGAACTTGGCAGAAGTGGATGTCTTGTGCATATATAGTGATTTTTTGTCATCAAAACTGCACTGAGATTAGCATATGCTGATAGTCTCATTTTGAGAAAAATTACGATATCTTGTAATGTTCATCTCATGAGGATATTTACTACCCTTTTAAGTTCCAAAACTGTTATTGCTTTTGAAGAAGAAGTTGTTTTACCACAGTGGGAAGATTCATCCCAAAATTTAATGTGGGAAACTTTCATCATCAGTTATCTTAAGAAGGTCCCTGTATATAGAGCCTAAAAACCCTAAAAGCTATCTCAGAATCAGCTGTGGGTACATTTCAAGCTTTGCTTATAGAATTTCAATTTCAAGGTTAATTTGCATAATTTTTAGACTGTAACACTTATTTCAACCTTCAAAACATGACATATCTTCACAGCAAACACTACAAAGATGATGCATAAAATGGTGTTCAGGTCTTTGAAGTTAACATACATACATACATACATACATACATACATACATACATACATACATACATACATATTGAAGTCAACAGGTACCAACTGCCCACCAGGTTGACAGCAAATGAGAGCTAACAACAAATTTTCATCGACAGAATTATGATTTCTGTACCTTTTATTCACTCAATACCATTTAGTTTAATGCAGGTAGAAAATACCATTAACTATTCAAAAACCTCTACTACGCCCCTAAAGGAGTGAATCCTATTTCTATTGCAAAAGCAAAACAGGGTAACATAAAACATATATTGTAATTAAGAAAAGGCAAAGTTTTGAGCAATAAATATGACATATACCTTGTTTAATGCATACTCTAACTCCATTGGTCTGTATGCTGGGTTTATATTGACTTGAATGGCGCCAATACGACTTGTTGCATACTGTGTTAACACCCATTCCAGACGATTTGGAGACCACATTCCGACTCTATCTCCTCTCTTTATACCAATGGCTAGCAGACCAGCTGCAAGTCTGTTGATCTGAACACAGATGTAAAAGGTTGATGATTCAAATATTTAATTTGATTTTTAATGTGAAAGGGTGTCTTAATCTAACATGATATTAAAAAGGACTTGGCATAAGCCAATATGGATGAGAGAAATTGTTTGTTATTCTAGCATTACACATTTGAGAGGATACATGCAGATTTTCAACTTGAACATTATAAAATTAAGTTTTCCATAAAATGTTTCACTTCAAATAAAATTTTACACTCATTTACCTCTAGTCTGATCCGTGCAAACGTTTTCCTGATGCCTTGTTGAGAAAAAACGGCTGCAATCTTGTCTGGCCATTTTTCAGTTGTCTGGTCGATAATTTTACCAATAGTCTGTCCTATCAGGGGTACACTACTGGCAGTGTGTGTATAACTCTGAGTGTACTTCTGTTCCTGTTGGCTGAACATTCCAGTGAAAGACAAATCAATATAAGAAATATTATCTATTACACATGCAATACATTTGCCTTGGATCAACTTTATTTCCCACTCTGTATTACTTTCTTGCTCAAATTTCTTTTGATTAGAAATGTTTGGAAATGTCCACGATAAAAAGTGCAGTATATTGCCTTCTCTTTGTCAAAGAAAGAAATACATGCCTGAAGACTCCTAAATCCACGAGCTACAGCCAATAGTTGCCTTTTTAACATTTTTTCATTTACCGTCCGCACGAAAGACATAACGAGATCTGAGCTAGGTCAGGATGGGCTTGCAAGAATAACATTTATATTCTTTTCATTTAATACATTTTATGTATTACGTTTATTACATTAAAAGTCTGCACAAATTGCATCATACGATCGGGGCTAGGTCTACAGCAAAAAACAGAATGGTTGGATAGTCTCATATACATTACGTTTACTCTTTTTGTAGGTCCCATACAAGTTGTGTAGATAACATTGTAGAAAAAAAGTACCGACTCATTTGAGTGAAATACTAATCACGTAACACTCCACTCCACTGTTTATCCTTGTGTGTCTGTAAAAACAGATTGGCATCAGTACCTATCAGTGAGTATCTATGCATTGCATTATGGTTTGTTTAGCCAGAGAGCTGTCCTAATTAATTTCGGTCTCTACTATCAACTCAACAAGTCATTTAGCAATTCCCTTGTGTGTTCTATCCAGACACTCAAATGAGTTGGTTCTTTTTATCTACAATGTTATCTACAAAACTTGTGTGCCACGTACAAAAAAGTAAACGTAATGTATATGAGACTGTCCAACCATCCTGTTTTTTTTTGCACGAAAAGCCTTGTACGAAATACAATTTTTTTACATTTACTACATTTTCTACATGTATTATATTTATTTAATCACACTTCTGCAATAATTACATTACAAGATCGGGGCTGGGTCTAGATAAGCTTGCACGAAATACATTCTTTGAATTTAATTAATACATATATTTACATGTATTACACTCATTACATTAAAGGTCTGCACGAATTACATTATATGCTAGATCTAGATACACTCTTTACATTTACTACATTTTTACATGTATTACATTTATTACATAACATGAAATAATGCATTTTTGAGTGTATTTCATGGAAGGCCGGCCAAAACTCCCGAGGATGTCCGATCTGCCCTCCGTCGAAGTCCAGATAGTAAAGTATTTCACGATGATATTTGACGAAAAAATGTATTAAATGTTTTTTTCGTTCATAAATAAATGTAATAATGTAAAACGTGCAGAATTCTTGACTACTCGCCATGGATGAAATCCACACCATACCATCTTACAGAGAAAACTACTTCAATGGAACAGAGCAAATACATCATATACTCTCTGTTTTTACGGAAAGTCCCACGACTTTCAAGTTAATATTTCATGCTAATCTCAGCGCTGTGCATTAACAGTCATTTCACAGTCATTCACAGTCATTTCACAGCCCCTGCGCTACAACATTGCCATTTTCTAAATACATGGCACGCAATACATAGTTCGTATACTCACAGATCATCATGTCACAGCTGAATAAAACTTCAAAGCAAATGACTTGATGTAAAGATCGAATTTAAAATAGAAAAATAGAAAATAGTGTTTTTAGTATTTTGGCATCACATGAACAGTATTAAAATGTTTGTTTATGGAGAAATAGAAGTGTGCAACACAGCTGTTGCGGAGGGCTCACAAAAATTATTCCGTGCACGTACGTCGAACGTTATGAAAAGTCAACCCTACAGGATAGAGGTCGCTATAATGTGAAGAAGTCAAATTTTTCGTTCAAACATAAAGAAATGAAATTCTTCGAAATCCCAATTAATCAAGATTGCATATGCAGTCATCAGATTCAACCTTCATGACAAGTGTCACATAATCTGTCATTTTATTCGGACAACCATTTTTCACACTGAAATCAAACATTGGCAGTCGAAATATATTGGCAAATTTAATTACGTCATCGGTTCAAATGACCATTTACATCAAGATTGGACCTTTTCGATGAACTTACTCGGTATCAAATTAGTTTCCAAGCATCGCTCCAGTAAGTCACTGACCGCCTTACCCTTGTTGTGACATTGCTGTTATTATCAGCCAAGAAGGTAGTAAGCGCTTCGTAATTGAAATTTAACTTTTGCTAAAACTTTCCTAGGCAAACTTTCAAAATGTCCCTTTCCAAATCAAAAAAAAAATGGGGTCACCGTACAAAATTTGGTACCTGGAGAAACACAATACCCAATATTTACTGACTTTTATAACTCAAAATGTGCATGGCCGCCGTCGTAGACAATTCCATACGAAATTCGGGTGAAAATCATATTTAGTCAAGGAGCTTCAAAATGAAGCCTACAAGGGATAGACCAAAACAGGTGCTTGACAGGCCGAATATCGTAAGATCAGTCCCCGAAACGCATTCAGTCTGCATCCTGTCTTCCTGAAATGCTATTGTGGTCGATATCTACGCTGTAGTTCAGTCATTGTTTCCGACCTATTTGCCATATTTTCTTGGGCCTCCGCTGATCATACAGAGAAANNAATCAGTTCAAATGCAGCCCCGGTGTGATTTTGCGTTCTCATTCGGAGATTGATGACAATCACGAAACTGATTTTGGCCGAATGGTGTCACCAGTCTTTAAGAGCGAAGGCGAGTAATTTTGCAACTGTTTTTCCGAACTGTGCAATGCAACAGAGCAGAGTCGCAGATCCCGGTCGCAGATCTTACCATGAATTATTCATGGCAAGATCTGCGACACTGTCCGAACTATTGTTCGTATCAATACCAATTTTTCACAGCAGGACAACCTTGTCGACCCAAATTCATTCATCATACTATGCAGCGATCTGACGATCGACCTTAGATGACCTTTTCCTGTGAACGTGTTCAAATGATAACAGACAATCGAATTACTGTAAGGAAGCCATCATTATTTACTGCCTTGGGGTAGGTCGGAGGAATCTGATTGGGGTCACTCAAAAAATTGAAATCTACAAGGGGGTTGCTCAAAATGTAGAGATAAAGAAGGGGGTTACTCAAATTTTTGGTGCAAATTAAATTGAAACACCGCTCAGATTGCACCCATTGCACACATCAATTTCTCAAATTTTCGATGCGAGAGGGGGACACCCCTTCCTATGCTCTCCTTCCTTTGGGTGTTCTGACAGTTTTACTTAGTAAAAACAAATTAATTGAAAACACCTCTCAAATTGTACCACATTGCACCATTGCACATATCAATTTCTCACAATTTTCCATGCAATAGTGGGGACACCCCCTCTTATAACCCGCCCTTAGCCTCTTGCGTGTCCCCTGTACTTTCAAATTCTGTCCTGTCAGATATCCTAGTGAAAACCCTGTCATGATACCCATTCAAATTAAACAATACCATATGGCTGGATACAGGTTATAACATGAGCTTTTAACATTTCGTTGTGACTTTGAATTTTATTTTATTGGTATCATCTTTGTCAACAGTAATGAATAACTGATGATAATCAAACAGGATACACCTGGATTTGAAAGGTCTTTTCTATTATTGTATTTTTGTAAACTTATCATATACATGTATTTATATTTAACTTTTCCCATGGGGCCGTCAACATTTCTGTATAAGAGAGATTAGGGTTACTCAAATTCCTCATGGTTGGCAGGGGGCGTTACCCGAAATTTCAGAGTTTCCGATACCGTACCCCACATGCCGTAAATAATGACAGCTCCCTAAACACTTGGTACCCATCACAAATATTCGACGCTCGGTGTCATGAGGCCTTCCCAATGGCCTGGGACAATGACATCATCGACTGAACATCCTTAATGGAACGAGGTACTTAGGCTATTTCTCCAAATTACGATCATCCTACGAAACTCGAGCGTTTGCGCCGTGCCGCGCGTCGTAATCGCCCGCGATTCACCACTTTCGAACTCGGGCAGCTTAAACATCGAGCTCAGCGCAACGGTATAGTGCAACGTTAGGTAATGTCGGCTGTATTAGATGCCCAGATGTACAGAGAATTAACAACGTCGATTTATCCATACCTTACAGTGGAAATACAACGGCCAGTACGGCCCCTGGTCGACAATACAAGTATCGGCCGACATGTTTTGAATTGCCAATTTATACGTACGAACTTGATCGTCTGTTTCATAGCAGTTCGCAGACCAAACTATAGTGTGTATTCTCTCCGTCCTTGAACCTCCACTGTACTGTGATGTGTTCAGTAACATGAATATTCATTATAATGAAAGGCCGTAGCCTGACCTGGAACTGTCAAGGGTGGCAGAAACATATATAGCTTTCTCTGTAATAGGTAAGAAGTGGTTATTTGGGCAGCTGCCCCTAGCAGGTTACAGCCTAGTTGAGGGTCCATAGCTGTTGCCGGGGTTCCTGCCTTTTATGGGCTGATTTTGACTTTTTACTACTTTAAACTCCTCCACCACAGTGAAGGGGTTGAAAGTCATGAAAGACTACAGTAACGACCATGTAACGTCACAAATATATTTGCAAAATACGATATAAAATTCATATATTCTACCGGGCGGGGCGACATGAATTCCATCAGCACACATTAAATCTCCAATCACAGTAGGTAATGGTCGAAAATACTTTCGCAGGACTTAAAAGCGCTTGACACCTAAGGCCTATATGTACAATGTAAAAGATTTGACCACAAAAAACCGGGGGTCGGGACTGTGATTTGACTATAAAAGCCATACTGCGGTGCAAATTTACGTGGCTTTTTGTCATGCCTGAAAAGAACCAGGAAGACATTAGAGCTACAAGCAGCATTGATGGGGCCCAAGCAATTGACCGCCAAAGTGCAAAGCAGTAAAATGAAGTGCTAGCAGCATAACTATTGGTGGCATAATGGTTTGTTTGAAAAGGAAAATATACAAGGTGTGTAAGTTGAAGTTGCAAATTAAAGTCACCAAAGGTCATGCCAAAATTTGTTGAATTAATTCAGATGTAATATACTGGTCAGCGTCGAACGGAAAACGGTCTCTCTCAGTATTAATTAATAAATGATTATTATAATTAATGAGGTATGTCAATTATAAAAGAAACAACGCGCCTCATTTCACGTAATACCACAGCTGTACTTGTGGCAGGTGCTTACATCTTGAAAAGTTGGTTAAAGTTCGCCGAAAAGGTCATCCCGAAATGCTTGACAAAGTGGTGATCAATATTCAACACAAACTAAACCTCTCGCCCATGTGGTTGTTGAGATACATGACAGTTGGTCAAATATTATATATAAAGTCATTAAAATATTGGGTTCAAAATTTTGATCTCATATGAGTCAATATACTTGTCACATACTAGGTCGAACAGTGTGTTTCCTTTGGAGAAAATGTCTTTTTTTTAAATATAATATCACTTCATGGTCATCGTAGGTGTTTTTCGCAGTTTCCAATATGGCTGCAAAACTGCATGGCCGGTTGAAATGCCATTAGTAATCTTGGAAGTTCTTAGACAAGTGATGATGTGAGCAAAATTTCAGCTTTAAAATTGTCAGCCAGTTCTTGAAAGGAAGATTTTTGTAGATTAAAGAATCAACATTTTCCACGGCTGCCAAGTCACGTTACAGCTCGAAGTATATACGCGAACATTTAAAGACACAGAGCCTGCGTAGCATTTATTACATGCCTCTGAGTACGAACATCCGGGGAGTTAGCGGACCGGTGAACAATGTACTGACCGGTTTCCATGGTTACCCGGTCCGGTGAAGCCCTCGACGTTTTCGACGTCAAAGTTAACGCTTAACGCCAGATGTAAAATATCCATCTATAAGCAGTCAAATACACAGCGGACTGAAAATAAACCAGTCAGTCAGTTAGTCATCCGAAGAGTTGAAAGAAAAAGTGATCTGGCATCGTTCCTTTAAAGTTAGGCTCAACACTTTTCATCCAACCCTCGAAATAACTTACACTTGCTTGCTTTGGCCATTGGGCAATCATACTCATGGTAAAACAGCGTAAGATTATCACAATTATCACACTATGCATGCAGCATTAGCCTGTAGAGAAAACTAGGGTTTATGTTACAGTAAGAGAACAACAAGAAACCTTCAGAGAACCAGTTATAAGACTAAGAGACTTTTAAGGTTGATACTATAAATCCTTATTGGCAATACATATCATACTCCTATGTTTAAAACTAACGATAGCAACAAGAAACCTGTGCTGAGACCAAGACAAACCTACCCCAACCCTAGACGGACATGACAACTTCCCTGCCATCTTTTTTCGAGACGTTGGGTACCTTAATACGAGTGGTACAGCGGTAGCCGCAGCGACCAAAGCGTACTTCTTAAAATTGTCTTTGTTTGTTTCTTACTTACGTCCTTAGCATGTATCTGTAACCTTTCTGGTACTTTTAAACACAAAGCAAACGTTTAATGCAAACCGAATAAAAGATTTCCCCTCGAGGTTTTTTTATTTGACAAGTCAGAAGCTCATTGTCCTTTAATCTATGCACATTCTTGTGTTTATTCGTATTTCCTCATCCTCCAGGTATGTAAGAGTACCTCAAACCTCAAACTGGGACCGGAAACTGGGACTCCCAGATCCATATACTTGACCTTTGTAAGAATTCATTCAATTGAATAAAACATAATTCCATAATCGTTGTTTTTAGACAAATTCGCGATAAGCAAACATAAAGATCAGAATAATACTATGTGGCCTGACAGTGTTCAGATGAAGTAACGCTCTTTATTCACAGGATGTTCTGATTCCGTGTCCAACTGATACAGTCGAGCTATCTTTGGCATTCTGACAATCTAGATAGCCTCAGTTCATTAATGAGTTAACGTTCGGCTCTATACTCAATGCTTGCTTTGTTCTCTATGCAGTGAAAGCTAAGTTATTACGGTGTTCAACTAATAAGGTTATGTAGCAAATACGACACACAAGAACAACAACCCGTTTGCTTTGTTCTCTAGCTGTAGGTACATTCTACTGTTTTTTGTCAAATATTTGTTTTTAGTGAGAACTATACCTTTTCTACACGACTAAAGGTCAACGTGTCAAGGTTGGGTCAAAGATCGTGCTGTACAACATGGGTAAAATGTCTACATCTCATCAAACACATAAATCCCATGGTTAGAAGTCAACCTGAGGTACGGTGAAAAAGAAACGGCTTAAAAACCAATGTACAAAGGATGTGTTTGCACCACCGAAATAAAAATATTTTATTATTATCGCATGAAATAAAAAGCGGGGATAATGAAAAATATATTTTTGTAGTGACCTCACGTCCACTCCTTTTCATCACAAACTATGTTACATAATCAGGAGCCATTTTGGTGAGCGGGTTACTTTGAAGCATCTAGTTATTATGGGGTCAAAAAAGTCTACAGTTATCTTCGTTTCTTTAATCGAAAGTCTTTATGCCATGAGGTGAAAACCGGGGTGCATACATGTATACAATTTCCCTCACAAACGCGTGCACAGAAATATACGCGTCGTTCTGTCACAGTCTATCATTTGTATCTTGGACAGATGCATCGTCCGTTCGCACGGGTCCGTTACTTGGACTACTGTCTCTCACTAAACTATCCGATTTCGAGGAGCATGCAGCTGCCCCGACAGGAGATCTTAGCAAGCGAAGATGGAACAGATGCCGTGTAGGTCTACACTGTCTCGTTTGAATCGTGTATCATTTGTATTCCAGGTTTCACCTATTGCCACTTGCCAGGCCGGGGTCTCCGGGAATCAGGATGTAGTTAGTTGATGTCACACTCAGAGCAATTCCATTTGTTAAGGTTGCAATGGAAGATTTTTTCCCTCAAACAAGAACATGCTTCATCAATCATTGCAAATCTCGATTAATGGCGTCTGATTACTTTTCGCACGTAGACCAACATTTTCCCCAACTCTTGAAAACTGGGACAAACCAGTGAGGCGATTAATGTTACAACCTCTCATGTACAGCGACGACGTCAGTTATCAGAAACAGGCAGTTTCTTTTGTCTGACATTCTGTTTAAATGAATATAGTATAGCTATTGCCATTCTTGTACATGTAACCATCAAAAGCTAATCGCAGTTTTGGGGATATCAGGGGGTTCAATGTCATTCACTGAACAAAAATGTATCTTCAATCAAAGTAAAACTTAAGTTGCCCACGCGGAAATAGTTGAAAAAATGCACGATTAATTTCTTCGAATTTGTCACCATAAAAATTTTCAAAAAGAATAGGATTTGCGTTCCTATGATATAAAAACAAGCAAGGGATCTCTGAAGTTACACGGGCTTTAATTTATAAAAAAGACAACAACTTTTCTATTGATAACGATTACGTGACACATGAGTATTAATAACTTCTTTTACTAGAGTAAATGAAGCAAGACAATTAGTTTTAAAATGAACAAAGAGTATGCATTTTTCAAGTTACACTTTACAATTACATAGAAAGAAAAAACTCAGGAATTTACACAACTACAATAAAATTAGAGAAATGTAAACTTTTGAAGTGCAATTTTGGAATTAATTGTGTCGTGAAAGAACTGTGTTTATGTCGACAAAAGAAAATAATACCATTGAAAGTGGTATGCTGGACGAGAGAGAGAGAGAGAGAGAGAGAGAGAGAGAGAGAGAGAGAGAGAGAGAGAGAGAGAGATGAACTGGTGACTGCTCTACCGTATCTTTCTCACGTTGATTAACATTCTACAAAGATAAGAGAAAAAGCCGGATCGACTTTTTCTGAACACTGAAACGTAAACGTTTAAACGAAATATCACAAACTCACTTTGATTTTTTAGAGCCTCGGGCAATCTAGAAAGCACTATAAGGCTAAATCTGTACTGAGAAAGGGCTACTGTATAGAGATACTTTCATTCGAGCGAAACTTCAATTCGGAAAGGGCAATGCGTAGGCCCTCTAGCATGTCTAGCAGTTGACAGAAGTTATCGAAATTATCTATGCTTACTTGCAGTCCTGTGATCAGATATGACACCTCACACTCTGAAAAAGCCATAAAATAACCTACCTGCTGTATGTCCACAATATCACTGTATGGGCCCTCAGAGAAAGCTACGTTAAATACTCCACACTGTAACAGTCGTACTGCGGTTACTGTGGCAGGTAACCATGTCGGCCTTGAATCAACTGCTTTCATGACGACGTTGACTGTATGCGCTTGCCCACTTGATGCTGCATGTGATCTAGGGCTAGACCGTTTTGTACTAAAGGGTGGGGTTTTTAATACTCTATAACTTTGTCTCCTTCATAGGACCTTGACACCGATTTCCTTATTTTGATGTTTGTTTTTCAAAAAAAAGATTCATCAGCCAGTTACACAGTACTGGAGATTTCCCACAATTGATCATGATTGGTGCACTCGGAAACTCCTCAGTGGTCTATTGTGTCTCCCATGTGTACATGAATTCCCAGACTAGTTTTTTAAATTCTGAAAACGTACTTTTATGGACACCATTCTTCTCAATTCCTATTTGAAATGATTTGGAAAAATATGCTTGATTGAGAGAGAAGATAGCATGTTTGTAAAATTTTCCACTGATTGTGTCTTCAGCCATACAGAATATAGTGATGGAAAGTAGTGAAACTAGTTGCACCTATTTTATGAAACAAAAGGATATTGATTTTTTAAGAACAGAAAGACAAAAGAAATTTACATGCTGAATTTCCACTTAGAATGACCCCTTCAGTATGTCATAACTTGCTACCCAAAAGTCTGGCATTTGTAGTACCTGCAAAATGTGACTTGTATGGTATTTTAATGGTTTCTTTGAAATTTATACTGAAATATCTAAACAATGATTAACAATAATTAACAAACTTTTAAGAGATACAATTAATAAATTATCCAGAAGTTTTATGTTTTATATTGACTCGGCACTTTTTCATAAGTTTTAATATATTTAATAGGTGGCATCTTTGTTATTGGATCAATCAGTAACTTCATGACTGTTGTCGAAAATGCTACATATAGAAGACATTATTTCACCACTATAGTAATCATATCATCAAAATAGCAAAATTCATTAACTTTTGTCGTATTCTTCCTTCATTCCTTCTTGTCCCTAATTAGTTAGAGCATTTAATAAGCAAACAACCAAAATGCAGATTTAAACCTGCTAGATGGCAACTTATTAGTGTCATGTCTTAGTATCAATTCAACGTACATGGCATTTTGTCAACTTTGGTCAAGTCTATACTGATATATATTGAATGAACGAATGCTTTATTTCACCAGATACTTCACGGTATGTACAATAATGAAAATGACAAGAAACTATGTCTTACTGAAGTTGTACAAAGTCAAAGGAAAAAAAAGAAAGAAAATTGCAGTATTGTAAAATCTGGTGGGGACCATGAAAATAGTCTAAAAGAACTAGTCGAGTTCATGGCCCCTGAGTATACTAATGATTATTCAGTACAAGCTTAAGTGTGATGGAGGATAGAAACAAACAAAGTTTCAATGTAGATTCAGTAAGTGATGTTTCAATGCGGACTTGAAAACTTGTCTACTTGACAATAGTTTGAGATAGTCAGGCAGGGAATTCCAGTGTTTCATAGCTGCATACCTAATGTTATGTTGTGAATTTTTTGTCAAATTTGAGCCTGGTATACGAAAATGTTCAACTTGTGTTGAACTTGTTGGATACGAGTGCTTTGGAATCTCAAAATAGTGTTCAACTGCATGAGGAAGATTGTTATTTTTCAAATTATAAACAAACATACAAGTACAATATAAACTCAGTCTGTAGATATCTAAAATATTCAGTTTGTAAAACAGAAGTTCAGAATGAGCAGTAACATGAGAAAAGGTAATTGAGCGAACAATCCGTTTCTGAAGACGAAAAATTGGCTCTAAATAGCTGGAAAAAGTGTTTCCCCAGATTTTCTTAGTGGGAAAGTCTCTTAAATGCGTTAATTAGTTATTAGTTATGCAAAAATGCTAAACCACTTTCACTTATGTTATATCACAGTATTTCAATTTATATAGCAAGTTTCGTCAACTTTGGTCAGGTCAATCTAGATATATATCTGTGATGAGCAAAGTTAGTTACATACACAAACCAACAGTCATTTTTGTCATAATTCTTAGACAGACAAACAAACAGAAAGACAAACACAAAGAGAAACATACACAGAGACTTTAAAATATTAGTACCACAGTAGCTCATTCGAATAAAAACACAAGCTAAAAACCCTAGTCACGGTAATACTACTTCCAAGTCTTCTGTGCCCCACTCCTCATAATTTAGTGCATCCTCCCTTGCTATGTAAATGAGCAAAAATGAGCAAAAATAAGTCAAAATATTATTTCAAAAATTAATTTCTGCTGAACTATGCAACCAACATCCCCCAAAACCTAATCAGATCTAGTTTCCATCCTAAAGATTCTGTGTACCTACAGCAAAAAACAGGATGGTTGGACAGTCTCATATACATTACGTTTACGTTTTTGAATGTCCCACACAAGTTCTGTTGATAACATTGTAGATAAGAAGAACCGACTCATTTGAGTAAAATACTAATCATGTAACACTCCACTCCACTGTTTATCCTTGTATGTCTATAACAACAGATTGGCTTCAGTAGGTATACATTGTTTTATGGTTTGTTTAGCCTGAGTGCTGTACTAATTAACTTCAGTCTCCACTATCAACACACTCAGTAATTTAGCAATTCCCTTGTGTGTTCAGTCCAGACACTCAAATGAGTCGGTTCTTCTTATCTACAATGTTATCTACAAAACTTGTGTGCCACGTACAAAAAAGTAAACGTAATGTATATGAGACTGTTCAACCATCCTGTTTTTTGCTGTAATTACGTGACATTTGATGGACAAGTTTCAGAGATATCTACGACACAAATCCATAACACACACACACACACACACACACACACACACACACACACACAGAGACTTATTACAGACACACATACATACAGACATAACACACGCCAACCTATAACATTGGCCCACTTAGGTGGGCTATGCCCACCGCGTGGGCCAAAAATGTTCATACTACATGGAGCCTTTGGACTACGTGCTGACGCATCCTGTTACGTGTTTGCTGATAGGTCTGGGTCCCTGCTGAGACTTGCGTTAGAAGTCTCTGCCGCGCGCCTCGTGCCGCTATTGGATTGAGCTCATTAATTACGAAATATACAAGTCAGGATGGATATGTATGGTCAAACGTGACGTTACCCTGCCCACTTCCCCCACAGGCGCTCCTTAGCTGGGTCGTCTGCTAAGTAGATCGATTTTCGGATCGATCAGATCCCGTAGTCAATATGCCCGCCACTGTGGCGGGCATATCGACTACGGGATCAATAGATCGATCCCAAATCGATCTACTTAGCAGACGACCCAGCTAAGGAGCGCCTGTGACTTCCCCCTCCAAACTTCGAACCCCATTTTCAAATTTAAAAAAACGTAACCCTCTCTCCCAACTCACTCCATATTTGAAAGTGTGCGCGACCTTGATAGCAGAGCAAACTTTGTCATATAAAATATATCAGCCTTATAACTTATGAAGATAGGCATTCATTTATTTGATGGATGGTCTGTTTGTGTGTGAAACTTACAAATCCCAACTCCCTTTTGTTCACAGTCCCTACGTCACATGCTTTACCATGATTTCCAAAAAGTGCACACTTTACCTCGGCTTATATCACTCGAGAAATACCTGTTAGGCTGCGTTCACAAAAGACTGTTGGGAGAGGGGCTGGAGGAATTCAGGGGGATTCGAAAATTTTGGGGGTAGTAGAGGGGGGACTTGAAAATTTTGCTCTACCTGTAGGGGGGACTTGAATTTTTTTTTATGTTTTACATCTTCCAATTCCAAGTTTTTGTAGGTATATGAAAAATGAATACCATTTTTATGTCATCAAAATGTTGTAATTTAACAAAATTTGGAACCATTTTGTCACATTCCATGACTTTTATCTCGAAAAGTCTAAACGTGTGTGATTTGTCGTAAAAAACCAAACGAGCCTAAGTAACAGGGCAGAAGCTGCAATTTTTGATGATTTTTGCAATATTTTTATGCAATATAATATTACAACTACAGTTTCTTGCTATCTCCCTACAGCATGCTCAAACACACAATATTTAGTTTGTCGACAAAGCCTTTATATATAAATATGTATTAGTTGATAATTTAATTGAAGTCCAGACTGACAATCAGTTATCAGTGATACAAATGCATAGTACACATACACAGGCTGTGATAGCAAGCTGAATACTGGACAATTTAACATGCTGTAGGGAGTAGAACAAGAACACAGTTGTATAAACTGAACAAAAATATTGTCAAAATTATCAAAGTTAATACAGCTACTGCCTACGGGTATTGTCACTATCATTAATGCTCTGCTACTGTAGTGTAACTGTTACTGCATACCTGAGCAGTGATAGAGATAGCTCTGACTCTGATGTACATGGTAGCTGAGGAAGATTTTGGGTCAAATGATGCTCATGACAGTGAAACATATTTGTAAACAAGATCAGGCCAGAGAGCAACACATGGAAGAACACATGGAAAGTTTTGAATTCTGGCATATGAGAATAATCAAATATTAAAGAAAAGGATGGGGTCACCATCAATCTGATTAAAATCAGATGTAAACCAAATTTGCAATTACAGTATCACACCCAAAAATTTCAGGGATTAAAACATTTATTTGATGGAATATTTTAACCTTCCAGTATTGTCAATTTTGAGTAGCATCTAATTCATATATATCTTGTACTTTTGAAACAAATTTTTGGTTGGTCACTGTGCTCAGTTTTTTTTACAATATGGCCAGAATTCACAATTTGCCTTCTCTCTCATGATTGTCATTTTGTGTGCTCTTCGGCAGGAGCAATTGAACTGGCCAGAGTTGGATTAACTCAAGTTAGCTTTTAGACCAATAAATTAAAAAAATCACTGATGCATTTAAAGAACTTGCCTTTGATATATGACTATACAAATTGCTAATACAGGTAGTGCTGAACACCTGTGAGCGGAACAGTGCATTACGTGTTTATTTTTTTCTGCGCAAGCATCATTGAAAAATACGCGGGCCTGTGATAGTTGAGGGGGGACTTGAAAAAATTTGACCATATAGAGGGGGATTTGAAAATTTTTTAGGGTACTCAGGGGGTGAGATCTGAAGAAAAAAAAGATTTCAATCGCGATTCTTCCTGCCCCCCCCCCCTTATCGTTATTCATGAACGTAGCCTTATTGTCAGAATTTGCAAATCAAATGCATTCTGAATCACTTTCACAGTT
>LD344829.1:0-10386 GCA_001465055.1 Ptychodera flava | reverse complement strand
CCGTATGAATACATTTCATAGAACGGCGGCTTGGTGCAAACAAATTCAGTGGTAGTCAAAACTCCCTAAAAATTATGGCAATCCCCACAAAGTTTGTTTTGCGTTGAGTAAACGATTCTTACTCATTGTAAAGAGCGTTCACGATCTGCAAACGGGAAAACAAATCAAAAATTCCAGTCGCTAAATACACGTAATGCTATGGCATTTTGCTCAGACGCGGCGTGAAATCTACATTGCATGCTATGCCATTGATGGATTGAACCCCCGATCACTGAAATTCCTCAGGAAAATAAAATGATTTACCAATATTGACATTACTTTTATATCCAGAGCTAGTGTGAGCCTCTCGGGGGTCTTTTTTGGACCCATAAATCCAACGAGGCTGTCGACTTTCGTAGCCATATCGATCGTGTACGTCCGAAAACCAATCAGAACACGTAAAGCTTTTTGACAGTACCGATTAAAACCAATCAGAAATCGGCTACCAACGAGCCTTAGGGGCTGCGCCTCTGTAGCACAGCGCAGCCAACGGTAGAATTTGGACAGGAAAGAATTCATAACGTGTGTAAAGATCATTATTGCAGGCCTTGAATAGGGAAAACAGGCGGCGGCAAGACCTGTGTCAGACGGCGATTTGCCGCCGGTGACCGGCTATAATTGACAGCCCTGCATTATTGTCAAGACATTAATCTTTTCTGAGTTCCCAGAAACCATACACAATATTGAATAAGAAAAAACAACATAAATATGCCAATGAGACCATATGCACATATAGAATCAAAGACCTACTGTAAGTAATAGTATTAGTATAGTGAAATTGTCTTACTGGGACAACGCCTTTTCTTTACATGACACCAGTTTTTCCAAATGTGTTCACTTTCAAGACTTTGTTGCGTTGGAATTAACAGATAGGGATGAAATCTTTGTGTTCATCGGTTGGTGATTATCAGCTTTACGATCTGGCGACTGTGTGGGGAGAAGTGGAGTTTCCTTGGGGAGGGGGGAATTCTGAGGATGTTTTAACGGCAAAGTGACTCTTGAGGCAAGAGGTTTCGGTATGAGTGCTTTTGGTGTGAGGTGATGTTGGTATAAATCGGTATGGGACAAAGTGGTGTGGTGACTGGCTTGATTTTGGTGCAGCTTGCCTAGAAATCAACTTAAAAGCAATAATATGTCAATATGCGCCCTTCCCAGCATAGTGCCCTTCAAAATAATGAGGAAAAGCAGTTTTTATGCAAAATACATTAAGCTCTCCCTCTTTATAAGATGACATGCATACATATTGAGGTGAACATCCTGATCATGGAATGGTGCTTTTTGGTCCCCAACTCAACATTTTCATAAAAAAATTGTTGTACACTAGAAATGCCATAATAATGATATGTGATTATTTACGGTATTCTCCCAACAGATTCTCGCCTGCATTGATGCTGTCAAAGTTGAAGACATTTTTAACCTCATCAAGAAACACCTCCAGATCAAAGGAATCCCGCCGGTACAGTGTGATGCCAAAATCCTGAAATGAGAAACATTTTGAATATTTTAATATTATTTTCAGTGCTGATACCTATCTGCATCAGCTTCCAAACCAGTCTAGAGATCTTCATTAGTTAAGCCTGACTGAATTACAAAATATGTTTATTAGATCAATGTTTTGAAAGTCTATCAAATCAGATCATTTTCATATGCAGGTGTAGGAGATTGGCACTCAATTATCTTTTCTCGTATATTGGTATAAATATACCTAGGGTCTATGGTATTTAGGTGTAATGATATGGATTATGTGTTTAAAATCTCTTCAACGGTGAAATTTTACCACTTGAATCAGGGTCTCCAAAGCAGGGAATCCATGCGTGCATCAGTTGTAATTTATTCCTAATCTGAATAGAATGAGATGTATTGATGGGTCGGTCTCTTATGCTTTTGTATTGACGTCTTTCTTTCGGGAAAAAAGACCGCAACATGAAATCGTTAAAGACCGACCCATCGCTCTATCGGATTTTAATCAGATTAAATTTGTTCCTTATGTCTTTTCATGTTTATATACAGGAACAAAAAGGATGTACCTTTGGTCAGATTTTTGCTTACATAGCAATTGCTCAATCTGGAAGGTTGTTCAAGGTGAGGCTTTCTTTCTAAAAAAATCATGGTACATCTTTGTACCGCAAATGGTTTTCTCCCAATCCCAAGGGAATGGAAGTGTTGAAGGGACAAAGTCGGCCATTTTTCATGAATTTTGTTTAATGCAAGATACTTCTTATAATGTTTGACATGTTGAAAGATACTGAATAAATGGGTGACCATGCATATATTGGACCCCGGTTAGAGACATGCTACATGAAACCATCGCCAAAATGAATTAATGGTCATGACCATTAATTCATTTTCTTGATGGTTTTATTTAATTTGTCTAAAACCGGGGTCGAATATATGCATGGTCACCCATTTATTCAGTATCTTTCAACATGTCAAACAATATAAGAAGTATCTTGCATCAAACAAAATTCTTGAAAAATGGCCGACTTTGTCCCTTTAAGTGTATGATAAATGAAGATCTGTCTGTGAATTATCTTGTTATCCAGTGTACACCGATCACAGTACATTTTATTTCACATATTCAATGATTTGCTCAATTGTTGACGACAAAGTTCATGCCCGCAACCATAAAATCCAAAGCCTTTGGCTAATTGATGTCTTCACATTTTACGTTTGTTTATAAAGGAACCTGAAAACTGTCTTAAGAAAGTTACAACAGAGCTTTTCAAGCTGAGCCAAAAGAAAGGATATCTCGAAGATGTATGCACCCAGGCATTGGCGGACATCATTGTCCAGGTAAGGCATTTTTCAGGTGTATTATGAAGGATACCAATATTAATTCGACCATTTCTGTCATAGCCTGCATAGTTTGAATCTGTTTGCCAAATTAACTTCACACATTTTTTTATCTTTAGATGGCTCATTAAACCTTGCTGGTTAAATTGCGTAGAATGTTTTTAAAATTTGCAAATACGGGACAAGATAAATTTCTATCATAGAAAATATGTGAAAAGGAAGTCAAAATTGCAAAGGAGACATAATCCAGCCACATCATGCCTGAAATTCTTGTGCAGAATCCTTCAGAGATGTTTGAAGTTTATTTTTTCAAATTGACCAAATGATAAATAACCATTGAAAGAGCCAGACAAAGTAAGTGTAATGAAAACGGTATTTGGAAATTGTTATATTCAGCAATGTGTGCGGCACAATGTTACATGTTTGTGTTTTGTATTTCCCAGTGTAACAGTGACATGTTCGAAAGCTACATTTGGCCAGTATTGAATGCTGAACTGAAAGAAGGCTGGGAAGATTGCACTCCGCAAAGACTACACCTGATCTTTGTGTGTCACAATCAATTTCCTGTAAGTATCTGTCAGTCATTAGATTTCTACAAGTTAGTTGTGAAAAATTTGTTTTTTTCCTGCAACACTAATTGTTATATTTGTGTAAATATGTTTGTGTTGTAATAAGCCATAGAAGTTGCATCACATTCAATGAAAAAAAAGAACCTTATTTTTCCCTCCCAAATGAAATCTATTGTGTGAATGTCCATTTTTCTCCTTTTTCTCTCGGTCCCAGCAAAAAAAAAACAATGCAAAACAGTGCTGAACTGGCTTGACCCTTTTTCAGAGCCTTATCAGGGGAATGGCATATTTTTGTATGGCTCAATCGTATCCTAATCAGTCGTCCGTACTTCTTAATGAATTTCACCTTGTACGTTGACTTGCTTGTTTGAAAACAGTAATAGAAGAATTGTGATGAAAGAGTTTATAGTGAGTGAGAACAATTAATATTCTCAGTCTTACTGACACTGTCAAAATATCCAATTCATCCCTTACACTTCCCACCATGCTGAAAATCTATACAGGAATTTGGAAATCTATCGTGTTGGTCACAATTTTGATGAAAGAATCATCAATCTTTGAATTAATGTAGACTTGCAATACCATTTCTTCCAGAATGTTGTCAATTCCAAGTTCTTGAAAGCTCACTGGTCTTGTGATGACCTTGTACAGGAAGAAAACTTCCCTCAAATAGCCAATATTTTAGATGTAAGTAAGATTTAAACTTTTTCCTCTACTGTCAGTTAATAATAAACTACATGTGCTACATTTCTATGACTTTCTGCCTGATTTTTCACTTGCCTTTGAAAAAAATCTGGGTACAACGGTGATATCTATCAAAGCCTTTCTGGACAAAGTATCGTATCATGTACATGTACCGGACAAGAACAGTGTTTTGCTTAACTCAGGCTAGCTGAAAGTGAAGCAATACAGAATTTCGTAGAAGATAATTTAAATAATGATATATATTGAACTGTTTAAAACCTTTGATCTATTCTAAAGTCAAGATTTCTTTTTTGTACATTTCATCTGTATCATCTTGTTGTAAAATGTATTTCTTTTTTCGGAAAAGGAAACAGCAAGTACTGCAAGTCAAAATGTACACTCCATCTGTGAGTTAGTGCTCTCACAACTTGTCAAAGATACTGGAAAACTTGAAAAATTCTGGACTGAGGCCATTGATGAGCATATGTGCACTCTATCACATACGAGGAAATATCTAGCCTTCAGATTGTTGGAGAAGACACTACCTTTAGTCAAGGAAGACGCAGTGAAGTGTCTATTCAGCGAAAATCTTCTACGGTGTATAATGAACCACCTGGCCAACAAACAAAGCAGACTCCATGGAGATGCCAAACAGTTGGTGAGTCGGAAACATCTTTCAATATTCAAAAGACAGCAAAAACCTGCCAGAACGTAGAATATCAAAAAGGCCTATTGTGTTTTCAGAAGTGTCCAGTTATCAGAGAGTGTTTTACAAAAGAATTTCCACGTGGATGTAGATTTTCAGTAATAAGAGGACTTTGTGAAGAAGAGTACTTCTGTATTCACAGCTTTCTACTCAGACGGAATCTGTATCTTGTACGGATATGCTCATGTACATGTAGCAAAGGTCATGCTACAATGCAAAGCAAGCCTTATATTTTCAGATGTTCTGTGAACTTGATGCGCTTACTGTGTTACAAGTATTCTCAATATTTCGTAAATATCATTCTGTGGAGAAAAGTCATGTTTATATGCATTCTCTTGTCAGTAGCTTCCATAGACCGTAACAGCAACAGGCTTTTTCTGTCTGCTCAATGTTCTCCTCAAAAACTCTCTAACATGAACATGATTTTTTGCCCTGTTTAAGGTCGAAAATCTGTCAGAGCAGATGAAAGAGATCAAGAGTGCTGAGAAACAAGCTGCAATCTTGACAACACTGCTGGAAAGAGGAGGAATTCAATTTGATACAGTTACAAGGAGCAAAACTATTCTAAATTTAATCAATGGATTGAGTCATGATGGCATTGTGTTATATATTACATGGCTGAAGTCAGTCTTCAATGAAGGGTTACCACAGCCAAGGTTTGTTCCACATATCTTGTCTATGATTTCAGACTCCATGATCTTGCAAACGATTTTTCAGATTTGAATGTGTAAAGGTTTGTCTGGGGATGACTCACAGAAATAAAATGGTAACAGGATGACATAACTAAAAGGCTGTCAGGGAAAAATGGAAGATAGGTGAATTTGTAAAATATCAGTGTCAGTTTTAATTGTCTATGTATTTGAATCTATACTGTATGATGATTACATTTAATGATGTATATTTTTTTAACAGGTTAAAATCAACCAATATTGATACTGACAGGAAATGGGTGTGTAGCCAGGTAAGGCAGTGTCTTCTATTATGCTGTATGCTTTAAGGTAGTGTGCACCTCAAAAGTGAAAGACATAAACTTTTGCTCAAACTTTCCACAAGGAATTTTTCAACCATTCTCTTTCAAAAGCAAGAATAAAAATTGGGCGTCACTGTGCCAATTTTGGCACTAGAAACAAATTACCCAAGATTGGCAGATATTTTAAATTCAAAATGGTCGCCAACCCATTGTTAACTCTAAGAAGAAAAATAAAAATTTCAATTTTCAAAAAAACTAAGACAGTAAAAGTCTTTCTTAAAAAACTCCAAGGGCTTCAAAATGAACACCCACAAGTGGTAGATCAGAGAAGAATACAAAAAGTTTGAGAGTCCAAATATCTGTCCCTGAGGCGCATTCTACCGTATTAACCCTTTTCCTGCCAAGCCACCCTGCACGCCGTCCTTCCAAGTCAGTGGAAACCGGCCCCCTTTTTGGTGCCTGCAGACGATTGGCTCTCCTGCACACTTTCCTGCCAGGCATTTGGCAGGAAAAACCGCATTTCGGGAGTATGATTAGCCTTCCATAAACATGTTAGACATCAAAAATTGCTACATGCCCGTATAGAGGGGCACCTGCCTATGGGGCTATGCAGAAAAAATAACGAGGTCTTGGGCGTTGTTTGCCCTGGGGGACGTGCACTTTTATTGCCGTTTCACGCTTACCTTTGCGGAAGTAAAGCTTGTTCGCCATCACGCACGTCCACTCCGCGTAAACATCACCTCCCTCGTGGGTCAGTAGAAGACCCAGGGGTTAGTGCTAGTGGTGCGGCAGCACTTTCAAACCTGTCCTATTTCTCCTGGGTTGTGTCACTTGGTCACATACTTTTAACAACTAGGCAGAATCACACAATGCATACGGTTTCGACGTAGTCGTAGTGACTTAGATTTGCCATTAAAGGAAGGCTTGTACATAGTTTGGCCAGTTCATTTCGGATTCAGTCAGTAGTGTTACCGTTTATCACCAAGTCAGTTGTGCGGTCCTCAGTTAAGTACGGGGTTTTACTGTCTTGGCTCAGGAAGTGTAATCCTGCCTGGAGGGCCTATTCTGGCCTCCGGTACCTCTCAGAACACCCTTGCAAAAATTTCACCCACCATCCTGCTTTGCATAATAAAAGCAGTCCCTGCTCAGTACAGGCAGTAACCCTGTACCATTGACCTCATGTCCCTTCTAGAATTCTCTATATGCCAAAGCGTACGTAGCAACCAAGTCCTCGGGAACCTGTTACTTTTGCCTGTAAGCCAGAGCCAATACTGCTAACAATGGGATAAATAATCCAAATCCACGTCTGCTGAATGGCATGGCCAAGGTGGTGAAGGACATTGCCTGGCTTGAACTTGCAGAGTTGAAGCCTAGCTTAATACGTTAGACACCAGTTTATAATGGTATTGCTGAGTCGTTCATATCCGTTCTGTTGGAGGAACAAGTCAAGCCATCCCATCAAAAATATGTTCTCATTTTCATTCAATCACAACTAAATAAGTGACTTTCGTCTCGCACTATTGGCACCATCTGCCAAGTCGTTTTAAGCAGTAGCCTTCTAGATTAGCATTGCCGAGTTGGTCAAGCTCAGCAGCAATCCGTACAGTGCCCGGGAGCCAAGTACATCCAACTCCGCCAGAAAACGTCATCATGCATTCCTGCCAAGTCCGCTCAAAAGCGGTAAAAAAACCCAGCCCCCCTCGGGTATGGGGGACTGGCGGACAGGTTTCTGCACCTTTCCCTGTAATTCGACTCCCTGCGAACCAATTTCGAGGGAAAAAGGTGTTCCTTGTCAGAAAACCTGTCCTCAGATGACCCCTAAATGCACAAGGGATAGCTACACATAGTGCCATCGGGTACCGAAAACCGGCTCAATTTCCACTAACTTGGGAGGAAAACGGCCACCGGTGCTTGGATTCTGGCTACACAGAATTTTGAGCGGATTTTCACCGACTTTGCAGGAAAAGGGTTATATGTGAATATTTGTTTCATGGTGTGAACAACAATTGTATTCATATATATATATATATATATATATATATATGTATCAGCTGAATCTTTTTTAGCTCATATTTGGTTTTATATATAAATACCAAAAAGAGCTTATATGATGAGTCTAAGTGGCGTCTGTATACAGTACAGTCCACGCAGAACCCGTCACTGGTGCGGGAACAATGCCCGCATAAAAAGTGCATTGTGCGCGCACGAAACGAGCATCATTGCCAGCAGTATGCGGGCAGATAAAGTGCAGTGTGCCCGCAGTGTGCGGGCACGATTCGCTCATCGTCACTGTGCGGGCATTGTTGCAATGTGAGGCACATTCACACCTTGACCTTGAATGTATGGCTGAGTTGAACGCTGTTGCATGTGAATGTAAGTTGTAAGTTGTGAGAGATTCATTCTTGTGGACAAAAATTGCAACAAGTGGACGTACAAGTGGCTACTGTAGTGCTGGGTTTTGTCATCGGCTCAGCCGAACTTTGACCCATTGCTGATTGGGTGGGAGTTGCGACGTTTAGTGTCATTTACTAATACTAGAAAGATTTTAGGCCGGGGGTAAAGTGAAAACTCTTTACGTACAATGCATGATCTGTTCCCGTGAAATTGTTACTCTGACTTGGTGCGCTGTGAAGTTCGAGTCCGATCGAATATTATTGAATTTCTCAATTAAAGATGACATCACTGGTCGTGAGACGTGGTGTTGAAGAAACTGACTGAGGCTGGATGATGACGATAGATACATGTAAGTTGTTGCCATAACCGTAACGCATCGTAGAAGACAAGTCAACACAACAATAAAAATTCTCAATGTGTTTTCTATTTTTCAAAAATGTGTACAAGTATAACAGGAAGACAATTTATTATGGCAGAAGTGAATGCCTGTGAACTTTAATCACTCTAGTCTATACGAGCTCATATTCTTTTTTTCAATTGTCAAAAAAGACGATTTAGAACTAAAAATGCTGAACTTCTGTGACAGTTTCACGGCTTTCTTCCTCTTTTTCATGCCTAATCGTAATCGTGACACTCATTTTCGGTTCACATTATCATGTTTATTATGCCATGCAATTAAATGCAAGGAAGTCAGAAATAACGTTTCGTTGCTTACTCCCCTGTAGCGCGTCATACTTTCTCAATATACAGTAATCGCGGTCCCTCTATCACAATGATATTACCGGTATGTACATGCAGGGGAGGTTGTTTTGTGTGACGCCTGGAAAGACCAAAATTCTACAAGACGCACACTCTTATATGGTTTGGTTTTTCCTTTCGATGTACGGAACGATTGAACTGAGAAGCACAAAAATCGCGATTGAGGTTCTGCTTCGTAAACCTGTCCTCGTAAATTTCAATGATTTCACAAGCCGAACGTCTCTATCAGCATTTTTTCTAGCCAACTATCACTATTAGTGGCACAAATAAAATGAATAATGTGAGTGGAGTAAACTGACCATCTTCGTAAGTAATAACTTGAATTTTTTCCACAGACATGAAAACAAAATATTCGTTTTGGGCGACAGCGCTCGACTTGTTTTCTTGCCAATCATGCCGATGTTTACAAAGGGTGAAAGGTTGCGCGACAGTACACGTTGGTCGAACCATTATCTAAGTTGCGATAGGAAAATTTCCATGAAGTTTTGATACGTTCCTCGGATATTCCGTACGAAAAATATTAAATGGACAACATGGTAGTCGATGTAGAGAAAGTCATGATCATCACACTGCCAACGCAATCATACAAACTACGGTGACACCGCATAATTTTTCATCGCCACCGGTGCTTCACGATAAAGTCCAACATTAAAATTTGTTTCCCGGGTCATTACGACCATCTGAAAAAAACTACCGAAAAAATGCGGCTTCTGCTTATATTTTACATACCGGTATGAGCTAATACCGGATAAGGTCCAATATTCAAATTGTTCCCATGCACTCCGAATGAAATCGGAGCCAAAAATCTTGAAAAAATATCACGTCTTTTTTGTGATAATGTCAGACAATACCATGCCAAAAAAGTCCGATATTCAAAAACTTTTCCAACCCAAACTTTTTAGTGACGAAAACTAAAACACTGTGCCAGTTTCTGATTGTATTTTCCGTTCGAGTCGACACCTTACGAACCGAATTTCAAATGTTTCCCGCCCCAAACTATTTGCTGCAGAAAAATATGTCTTTTTCATGTCGTATTTTACGTTGATCAAATCAAACTCTGTAAAATACGCGCGGTGCAGTGTTCTAAATCGTACTCCTACTCTGAACATGCTGAACATTATTAGTATATCACAGTGAAGTCTATTACGTCACCACAGGTCTTCAGTGTCGTTTTATTTTGTGACAGACAGTCGTTCGGGCGGGCGACGACATTCCCTCCACATCGAGTAAGTATACATTGTGGAGGGACCGTGATTTAGGTACCAGAAGAACGAACTTTCCTGGTTACATTGTGAACAAAAGCTTGGGGCCGAAACGGGAAGGGTTGCCCGGGAAACACGTCAAATTTTGCTACACTGTCGTCCAGATGACCTTGAAGACTTGACGTGGGTTGCATGGCCACCCAGAGCAGACATTTGGTATGTTCAGACTGACGACTTTGCGTCGGCCCAGGTCCCGACCAGGGCCGGGGC
>LD344828.1:9999-32149 GCA_001465055.1 Ptychodera flava | reverse complement strand
ACCGTATGCTGAAGTGGGCAAAGCTTTCAAATAAATATAGTGTGCAGATACCTCCAGTACCTCGCCTTTTAACATGAAACATGTAACAACATACAACGGGGAGAGGATTGCGGAAACGCTGTCAGGTACGCGGTGAACACAACCAGATCGGTGTACGTGGTCTGGACGCTCGATCGATCGAACGTACACAGTAGGTGCATACGGCGCGGCACTGACATACGTGTATATCGGTGAGAAAAATCAATCACACGATCTTTTGTCGAGCTGCACTTATCATATCGATATACTTATATTTCTGAAAGACTGTGATGCCACCAAAGTTAGGCAAACGCAAAATTTACAATAAATTATCATTATGTATGTCCAGTTCTGTCATCGTGTCAACATCGCCCCTCCAACGTGCACTCTATTGAGACGTCATCACTCTTGGTGGTACTTGTCACGTGCACAGCAGAAACGCCAATGTTTTTGTTTTGAAAGTTTGTTTACAAAACAGTTTTTCTAGGCGGCCGCAACGTATCAAAATGAACGTGTTTGAATGCCGGGATTGGTAAGAGGCTTAGCTAAGAAGAGTACTTCAACGTAGTATGGTCTATTTGCTCAAGTTTTACGAAAAAAAATCGACAATTTTGATCCATATTGCAACTTTAAATCAAACCCATTCACAATTTTAAAGACGGACGAGTAAACAAAGGTATGGCTGGAGTAAATTAACATGTCTCGGAACATTATACGCGTAAAGATTCTTGAAATTAGCGGTTTTCGTTTGTGCTGAATTTGTTCCGTTAGAACATAGGGTAAGCGACGGGGGTCACGTACGTATAGCGGTTGGCGCACTTACAAACAAAAAGTCGGTCGCGAGCCCCCCACCGGAGACGGGATATTATAATTATTAATCGCAAACACGGAGATAATTTAAGCAAACAAATTAAAGCAGGTGAATGTCAGAATAATCCGCAAGAAACATGCCAAAATGTACCTCATTAAATGCGATTGTGTTTGTTTATATTTGCCTTTGTTGTAATTTCTCGCGCGGGGGGGGCACCGTCAATTGTTAGGGTAAGCTTGCTGCGAATCCGTAGCCTCTACCACTCGGGTAGGTTGGTCATTGGAGTGGCCCCACTCCCAGCAGAACACGTCAAGGAGTGGCAGGGCTCGTTTTCGCAGCAAGGGTAAGCGAGAGTACACGGGATTTTGCGAGAGATTTTGAAAAATCGCATTTTTTATCAAAATTATGAATTTTTATCAACATATTTCTGTACAACCGTGTTCCTGAATGAGAAGAGAACGTGTGGCCACAAAACAGGGTCTCTTTACGATCTGCGCTTGGAGAACGAGGTGAAAAAAAGATCCGGGCGTAAATAGGTCAACCTGAATTCTTTTTACTATATAGTAGTAACTATCCTCCTCGTGCCCATTGTTCTAATCATGAACCTTTTGACCTCAAACCTGTTTATTTCCAGCCCAGAAGTAAACATATTTCCCATGATGCGTTTGATGTTATACGATGTCAAAGTTCCTACATCATGCTTAAAAAATGAGCAAATAACGTTTTATATAGCAAAAACTAAAAGGAAGGACAGGAGAAAAGCGAAGGACGAGTGAAGGACGAAAAGAAAATCCAATTGAGTGGAGAAACATACTATTTTCTGTACGTAATTAGGAGAAGGACAACCTTTTCAGTGCAGAATCAATTATGCTGATACCGGACAGTATTATCAATTTGGTTTTAGAAAGAATAGACGTACTTCAGACTGACTGTGTATTTTTGTTAAAGACTGTAATTGATAAAATGTTTTCTACTAAAAGTTTGAAAAACTCAAGCTCAAACAAGCTTTATGTAGCTTTTGTAGACTTTAGAAAAGCTTTGGATTCTGTTTGGAGAAAAGGATTATTTCTTAAAATGCAGAGGTTGGGAATAAGTGGTGGTTTCTATGATGTTGTAAAATCTATGTATGATAACACTCAGTACAAAATGAAACTACCAAGAGGTATTTCTGATGGGTTTCTTTCTACGTGTGGTGTTAAACAAGGCTGTAACCTTTCACCAACTTTATTCAATATTTTTCTGAATGATCTCCCAGGTATTTTTGGCGATATGTCTGATTTCCCAATAGATATTGGAGACCTGAAAATGAGTTGTATTTTGTATGCTGATGATTTAATACTTATGTCAAAATCTGCAGAAGGTTTACAAAATTGTCTGAATAAGTTACTTTCTTATAGTAAATTATGGGGTCTCACAGTTAATGTAGATAAGACAAAAACAATGGTATTTAACAAGAGTAATCATTTCATAAACAATGTGCAATTTTATTTTCAAAACAATTTGATTGAAACAGTGAAACATTTTACATATGTTGGTGTTCTTCTTACACCAAATGGAAAATTCAAACAAAACCAGAATAATTTTAAAAACAAAGCAATGAAAGCTTTATTAAGCATAAAAAGGTCAATTTTATGTGAAAGAATGTTAAATCCTAGACTTTGCTTAAAACTTTTTGACACATTGATTGTTCCAATTCTTTCATATTCTTCTGAAATTTGGGCAACAGAAATTACTAAGTACTGATAATTGTCTTGAAAGTCTTTGTATGTCGTTTTACAGATTTATTCTAGGAGTCAGTAAACGTACTCCTTTGGAAGGCATAAGAGCTGAGTTGGGTAGACTACCATTGAAGATCTCACTTTATATGTCTGTTATAAGATATTGGTGTAGACTGAACAGTTTGCCTTCAAATCACATTCTTAAAAAGGCACTCACAGAAAACAGAAAAATTCAATCTCCTTGGGTGAAATTTATTAATCGCAATTTGGGGGATTGTAATCATATGCATGTTTTCAGTTCATTGGGAGTGAAATCATATTGTCAACTGAAGAAGAAAATAAAAGAAAATCTTACAAGTGAATATTTGGGTTCATGGAGGAGAAATCTGTTTGATGATGTAAGAAAAACTGGAAATGGTAACAAATTACGTACATATAGAATTTTCAAAACTGAGTTTGTCTTCGAAAATTACTTAGATTGCTTGTCTGACTTTACACTCCGTAAACATTTGTCCAAATTCAGATTGAGTGACCATAACTTGGGTATTGAAATGGGAAGAAAAAGTAAATCTAGATTACCTTTGAGTGAAAGAATCTGTCAGAGATGTGATTATAATGAAATTGATGATGAGTTTCATTTATTATTTTCATGTAAAAATCCTACTTCAGAAAGAATTTTATTGGGACAAAGTAGTGGTACAGATTTTTGTAAATGTTATAGTCTCTTAGAAAAAGAAGAAGTTGTCAAAAAGTTAATGGAACAAAATGTTCTTGATCTAGCCGTATTTCTAAAGAATACAAATGTATGCTGAACCCTCCAGCAGCTCCGGGCTGAAAAATGTCCTGGTAACTTTTGTTTATTTGTCGTTCAGACTTTTACTGTTTTCTTAAAGAGCACATGTTTATACTGAGCTCAAGCAGCTCCAATGAATGTAATTAGTGCATGTTTTTGTATTACAGAGATGAATGGTTGTTTTTCTCTGTATTGTTCACTTACATTTGTAACACATCTTGATGTACCATACCATACTCTCTGTTAGTATGTGTCGAGTAAATAAAGATTGATTGATTGATTGGACAGTATTATCATAGGGCTGACGGGTAGTATAATGTTCTGCAGAATAGGAAAGTATTTCATCTCATAATAGGGCGAAGGCAGCATTTTCATCTCAGAATTGGGTGAAGAACGGTATTGGCGAAGGACGGTATTTTCACCTTAGACCTGGGTGAAGGAAAGCATTTTCACCTCAGAACTGGGCGAAGGAAAGCATTTTCACCTTAGAACTGGGTGAAGGACGGCATTTTCACCTCAGAACTGGGCGAATGACTGAGCAGGCTACACGACTGGTTTGTACGGTGGCCCCCTACACGCCACAGAACTCTGTTACTTTTGAATATAAACTCTAATATTTCTTGACAATATCTTTACTATTTGTAAGAGATTTTATTTCTCCACCGCGAACATTAATTTTGTACAGGCAACTTTATCTTAACTTTAACTTCTTGAAAGTATTTTTAGTTTTAACTATAAACAAAATATGTTTCTCAAAAGTATTTTTTATTTTGTAAAACAAAAGTAAATTTTTTTTTTCAAGACAACAGACTCCCCTACACGTCATGGAAATTTGTTACTTTTGAACAAAAACTCATATTTATTGACAATATATTTAATATTTGTAAGAAATTTTATTTCTCCAGAGCAACTTTTATTTCTGAACGGGGAAACTTTCTTTTTGGGGTAAACTGTTTTTAAAAAAATCGAACAAATAAACCTTTAACTTTTAAAAAATATCTTTAACTTTGAACAAAATATTTGTTTCTCAAAAGCTTTTCTTATTTCGAAAGAAGTAGAAATTGTTCACAGCAAGAGAGTTTAATAATTTTTCTGAGCACGAACTGAGTTACTTAAATGACATAACCTTATGTCTTTAGAGCAGAAGACTTAAATTCTTAAAGAAAAGTTTTATTTTTCAAGAGTAAAATTAATTTCTTTATGGAAAAAAAGATTTTCTCAGAGCAACAAATTGAAATACAGTGAGTAAAACTTTTTTATCAATGGAAAGAAATTATTTTCTGAAGACAACAAAACTAATTCCTTCAAGATATATTTTCTACATATGAGTGTGGTTTAAGAACCCGGTAAAACTGAGCTGATAAAGAGTGAAAAAGGAAGGATGAAAAGTCAAACTTATACTTTTCTTCAGAGCGCAATTTAGTTCTGAGGAGAAATATTTCATGTGAGGGCGCAATCACCTATAATGCATAGCAAACTCTTTCTTGCGCCAGTAAACATGTTTTGGGGAAGAGTAAAACATTTTTCCGACAAGCAAAACTTTATTTTAACGGCGGCGGCGGGTTTTTTTTTCTCAGTTCAGTTTTACCAAATTCTTAACCCTTTCAACACCATGGTTTGGCCCAAACCCATTGTTATCAAAGGTGAGTGTGGACCTGTTTACAGGGAATTGGGGGTGAAAAGGTTAAACCACACTCATATGTAGAAGATTGTAACTTCCTATATGCGTCTAATGCTGAAGGTAAAGTTGTTGGACTGAGTAAAGCACAACCAGCAAAACAAAAAATACCTCCACTGATAACCTTCCTATGCTGAGAATGCCATGATCCAGAGTGCTCTGCTGATGCTGTTATTCCTCTGTGCGTAGTGATCTGAGAAACACAGCTGTGTTAGGGCTGTGTCCTGATATGATGTCTGTATATTAGACAAGAAGCAAATATGAACAGCTTCTGAGAAGTGACAAAGTTCTGCATCTCTGCATGAATCCAGTTAAACTGGAGACACAAAGAAGTCATCAGCCAGAATTTTCTTTGACTGAGACATTTACAACGAGTGGTGCTGTTGAGCATCTTGATTTGAGTAATCATGAATGTCAAATAAAATCAATAAACAACTGATTGATACTTTTATTTATCAGTATTACTCAGATGTATTTAAGTTTTGGTTTCACTAAAGTGATATGAAGTAACTGACACAATAGATGAATTATTGTCATTTACTTAAACCTTAGGGAGAATATATCCTTGCAAAGTGTTTTTTCCTTATTTCATTGTGTTTGATGAAATTCAGAAATTTACTTGCAGCTGATAGAAAGGGCATCCATTAACTGCCAAAGGTGATTGCCAAAAGCTGATGTGCTCCAACCAATTTATTCACACTTGTAGTATGAATGAGTGTAGTTTGGAAGATTGTGAGAGCATTATGATTTGGCAGTACATGTCTTTGTGTCTGAGAGAATTGTAATTGTTGTTTTCAGTTCAGCTATGCCAGTGAAATAGTGTTGTTTACTATATAAGGCCTAGTAGTTAATCTCATTTCTTATGTATCATTTTTTATGTATGATTTTAGGTCAGGATAGAGTGAGGGAAGTATGGTGCATGGTTTTTCTGTTCAAAAAAGTGTTACTCATTGGTTTTGTCATTTTTATTTTGTTTTTATTGATTGTATCAAGTGCAACTCTCTTCTATACATGTAAATTGTTGTATTTTATGTCGTAGACTTTCTATAGAAACACAGTGATCATGTATTTTCATTGCAATCAAGTTTCAAAATATGTACGCAGCACTACAGAAAATATACCTGTACCTATCAACTTTTAATTCAAAATTCTTACAAAATGCACAAATATGCAGTTGAGATAAATTTGAATTTTATATTCATCATGAAAACTTGAAACACTTGAACTCAAAGCTAATGGTGTTATAACAAATGTTAACTTTGGCAAAGCATAAAGAAGTTATTTTGAACTCAAAAATTAATTTTGCATTCGCAAATTGTCCTTGATTTTATGAAGCATTTGCTTTTCAGTGGCCAATCAGACTTCTTAGTGATAGTATTCTGATAGGTTATGCAGATTTGGTTATTGGTGTAAGAATTGTGGTGTGTGCCGGACATACACCAGTTCTGTAATGGCAAGTACCGGTGGTATTTTTTTCAAGTAAAAACATGATATGAGAGAAAATAATGTTACTCATCGAAAGTGTGGCATATATGTTAATGTTCTGATAACACTGCATTCAAATTTTTAATATTGTAAATATACATGTGTGAGATTATTTGAATGCATGAGGTCTGAGGGATAAATTGTGGAGTGTACATCTTTAGTCATACAGTCATGTTTGGAGAGCTAATACGGCTAGTCTCCAATTTAGTTTTAGAAATTTGAAATATCCATGTTTATATCATGGCCAGTCAAAAACACCTTTTGAATTTTAAAACCATCCTATCCAGTGAAGGAAAGATAAATCTGATTTTGATATTCTGTCAGTTAGTTCCATCAACAAATCCTGTCTTTTATTTATTGAAGTGGGTACTCTACCAGATAATGGACATAAAAGAGACATATTTCTGTTAAGATTGAACAGAATGTGGATTGTTTCAACCAGTGTAAAATTCAATGGAAACGACAGGTTTACAAGGTGTGAACTAGCCGTGTACACTCATAGAGAAGTAGGCGTAGCTCATCCAGACAAATGCCTGTCAACAGATTCTTTTTGATGGCCGTTATGGCAACAGTACTGGTAGATTTTGACTAGTTTATCCTGGAGGTAAAAAGATAACCAATACCAGTTTTTTAGTTGCATAAGGATGATCTCAGAAGGAAAGACAGCTGGTTGGAGAAGAACCTGATCAAAGTTTTAATAAGTCTGCACACTAGCATACTGTGTGACACCCTCCCCCCCCAAAAAAAAAATTGTTTGTATCAGACTGGTCAAAATCTACTCACCACAGATTGCATCTCTGTCAGATGCATATTTCAGATATTGACTGATTTTTGTGTGAGTTTTATCAATGCCTTGACTCTAGTACAATAGACTGAAGCAAATATACATTGTACAGTAAATTTACAGAGTAATCAACAATTGTTCAGGAAACCTTGTCTTTGACTGGATGTAAAGCACTTGGTGCTTTAATTATACAGAAGAGAAATAAAGTTTATATCAAAGAAGCAATGTGACAGATGTGTATCTGTTTGAATTAAACCTCACTTGGTGGAAATCAAAATTCAGTAAAGTACACAGTCAAATACGCCACAAAGATTGGTACTATGAAAAGGATATACACAATGTTGCCTCAGCCAGTATACAATCCCCACACAGAATTATCAGTATATGATCATAGTGAACCGTAACATAATGTACTCAATGTTGTGCTCCAGACAAGATTAATGCCTTACTTGCCTAGATGAGCTAGCTGTCATGAACAGTGGTGAGAATAGACTGAAAGATCTGTCGTCCGAGGGCGCTCCGTACGCTCCCCTCCTCAACGGATCTTCCAAGCTATGGCGAGGATTAATGCCTAACTTGCCTAGATAAGCTGGCTGTCATTAACCGTTGTGTGTGCTGAAGACTTATGCCTAACTAACCCTGGATAGGTGGCTATCATGAGCAGTTGCGAAGACTAATTCCTAACTTGCCTAGTGGTGAGTTCAGTTCGGTTCAGTGCAATAAGGGGAATAGATACCCTTTACGGGATAATGGAACATCCCCCTGAGTTGTGGCATATTATAAGCTGGTGACAGTCAAAAATTCCATGTAGCGATCATATATGTTCGCGAAGGAGTTAAAACTATTCGCGTTGACCACCCAGTCTGGCAAACTGTTCCACAAGTTGACGTTTCATGGTGCAACGAGAATTTCCTGATATCCAGTCTTGTAGTCGGCTTTATCAGTTCGTACGCGTGGCCTCTGCTCCTTGACGATGTGTTGCGTGATACGTTACAGGAGTCGATGTGGTTTACTCTTTTGTAGACCTCGATCATATCACCTCTCTTTCTGCGACTTTGGAGACTTGGCAATTTTAAGACCTGCAATCATATGACATACGACATATACTTGGGTTGTTGAATAATAATCGCAATCATACCAATCCATAATCCAATAACACTAGGTCAAAATTTGTAAGACAATAGTTGTAAACATAGACACAAAACAGCACAGAACAGACAGTAAATAGACGGTACAAACAAAGTCAAATTCATGAAAGAAAGATATATGGACCTCTGGCCAAAAGACCAAGAAGTGATGTCAGGTGTTTCGAAAATAGTAAGCGCATCCTGCCCCACATGAATCATTTTTGTCGCTCGGTGTTGAACCTGTTCCAGAATACTACTGTCCTTTGCAAGCCAAGGTGACCAAGCCTGAACTGAATATCCAAATCTCAGTCTGTTCTCTTTATCATACCTAAAACTTTATTTGCCTTCTTAGCTGCTTCCCTGAGGAGAGACTGAAAGATCCGTCTCGAGGACGCTCCCTACGCCCCCTTCTTCGACGGATTTTCCGGTCTAATGCCTAACTTACCTAGATAAAATAACTGTCGATGAGCTGAGTTTATATGCATGTGGCGACAACTATAAATGCCGAACTTGCCTAGATAAGCTAGGCGTCATAAACAGTGGTGAACGAACACTAATGCCTTACTAAACCTGGATGGGTCGCCATCATAAGTAGTGGCGAAGACAAATGCCAACCTTGGCAAGATGAGCTAACTGTCATTGACATTGTATTGTGATAGCTGAACAAAGATATGTGAATTCTCTAAAACCAACGATGGCACTATTGTCAAGGTTCATACAGCGCCACCAAGAGAGGATTTGCCAAAGTAGAACAAACAAGTCTGATAGGAAACGATTACTGTAAATGAAAGCAGCGCGTCCCTGTTCACAAAATCAAAGAGTACTGCAACAGAATGTTTGCTTGATGTATATCACTATGTTGAGTTTGGGTAAGAATTAAACAAGTTGATTAGATTAAGAATTTTATAACTTTTCCAACATCAAAGAAATATTGATGTGTCTTTGTTTTCAGTGCAAAGTCGTTTATATTGACGATGGTGTAAGCCTGTAACTTGATAGAGCGCCACCGCAGCTGGAAATGATGTGTACGTGTGCTGCTGGTCATATATAAGTCTTCTCTATACTCTCATTCTAATAAATGAATTACGTTCCACTCCATTCATTCATTAATTAATGATGGATCAGCCAGAGGTGGCAGCTTTATTGTGGATATTTAGAGGAAAGTATACAGTACATACCAGGGTGCGGAAGCAAATTAAATGAAATACCCGCGTCACCAGTGCATACCGTCCAAGAAAAACCAGATGTAAAATACCTAAGATAAGAGAAATTTTTTGGAAACCTGTGTCCAAAAACAATGCATAACAGAACCACGGGGTGGTGTCGGACTTCATCAATTTTGTTCATTCCCTCAATACGCAAACAAAACGGCACCTTTGTTTTTTTATGATAACTTGGACGAACCCGTCTGCTGAAGTGTCTTGCTAGACTGAATATCTACTTTCTAACTTCCCACTTATAGCTCCGTAGCATAACCCCGCCGACACATTATTTATCAATGCCACGTGTCAAATTCACGTAACGCAAAGACATAAATTTCTCTCTATACCGCGAGAACCGCGAGAAATTATATCTCTTTCCATAAGTATAGAGGGCAGTATAACAATCAACTTCTTTCTATACTATCGAACCGCGAGAAATTATATATCTCTTTCCATAAGTATAGAGGGCAGTATAACAGTGGTAATATGTATAGCTGGGACAACTTACCTAAAAAAGCTACATGGAGGGGATGAGAGGAAATTCCCCTCCCCTCCCTGTAGCTCATTACCATAATAGAACATGTCGCTACATGTCATTGCGGTAGCCATAGCAACCGCGGGAATTTTCCCTACCTGTAGCTAAAAATAAGATGAAGTGAGGTGACCTATATATGAACTCCGCAACAGCTGACACTGAGTCACTCCCGTTTACAGATGACTCACTGACATATATTTAGGTCAGCACGGGAATTCCCTACAACAGCTGAGTTTCCTATGCAGTCATTTGTTCGATAGATTCTGACTGTGCTGCAGCTCTTCCCCATTGGTACCGTTCCGTAAGGGGTTCCAGTGCTGATTTTTGTCTTCCGGATGTAAGTATATACCTTACTCATCTTCTGTTTGTGTGAATTCACTATGTTTTTTCCTACGCCTATCGGAACGACTTATGTTAGATTTTCACCTACCATACCGGAACCGAAGGGGGTTCCGATCTTGAACACTGTTTCGCAATACCTTTTCAGGCAGGGGCTTTCCGGTAGCACTTTCCGATAGGCTTCGAGTGTTGCTTAGCAGCCTTGTGATGTCATAACACGTCTGTCTTATTCTACAGTTTTCATGAAAACTTCATGAAAATTTCATGAAAATTTTTTACAGAATCATTCCGGTAGGTTTTTTCTGAACTCGGGAGTTAAATAAAATAGTACAGACTTTAATCTACTATTTTCAACAGAGACCATTGCATCACTGATAACATAAACATAATATATTACAGACACAGATTCAATGGATGGATTAAAGAAAAGTTCAGTATTAAGTTCTGACTGATTCTGATTTTTAGTGAAGAGTATCGCGATACCTCTCATGCTACGTCGTGGTACATTTATATTTTCATTGATAACCGTGGTTGATTCTTGTTTTAAAATAATGTAAATACTCGTAAAGGTAACTTTTTCCACTTTTGTAATAACCCTCAGTTTGTATCTCGAGGTCGGGATCACTTATTGTTTCATATTCCATTTGAATGTTTTTTAATTTATAATTGGGTGTAACAACCTGATTACTGACAAGTAATTGCTCCCAATTACTTGTTATTCCCATTCAATATGACTCCCTAACACTTTTGGATATGCAACCCCATGAATTGTTATGAGGGGATGAGACAGACGAATAGCATATTTTGTTTAAATGTGTCGAAAGTAAACGATCATCCACGACGGCGTGATCTGCATTGTCCGCACCACTTCTCAATTTTCTTAGATTTTCATTCTGAATTCCGTACAGTGTCATGTTAGTTCTCTCCTTTTTATATTTGAAGAGATCGCGATAACATTCAATAAGGTTATATTTATTAAAATTGAAAAGTGCCTGCCCCTCAAATGTGAGAACCATACGCTCCACCAAATTTTTTGCAATTTGCGATTATCTTCGTGACCCATTACTTCGAGATAAAAAACCAGGTCGAAAGTATCTGGAACTAATACTACTCCGCTTTCTAACTTTGGACATCGTATGATAAGTGTCTGGCCTGGATCTGCCTCACTTGGATTATGAGCAATCACATGATGAGTTCTTTCTGACTTCGTTCCATTTGGTTTTCGGTTGCTGAAATTCGGTAAAAATGATTTATCGTACCCCATTTTCGTGTAATGTATATAGGAGTGTAGAAAAAAATAACAGTTAAAAAGAAAATAAATCACATCTTTACAATAAATATTTCCGTCTGACTGAAAGATAAATCGATTACCTGTGTCGCGAATCAATCGAAGAACCCAATATTCTTGTAAATGTTGGACTTCCATTTCATCATCAACCTCCTGAAAGACGTTTATGAATTCTAGTCGCCTAAAGAAGTTAGTCTTTTGACATTCCTTCACGAAAGCTAATGTTATGATATAGATTATCATCTTTGAGTGGGACACCTGGATTTGCTCGAAGGATATGTCGATTTACTCGTCAGAGTTTGCACCATTCCAATTCGACAGAGAAACCAAACAGGTCTTTATTTTTAGAAAGAAACTTTGCAATATTCTTTTCACCAAACATGCTTGGTCATTATTTATTATGACTAATGTTAAACCTGTTAAAAATATCCATAGCTGTTCTCCAACAAATCCGACAACTGATCCTGCTGTTTTTAATTGAAAACTAACAAGTGAACCGATTAAACCTGGTATTGCAGCAGCACTTTTTGCGGCCAAGGTACCATTCGCCAAATTGCTTTACAATTTCTTTCGCTTTTGTATATACTTTGGGCGGACCTGAACCATTGTTTTCTCCAGTTCCTGCTTCCCCTCGTCCTCCTTTAGTAACAGCTAGGGCAATTGTTGATATTACAGTTTGTCTTGTTCTTAGGTTATTCTTTCGTAAATCACTCAATTGGAGTTTGCCTTTTACAAATCACTCAAATTTAGTTTATGTTGTAGAATTCAACTAATTGGAGTTAGATTTGTAGAAATCACTCAATTAGAGTGTGACTAGTACAAATCACTGAATTTGGGTTTGTCTTGTAAAAATTGCTGAATTTGCATAAATCACTGAATTGGAGTAAGTACTGTACAAATCGCTCAATTGGAGTTTTTCTTGCACACATCATTCCAATTAGAGTTTGTTTGTACAAGTCATTCAATCGGCTTATGTTTTGATACAAACCACTTAATTAGATCCTGTTTTATACAAATCACCCAAAAGGAGTTTCTGTTGTACAATAAGAGTCCTCTTGCAAAAATCACTCAATTGGATTTTTTTCGTAAAAAATTGATGAATTTAAGTCAGTGTTGCATAAATCACTCGAAGTTTGTTTTGTAGAAATCGGTCAATTAGCTTTTGTTTTGATACAAACCACTCAATTAGATTCTACTTTGTACAAATCACTTAAAGGACTTTCTGTTGTACTCAATCGAAGTGTCTTTTGCAAGAATCTCTCAATTAGATTTTTTCTTTTAAAAATTGCTAGATTTAAGTTAGTCTTGCACAAATCACTGAATTTGAGTTTGTCTTGTACAAATCGCTTAATTAGAGTTTTTCTTGCACAAATCACTCAATTAGAGTTTGTCTAGAAGAAATCACTGAATTGGAGTTTTTCTTGCACAAATAACTCAATTAGCGTTTGTCTTTTACAAATTGCTCAATTAGAATTTTTCTTGCATATATCATACAATTAGAGTTTATCTCGTACAAATCGCTCAATTTGAGTTTTTCTTGCACAAATCACTGAATTAGAGTTTGTCTTGTACAAATCGCTCAATTTGAGTTTTTCTTGCACAAATCACTCAATTGGAGTTTGTCTTGTACAAATCGACCATTTGGAGTTTTTCCTGCACAGGTCATTCAATTGGTTAGTTAGTCTTGTACAAATCACTGAATTAGAGTTTGTCTTGCATTAATCACTCGATTGGGGTTTTTCTTGCACAAATCCACTCAATTAGAGTTTGTTTTGCACAAATCACTCAATTAGAATTTCTGTTGTACAAATAACTCAATCGGAGTGTATCTTGCAAAAATCACTCAATTTGAGTGTTTTTCGTAAAAATTGATCAATTTGAGTTTGTCTTGCATGAATCACTCAATTGGAGTTTGTCTTGAACAAATCTCTGATTTTGAGTTTTTCTTGCACAAATAACTCAATTAGAGTTTGTCTTGTACAAATTGCTCAATCAGAGTTTTTCTTGCATATATCACACAATTAGAGTTTGTCTAGAAGAAATCGCTGAATTGGAGTTTTTCTTTCACAAATAACTCACTGAGAGTTTGTCTTTCACATATCACTCATTTGGAGTTTGTATTGTACGAATCGCAAGATTGGAGTTTATCTTGCACAAATCACTCAATTAGAGTGTGTCTTGTACACATCTATCAATTTGGAGTATTTCCTGCATAAATCACTCAATCGGAGTTTGTTTTGCACAAATCACTCATTTAGAGTTTCTGTTGTACAAATCGGAGCGTATCTTGCTAAAATCACTCAATTTGAGTGTTTTTCGCAAAAATTGATAAATTTGAGTTTGTCTTGAGAAAATCGCTGATTCTGAGTTTTTTCTTGCACAAATAACAATTAGACTTTGTCTTGTACAAATTGTTTAATTAGAATTTTTCTTGCATATGTCATACAATTAGTATTTGTCTTGTACAAATCGCTCAATTTGAGTTTTTCTTGCACAAATCACTGAATTAGAGTTTGTCTTGTACAAATCGCTCAATTTGAGTTTTTCTTGTACAAATCACTCAATTAGAGTTTGTCTAGAAGAAATCACTGAATTGGAGTTTGTCTTGAACAAATCGCTGATTTTTCTTGCACAAATAACTCAATTAGAGTTTGTCTTGTACAAATCGCTCGATTACAATTGTTCTTGCATATATCACACAATTAGAGTTTGTCTTGTACAAATCGCTCAATTTGAGTTTTTCTTGCACGAATCACTGAATTAGAGTTTGTCTTGTGCAAATCGCTCAATTTGAGTTTTTCTTTCACAAATCACTCAATCGGAGTTTGTCTGGAAGAAATCGCTGAATTGGAGTTTTTCTTGCACAAATAACTCAATTAGAGTTTGTCTTGTACAAATCGCTCAATAAGAGTTTTTCTTTCACATTTCAGTTTGTATTGTACGAATCGCAAGATTGGAGTTTTTCTTGGACAAATCTCTCAATTACAGTGTGTCTTGTACAAATCACAGAATTAGAGTTTGTCTTGTAAAAATTGGTGAATTAAAGTTTGTCTTGCATTAATCACTCGATTGGATTTTTTCTTGCACAAATCACTCAATCAGAGTTTGTTTTGCACAAATCACTCAATTGGAGTTTCTGTCGTACAAATAACTCAATCGGAGCGTATCTTGCAAAAATCACTCAATTTGAGTGTTTTTCGTAAAAATTGATCAATTTGAGTTTGTCTTGCTTGAATCACTCAATTGGAGTTTTCTTGAACAAATCGCTGATTTTGAGTTTTTCTTGCACAAATCACACAATTAGAGTTTATCTTGTACAAATTGCTCAATTAGAATTTTTCTTGCACAAACCACTCAATTGGAGTTTGTCTAGAAGAAATCGCTGAATTGGAGTTTTTCTTGCACAAATAACTCAATTAGAGTTTGTCTTTCACATATCACTCATTTGGAGTTTGTATTGTACGAATCGCAAGATTGGAGTTTATCTTGCACAAATCACTCAATTAGAGTGTGTCTTGTACACATCTATCAATTTGGAGTATTTTCTGCATAAATCACTCAATCGGAGTTTGTTTTGCACAAATCACTCATTTAGAGTTTCTGTTGTACAAATAACTCAATCGGAGCGTATCTTGCTAAAATCACTCAATTCGAGTGTTTTTCGTAAAAATTGATCAATTCGAGTTTGTCTTGAAAAAATCGCTGATTTTGAGTTTTTCTTGCACAAATAACAATTAGAGTTTGTCTTGTACAAATCGCTAAATTAGATTTTTTCTTGCACAAATCACTCAATTGGAGTTTGTCTAGAAGAAATCACTGAATTGGAGTTTTTCTTGCACAAATAACTCAATTAGAGTTTGTCTTGTACAAATTGCTCAATTAGAATTTTTCTTGCATATATCATACAATTAGAGTTTGTCTTGTACAAATCGCTCAATTTGAGTTTTTCTTGCACAAATCACTCAATTGGAGTTTGTCTTGTACAAATCGACCATTTGGAGTTTTTCCTGCATAGGTCATTCAATTGGTTAGTTAGTCTTGTACAAATCACTGAATTAGAGTTTGTCCTGCATTAATCACTCGATTGGAGTTTTTCTTGCACAAATCCACTCAATCAGAGTTTGTTTTGCACAAATCACTCAATTAGAATTTCTGTTGTACAAAAAACTCAATCGGCGTGTATCTTGCAAAAATCACTCAATTTGAGTGTTTTTCGTAAAAATTAATCAATTTGAGTTTGTCTTGCATGAATCACTCAATTGGAGTTTGTCTTGAACGAATCTCTGATTTTGAGTTTTTCTTGCACAAATAACTCAATTTGAGTTTGTCTTGTAAAAATTGCTCAATTGGAGTTTGTCTAGAAGAAATCACTGAATTGGAGTTTTTCTTGCACAAATAACTCAATTAGAGTTTGTCTTGTACAAATTGCTTAATTAGAATTTTTCTTGCATATATCATACAATTAGAATTTGTCTTGTACAAATCGCTCAATTTGAGTTTTTCTTGCACAAATCACTGAATTAGAGTTTGTCTTGTACAAATAGTTCAATTTGAGTTTTCCTTGCACAAATCACTCAATTGGAGTTTGTCTAGAAGAACTCAGTGAATTGGAGTTTGTCTTGAACAAATCGCTGATTTTGTTTTTTTTTGCACAAATAACTCAGAGTTTGTCTTGTACAAATTGCTCAATTACAATTTTTCTTGCTTATATCACACAATTAGAGTTTGTCTGTACAAATCGCTCAATTTGAGTTTTTCTTGCACGAATCACTGACTTAGAGTTTGTCTTGTGCAAATCGCTCAATTAGAGTTTTTCTTGTACAAACCACTCAATTGGAGTTTGTCTAGTAGAAATCGCTGATTTGGAGTTTTTCTTGCACAAATAACTCAATTAGAGTTTGTCTTGTACAAATCGCTCAATTAGATTTTGTCTTGTACAAACCACTCAATTGGAGTTTGTCTAGTAGAAATCGCTGAATTGGAGTTTTTCTTGCACAAATAACTCAATTAGAGTTTGTCTTTCACATATCACTCAATCGGAGTTTGTTTTGCACAAATCACTCAATCGGAGCGTATCTTGCTAAAATCACTCAATTTGAGTGTTTTTGTAAAAAATTGGTTAATTTGAGTTAGTCTTGCATTAATCACTCGATTGGAGTTTTTCTTGTATAAATCACTCAATCAGAGTTTGTTTTTCACAAATCACTCAATCAGAGTTTGTTTTGCAAAAATCACTCAATTAGAGTTTCTGTTGTACAAATAACTCAATCACTCAATTTGAGTGTTTTTCGTACAATTAAACTAATCAATTTGAGTTGAATGAATCACTCAAGTGGAGTTTGTCTTGAACGAATCGCTGATTTTGAGTTTTTCTTGCACAAATCACTGAATTAGAGTTTGTCTTGTACAAATCGCTCAATTTGTTTTTCTTGCACAAATCACCGAATTAGAGTTTGTCTTGTACAAATCGCTCAATTAGATTTTTTCTTGCACAAATCACTCATTTGGAGTTTTTCTAGAAGAAATCGCTGAATTGGAGTTTTTCTTGCACAAATAACTCAATCAGAGTTTGTCTTGTAAAAATCGCTCAATTAGAGTTTTTCTTTCACATATCACTCATTTGGAGTTTGTATTGTACGAATCACAAGATTGGAGTTTTTCTTGCACAAATCACTCAATAATAGTGTGTCTTGTGCAAATCTATCAATTTGGAGTATTTCCTGCATAAATCGCTCAATTGGAGTTTGTCTTGTACAAATCTATCAATTTGGAGTTTTTCCTGCCCAAATCACTCAATTGGAGTTTGTTTTGCACAAATCACTCAATTAGAGTTTCTGTTGTACAAATAACTCAATCGGAGCTCATCTTGCTAAAATCACTCAATTTGAGTGTTTTTGTAAAAATTGATCAATTTGAGTTTGTCTTGCATGAATCACTCAATTGGAGTTTGTCTTGTACAAATCGCTTAATTGGAGTTTTTCTTGCACAAATAACTCAATTAGAGTTTGCCTTGTACAAATCGCTCATTTGGAGTTTTTCTTGCATAAATCACTCAATTGGAGTTTGTTTTATCAAAATTGCTGAATTTGTGTTAGTCTTGCATAAATCGCTCAATTGGAGTTTGTCTTGTACAAATCACTCAATTAGAGTTTTTTACGTAAAAATTGATGAATTTGACTTTGTCTTAGCATAAATCACTCAATTGGAGTTTATCTTTTACAAATCGCTCAATTGGAGTTCTTTTGCACAACTCACTCAATTAGAGTTAGTCTTGTACAAATCACTCAATTGGAGTTAGTCTTGGACAAATCATCCAATTACAGTTTGTCTTCTAAAAATTGCTGAATTTGAGTTAGTCTTGCATAAATCACTCAATTGAATTTTTTTAGCTCAAATCACTCAAATCGCTTGATTAGCTTTTGTTATGATACAAACCATTCAATCACATTCTGTTTTGCAAAAGGAGTTACTGTTGTACAAATAACTCAATTTGAGTGTCTCTTGTACAAATCACTCAACTAGAGTTTGTCTTGTAAAAATTGCTGAATTTGAGTTAGTCTTGCATAAATCACTCAATTAAAGTTTGTCTTGCACAAATCGCTCAATTGGAGTTTGTCCTGTAAAAATAACTGAATTTAGGTTATTCTTTCGTAAATCACTCAATTGGAGTTTGTCTTATACAAATCACTCAAATTTCGTTTATGTTGAAGAATTTAAACTAATTGGAGTTAGATTTGTAGAAATAGCTCAATTAGAGTGTGACTAGAACAAATCACTGAATTTGGGTTTGTCTTGTAAAAATTACTGAAATTGAGTTAGTCTTGCATAAATCACTGAATTAGAGTTTGTCTTGTACAAATCTATCAAGTACTCAAGAGCTTCTTGACAACTTTACATTTCCATGGAAACCAACTTTCTGCAACATCATCCTTGAAGCGAATACAGACATAGGTTCAGGTCAAAATGTCCAATGCTTTCATATCATTATCACAAGTCCAAATGTGAAAAAGACAGTCACTTTATACATCCCATATCAGTGGACGAGGTCCATATATCTCTCTTTCATGAATTTGACTTTGTTTGTGTACCGTCTATTTACTTCTGTTCTGTGCTGTTTTGTGTCTATGTTTACAACTGTTGTCTTACAAATTTTGACCTAGTGTTATTGGATTATGGATTGGTATGATTGCGATTATTTTACAACTGATCTCTTATAATTTTACATTTCCATGGAAACAATTTTACATTTCCATGGAAACTATTTTACTGCAACAGTATCCGTGGAGCGAATACAGACATGGGTTCATGTAAAAATGTCCAATGGTTCCATATCATTATCACAAGTCCACATGTGAAGACAGTCACTGTATACATCCCATGCTAGTGGATAAACTTTTCAATGGAGCTCTATAATAATTTTACATTCAATTGGAACTATTTTTTCTGCAATCTATGGAGTGAACACAGACATGGTCTGAATCTTGTGAACTCTTGTAGCTGGAGCACTGGGATTCGTCTTGTGACATATTGAAATATAAGAACAAAATAAAATTAATTTTTTTTTCAACTGTCTTGGAAATATCAAATTGACAAATAAAGTATGCAATGATTAGCTGCCTAAGTTGATCAGTTCATTAGTGTTGGTTCAATTAGTTGAAATCTCTTCAAATAAACATTATGTACAGTGACAGCTTCAATCACTAGATGATACCCTTTAGTCCAGTCAATCTAAGCCAAAAAAGGGGTCAACTAATTGCAACAGAAATCATTTCTTCACCATTCATTTTGGAAAGGTCCTAGAAATAACATACTAAAAGTATAATAAAATATAAGGGGTGCAACAGTGCCTAATTTGCATAAATGTAAAGGGGGCTCATGGGTATAAAATTGTCTGGGGTAGATGGTTTCTGCTTAAAATATGTGGCTAAACATGATTTTTATACAGGTTTTTTGGCTTATTTGCCTCGTTTTTGGTCTAGGCAATGTTGATGGAAATATTTTGATGTCATAGAAATATTCGTCATTTGCATAAATCCAATATGGCCGCCACAACACTTCACTTTTCTTTGTTTTTCTCTAATTAATAACTATGTTTAAGCTACTACTGACAGCAATAGAATATTTTTTTTCATATTTTATTTTAGAGAAGTCCTAGAATAACATACTTTAAGCCTAGTGCAATCTACAATTGTAAACAGTGCCTAATTTGCATAATTGCAAAACGATTATGGCTACAAACTTAGTGCTGATAGAATGTTTCTGCTAAAATAATTGGTGAAACATGATATGTTATGCAGGTTTTTGGCTTATTTGTCTTGTTTTTGGTTTAGGTAATGTCAATGGAAATATTTCGTCGTCATAGAAATATTCCTCATTTGCATAAATCCAATATGGCCGCCACAATCTTCACATTTCTTTGTATTTTTCCCAATTAATAACTATTTTTAAGCTACTTCTGACAGCAATAGAATTATTTATTAACTGTGTATTTCAGAGAAGTCGTACAATGACATACTAAAAGCCTAGTACAATCTAGAAATGTAAACAATGCGTAATTTGCATAAATGTAAAAACATGGTTACAAACTAGTTGCTAATACAATGTTTCTACTAAACATATTTGGCTAAACATGATATATGCAGGTTTTGGGCTTATTTTGGGCTTGTTTTTGGTTTAGGCAATGTAAATGGAAATATTTAGTCGTCATAGAAATATTCCTCATTTGCATAAATCCAATATGGCCGCCACAACAATTCGCTTTTCCTTGTATATCCCCAATTAATAACTATTTTAAGCTACTTCTGACAGCAATAGAATTATTTTGTCTTTTTGTATTTTAGAGAGATCCTAAAATGACGCACTTAAAGTCCAATACAATCTAATTTGTATAGATATAAATGGATAATGGGTGCAATACATTCACTGATAAAAGAAATATGCAGTTTGAATTGAGAAAAATGCAACATTATGTTCAAGTAATGTACGCATTTATCTTTTTTTGTCCAGGCAACATTTTTTGAATACATTTTATCACCCGAGAAATATTCCTTATTTGCGTAAATCAAGTATGGCTGCCACTGTGTTTCACTTTTCACTGCATTTCACTTAAAAATTATATTTTATCTATACGTCAAGTAGTTTTTGTTTCAACCCCGTATTATATGTATAGAATGACAAACAATATGACTAGTAAACTCTAAGAGGAAGAGGTGAGACAGTGCATAATTTGAATAAATATAAAACTTAGTAATGGGAACGAAATCGTTGCTATTAATAGATTTCTTAAAAACATATAGAGCAAATTGACATTTTATTCAAGTAATTTGATCATTTAATGTATTTTTTGTGTGTAGGCAATGCATCATATGAAATACGATGGTATCAACCGGGACTCGAACCCACAACGCACGGCACCCAATAGGTGATTGGGTGCCGTGCGTTGTGGGTGAGCGCAGAGGGCAACAGACAAACCGCTCGACTAAATCCCCAATCCAAAAAAAGATTGGTTCAATAACCGAGCTGAGGATGTTACAATTTTGACTGCGCCCTCTCCACTCGCCGTAGAGTTCGTGAAGCACTCACGCTAGCACACACGCTATCATACATCTCACACAAACTATATTGAAGCGAAGCAATGAATACAACGCTTTACACCGGGCGGAAGATAGCCTCGGGGACAATTATCATTTAAGATATGATATATGATATGATATCATTTATGATATCATTTAAGATTCCTCATTTTACATTACTGCAATGTGCCCCTTCCACCATTTTACTTTTCCCTTTCTTTGCCCTATAAATGACAATTTATAATGTTAAGCAACAACAGAGATCATTAGAACTATTTCTTCATTGTAAAGTTTAGTAGGGTCATGGAAATTACATACCGCAAGTTTAAAGGCCTTTGTTGGCGCCAGATTGTCTTATCAGAACATTTACCCACCAGATGACACTTTCAATGGAAAACAAAAGGCTATCACACCTCCATAATCCTCTTACAGACTAGAACAAAGGCGATCCCAGGGATCGTGAAAAGTGCCTTTGATGTTGTGCATAAGACAGCTAATTTTCCCCAATGCTAAATTGATCATAGATGCTATACAAACTGGTGCTGATAATTTATTTACGAAAGTGATTTAAGAGATAAGCTGACATTGTAATGACTATGTAACATCGTTTTTTTGTTTTTAGTTTAGGCAATGTTTTCAAATATATCTTACAGCAATGAAAAAGTTCTTATTTGCATTAGTCCAATAAGTCAACCATAGGCCACTTCGCGGATAGGGTCGCTGCAGTGCATGATGGTACATTTTGCGTCCAACATGGCGGGAGTTACGATCGACGATATGAACGTCAGTCAGCTGCAACA
>LD344827.1:55593-68091 GCA_001465055.1 Ptychodera flava | reverse complement strand
AATTTACACATAACTGTATGAAACACGTGAGCATTTTCAGTTCATATCTGGTTGTCCACTTTGTCAGTAATTTGATTTACCTTCTAGAGAGATGTACACGTGTTTCGATTACTATTGTCTTTTCGTGCTTCTTATATTCTCTTGTAAAAAGCAAACCTTAGCAGCATATTATGCATTGTGTTTATTTCAGAATGCCGTGCTTATCAGTATAAATGCCCAAATGGACTGTGCAAGGATAAATATTCCCGTTGCAATGCAGTTAATGACTGTGGTGACAACTGGGATGAAATGGGATGCGGTAAGTTCCCAAACCATGTATCTTTATCACACGACAAGTTACTTTTATGCTCATTATCGATTCATAGACTTGAATGTAAACAACAGCAACACTCTTTCCAGACACAGGTTTTTATATCATCAATATTTCTGCCGTCGGCTATCTAAGGAAATGGAACAAAGGGTTTTGGTAAAATTCATTTCTTATATTATAATTATGCAAATTGAGTAAGTCACCAAATCATTATGATATTCTGCCAAGTTTGTCAATCTGAATAGTTGTTTACGAATAGATCTTCCAAAGTTTGTCCGCCTTCTTACATATTTAGGCAGTTGCAATATATTTACACTTTTAGTTCAAAGTGAGTGGCAAAATATACTACATAACATCATTGAAATGTCGCTTAATTTGTATAATAAGCGATGAAATTCGTTTCTTCGCTTCGATAAAGTTTGTATGTGTGATGTGTGATAGTGAGCATGCGTGCGTAGTGCTTCACAAACTCTACAACGTGTGGAGCGGTCTCAGTCAGAAAAATTAACAACTTAGCCGGCTATTGAACCACTCTTTTTGTGGGAGTGGAGATTTAGCCGAGCGGTTCTATCTATGGCCTCTCCGCTAGGCGACTGATGCCGTATGTTGTGGGTTCGAACCCGGTTGAAAACTAGCCGTATATCCATATTTTTCGAATAGCTACATGCCAGGTAATTGTTTATTGTATGTACTGTAAGCAATCCTACTTGTAAATAGCGCCAGCTATAACTTCTCGTAGCTCCACCACTCAGTATTTTGACGTTGTGTGTTTCAGAATGTTCCGAGGACTATTTTCGATGTGACAACGGTCTGTGTCAGTACAAAACCTACCGTTGTGACTACTACGATGACTGTGGTGACAATTCTGATGAGAAGGACTGCGAAATGATGTAGGACCAGCAAACTACAGCAAATGCTATCCACTTAGACTCCGTTGCATATGCATGTCAATGGTAGACCGGCCCATTATTCGCTTTGCGTCTATGTGTCATAAAAGATCACGAACTGAGTCGGTTATTCAAGCCTCTCCTTTGCATGAACAGTTTTAATCCTTCTGTTACATAAACTCTCATTGGTATTTGTCCTGCTCTGATGGAAACGAAGGACGTGTACATTTCTCCCAATCATTCCACTAAACCTTTGAAATCCGAGGCATATGGCTGAGTAATCGTTGGGTTATTGTAAATGCAGCAGACCTGTCATAAGTTAATCATATCTGGACAAACGCTTTTATTTCATTCTTAATTCATTTCAACTTCTTATCGAATAAAAGTAGTGCAAGACAATTTCTGTTCAGTCTCACATTTTCTTTTTCTTTCAAAGTGGCGCTAAAACCACAGAGAGTCGGAATCAGAACAATAGTACCAAACCATAATCACAGTCACAGTCATAAGTTCCACCGTGACAAACTCAATATGACAAACACAAACAACACAGCACGGATAGACAACAAACAATTACCTGTACACACAACAAAATCAAATCCGTAGAAGGAAAATACAATTATTTACCTCTCGCAAAGACAACTGAGAAGTAATGTCAGGTGTTTCGAAAATGGTAAGCGCGCACATTCTCCCCACACGTGGCAACCGCAATTTGTAAGTCAAAATAAGAAGCTGTCTGAACCTACATACAAATGTCACCGACGCCAACAATTATCATTTTGTTTTAAGATCATGACACCTGTCAAACAGCGTTTGCATGTAGGGACAAGCCGTTTTGTTGTGTAACCCTGATTTACAAGCTTGCAAGAGAGATGGCTCTGTCTCTCAACAAAATCGCCATATGAACTACATGCCCTAGCATAACGAATTAACTGTGAAATGTTTACCCGATAGAAGGGTGACAGTGGAATATTGCTCAGGCTGAAAGGCTGCAGAAAATTAATGATTATAAAGTTGAAATCATTTCCAGCCTAGTAGTCAAATTAAAGGAAAATATCCAGATAAAAAATCGAATAATCTGATTCTGTATTTTCTATAATCTCTAATTCAGGAGGAAGTTGAAGATTTTGATTTTAATAACTTTATCAGAGCCTTAAGATTTACGTAAACCGCAACAGACGACCAACTCAATAGTAGCACAAAGTCTTGTCAATCAAAGAACACGACGCTACTCTGGAGTAGCACATTTATTGTAGAAAAAAATTATGGTAAGAAAGTTCTTTCCAGAGATCTGTTTGTTATTTGTGTTTCTAATCGAGAAATTCGACTTAGTCTAGAAGATACCATCGCAAGCATACTTTTGCTCTCTTTGAAGTAATGACAACGGTTGGTCCGGTTTACTGTGAACTCTATCTTGGAATTCTGAAAGGTATATGACAAAAGAGTCAACAGAGGGCAATAACCCTGCTCCAAATGTTTATTCATGATCAAAATTATTTTATTGTACATTCCAAACAATAAGAGTGGAAAAATAGGGTTCAACAGCCGAAAGATATATGTTACATCAGTCTTCGGCGTGTCTGTCGTTACATAAGAAGAGGCGTCCCTTTTATGCACAGCAGTTGATCATCATATAGAATTCAAAGAGATGCTTTCATTAGCAAATATTAGTGACGTCATGATAACATTAATACTTTCACCAAAGAACAGGCCGATTAGAGAAAGCATTTTGTAAGCAACTTAATCTCCGATGAAAGATATAATTTAGTAATGACACTCACGAAATAAGCACACTGTGCTCTTACCAAAGTTTTGCACATATTCCAATATGTATTCTGTTTTTTCCTTATTCGACATGTTAACACCCTATATGACTTTGTTTGTGTACCGTCTATTTACTGTCTGTTCTGTGTTGTTTTGTGTCTATGTTTACAACTATTGTCTTACGAATTCTCACCTACTGTCATTGGATTATGGATTGATAAGATTGCGATTATTTTACCCTTGAATGCTATCTTAATAATAATAAAGAATATTTATAATGCGCTTAATCTCAAAAGAGAGCTCTAGTCGCAGGACAAAATACACTATTCCCTAAAAAATATGTCTTGAGGGCATGGCGGAATGAAATATGTGAATCCATATAGCGTAGGTTGACAGGCAGATTGTTCCAAGTTTTTGGTCCGGAGTGGGAAAAAGACCTTTTACCAAAGTATTTTGTGGCAACACGAGTTATTCTAAAATGACCAGTGTCAAATGAATAACGTAGGTGTCTTTAGGAAGTATGCAAAAGGTCAAAGAGATACTGTGGTCCAGTCCCTGAAATCAAGTCGAAACAAACTGTAGAAAGTTTGTTCTGTGTACGACTAGCAATGGACAACCAATGCAGCGATTTCAAAAGTGGCTGTTTGTTGTGTGATGTTTTAGCTTTATAGACAAGTCTAGCAGTTGCTTTGTGAACACGTTGGACTTTGTCAATGAGGCGTTTCGGGTAGCCAGAAAGAAGGTTGCTGCAGTAGTCTAAACGAGATAGGACAAGGGCAATAACTTACAATAGTCTGAGTGGCTTCAACAATGAGCAGATGACGAATAGAACTGATCTGCCTCAGCTGAACATAGATAGCTCTGCATACGTTATGTACATGCTGTGACATGGTTAAATGGCTATCTAAAGTGACACCAAGATTTTTTACAGATGCGGAAAACTTAATAACTGCATCACCAACTAACATCGAGTCAGGAAGGGACAATCTGCCTTGCAGTCTGGGTTATATGACAAGCATGGCTTCAGTTTTACTGTCATTTAACTAGAGTTTGTTGTACTTCATCCATGTTTTGACCTCATTAACGCAATCTCGTATGGGATCAATGGTATAGTCGATGATAAATTTATAGGAGAAATATATGCCGACGATATGACCATTAATCTAATTAAGGGGCAAGTGCGAGCGGTAAAATATTGTTTACCTACAAAGTTATTTGTTAACATTAAGTTTTTCATTTTACATGTTGCATTTCTACTCACGTTGTTAGATGTCACGTGATAATAAAGATACAGACTACGCTTAAATATGATTGTGGGCGGCGCAAAGCTAGAAGGCAGAGGTGTATGCACATCGAAATTTGTCGTCCCTCTTGATGAAGACAAATAAACGGAAATCCCACTAATGTATTTTAAAAAATCAATGTTATTTTCAAGTGAATATATTTTTGGCGGAACCATTAATGCCAAATTCCGAAGCAACTAGAAAAATGATTGGTATCTGAAAAATGTATTTGAATTAATGTGAAAATCATACAAAAAGAATAACAAACATACCCATCTGTTATCTAACATCATGGTTCAATGACTGTTACACAGTCGTTGTATAACAAAGTACAGCACAGAAAGACTATGAACAAAGTACCTTTACACATAAGACAATCAAAGACGTGAAAAAGAGGTTTATGGACCCCCGGTAAACCAACCAATTGGCGTTGTGTAAGGTGTTTCGAAGGGGTAGTAAAGCGCATCTAGCTCGACATGTGGCACCCTCCGAATACCAATGTGTAACTCAAGATAAGAAGTACATGGTCACATTATACAGAGTGATACCACTGATGAAAAAAGCTTGACTTGAGCTGTGTACAACAGAAACTAGGCATATTCGATCTACTGTTGTTTTACAATATACAAGTGATATTAATATGGGCACGTACTAGCTGTCCATGGAGTAAAACTCAGGCGTTCAGGACAATTTGAATATGTTATTATAAGCCTATTCCTCTTAACATGTTACGGTCACCTTGGAGTTACGTTATGAATTTGTCAACTGTAATTTATATATTAGTTACGTTTTCCGCAGCTGTAAATTCCTCAGATTGAATAATAAGATCTTAAATTTGATTTTTACTTCTTCTGTGAGGTACAATTATCTGTACATTTCAAATGATTTGCGTGTGGGTATTGAGCTGATGTTGCATGTAATTATATAATACTTGAAGCGCAAATCAGGATAAAACAAGTAATCGTACTAGCGACCATGTACGGCTCTTATTTTCCATTCTGGAATTTATTAATATCTAGGAATTGGATGTTTAGTAGAAGGTTAACCAATTAGCGTTGCTTGTTGGATGAAGTTAGGGTCGGTGTAACAATTGTTTAAATGTCTTGGAGTAAGTATTGTGAGACATTTTTAATTATTGGAAAAAGCAGAGAACGGAGAAAAGAAAAAAAGTTAAATCATATGATATCAGTCTTCGATCTTAATTAACAAAAGAGAGAGAACCACAATTACGGTAAAAATTAATTGAGTTCTATGATATATTCCAGCCTTTCAAACTGTTTACCTATCATTGCCATAGTACAATTTGACTTTTTCTATTCATTTATGAGCAAGAGTAGTGACTTTGATCCAACAATGAAGATCTTGTTGAAAAGCTCCTTCGTGTGATTTTTAATATGTCTTTCACAGAATGAGCACCGATGAAGCATTTCCATGAAATCTGTTCCGTCAGATTATTTTGCAAAATGTGAATTTGGGGGTTGAATTTAGGTCAGCGAAATTTGAACTGTAGAAACTTGGTAATGTAAGACAAGTACCCCGCTCCCTGCAGTAAGTCAATACCTTTATCCGTTGAAAAGAAATTAGTGATTTATATACAAAAATTAATATGGTCAATAACAGTAATTTTAAAATAATAATTTGATAATTGCACAGTCAATATGGTATGGTCAGTTAGTTGGTGTCACTTACTTTATTGATAATCTAGTTTAGCGGTTAACTTACACTATTAGCATAAATGACGTATTTCCATGAAATATCGAAACGTTGAGGTCATAGGATTCTGATTCGTATTAGGCAGACGATTGTGAACGCCGATACTACTACAAATATATGCCTTACACTGTATGTGACTACTCTGCTGTACAGTCGCTATTTTAAGAACAAGACCCACCACCATGGAATTGAGGATCTTTCTGGTAATTTCAATAACTTCAGCGATATTGCTCTGCATCAACGTTGGCCTGAAAGGTTCGTGAAATCTGTATGATATTGTACATATCGTTTGTATCCATGTGTCTATCTGATCTTCCTTATTTATCTTCTTCTGCATAGATATCTCTGTCAATGCGTTGGAAATCCCGACTTATTGCAACGAGCTTGTAGCTATGCAGAGAGCAACGGCAGAAAAGTATTCCAACGTCCATTTTTCATTCCTCCAGTGCAATAAGAATGGGACATTCAAGTCTTTGCAGTTTTTCGGGTATGGCTGTGGATGCGTGAACCCGTATGGAAAGCTCATAGCACGCACTCTGTCCCCCGCCAACAGAGATCCGCCTATATGCAAAGGTAAGCCATCTCTTCGAAAACGAACACACATGGAACAATCGAATACATCATACATGCGTCCATGATTTCAACAAATTGTTAAGGGCATAAGGTGCTCTTCCGCAGTGATGTGTGTCGGTCATTTCCGGCGTGCCTTTAGCCAGTGACAATGCCTAAGTTCTATAAGCAACTTTAATGAGGTTGTTATTTCTGATCTTAAGGTGCATCAACAAAGCTTTTACAAGTAATTTTTAATTTCTTGGCCAAATGAACCATCATAAGATAAAAACAATCGCTTGGTAAATATGTATAGATATACTCGTATATCAGAAATGCTTATTCTACATGCAGAAAGGTAACTTGCAAAAACGAAAGACACAGATTACCCTATTTAACTACAGAACGACACATTTTGTCTTTAATCAACGATGGGTTTACGCATCGATGCACACCGTGTATTCTGTGTGGGTGTCTATTTATCGATTGTACATTGTGGGAGAAACATAAAACCAAGAAATTAGTATATGATTCTGACACGATTAGAACTAATTTTTGATAATTGGATCGTGAACTAATGTCGGTTTAATCTCTTAATGTAATCTTATCTTCAGGCTTTGCACTTGTTTTTATGAGTAATTTGTAAAATTGCAACATTCAGCTATAGGGCACACAATACTTTTCAGAAATTTGAAGGTCAAATTCTCCCACATTAGTTCCAATCGTGTTTTGTATAAAAGTTGGCGGTATTTACACGGCTATATTTCTAAAAAATGGTTGATGCTTTGCATGTTAGCTTTAAAGTGAACAATTAACCATATTATAGTATAAAAAACAGTGTAATTTTGATCACTTTCGTTTTCTGGAGACAAATCCTGAAGATACGATCGACAAAAATCATCATCATAATCTCGCCATGCGATAGCGTACAGCAAATGATTGTTAGATCAAATGCAAAGTATGAATGACCTTTCACTTTCGCTAGGTTTAAAACCAGGCCAATGCCCAACCAACAAAGCAGTTGAGTCGTGCGAGGGGCATTGTGGCAGTGATGCAGAATGTCAAGATGATATGAAATGCTGTGATACAGATTGTGGAAAGACATGCCTAAAGCCTACACAAGGTTAGTTGAGATAAACTAAGACATATACGTTCTTTGCAACATAAAGTGAACAAACGCGAAACACAAACGTACAAATTCACACGAACCGCATATAATTGTAAACAAAAATACACACATGATTGAGTCTGTATTTACCAAACGACGCTGGTATTTCTACGGAGTCTACGCATGCTGTTATTTTCATTAAAATTTTAGAAATGTGTCTTGCATGCTATTTTTAATATCAAAGGCCTTTCTTTAAACCTTTGCATTGACCAATGACATATAACATAAATCAAACTTGTCCAGTAAATACTAATACAGTGTTATGGCAATACAATTTTAGCCCTTAGCTTTCACTTGTCACAAAATTGGCCACATGCCTTTATTGATTTCAAATTGCACAAATTATCTACATTTCAAGGTAATACAATTTACACTATTATAGTAGGAAGTTTAATTTGTCGTATATTAAATAGGAAATTGCTCTTCAAACGTACTCGCCCATAAATTTACAGCAACGCTAGTGATTTTTATATGATACCATCTATTTAATTTAAATAATTTTCTTCATTAAACAACTCACTCCCAAATGCACAAATTAGTATAAGAAAGTTTTCCTGATTGGTAAATGGGTTATTTCTGCTTGTAAGGTGTATTAAATGTATAGTAGCATGTAACCTACCTACTGACAGTGATTGACTTGTCGCCATTTATTATGCCTTAGAATGTTATGAAAAGGAGTTCGCTTGTTTGGACGGACTGACCTGTGTTCAAGAAAGGAGCTTGTGTGATGGTCTTCCCGATTGCCCGGATGGTGAAGACGAAAATAACTGCGGTAAGGTCACTTGTTTCGTCTCTATTATTGACCAAAAGCTGTCATTTTCATGGACCGCTGACGGTATGCATGGATAAAACGGATACTTTGCTCGGTAAAGGGATCGTGTATTCAGTTCTGAGCTTTTTTACATTTCAGATGGACCAAGTGTGCAATGCGCCTTCGGACGAATGGTTCCCATTAGGGCGCGCTGTAATGGAATACCTGACTGCGAAGACGGGTCCGATGAGGAAGGATGCGAAATGTGTAGGTTAAAGAGAAATTTTAATCAAACATTGTAACCTATAAACAACACCCTTTTCTGCAGAAATGTATCTGTATCGGTGTGTTCTTATAAATATACATCTTTTTGCATGAAATGTACAATGTTGGCGTAAAAGAGAGCCAGCTAGCGAATAAATTAACAAAATATATGCACGAAATACCCGGGTGATAATTATCAGGTCATGAAGGGGTCACAAAAATAGCCGATTTATTCCCCATCTACTGACTGACATCTTTTAACATTATCACGTTTCAGTTCAACGGTGTCGTCACACGGCTTACATATTTTTGCCACAGGATGCCGCCTGCTATTCCACATGGCTATGTCGCGTTTATTATCGATATTATATTATCATATTATTTGACGATAAGTTCCTGATTACTTACCTATTACGTTAAACTTCATAGAGTGCAAGATTACATTACATGATATTGTTTACAAATTGAATATAAAAGGTAATTTACGTTGAAGTAAAGGCAGGTGATGTATCTTTCATATGGAATACATGCTCACATGGTGAACATTTTTTTTGTGAAGAATGAATTCTGAAAACTCCTCTGCATTTCTTTTTTGTATATCATAAGTCGCGTGTGATGCCTACAACGATAACGGAGAGATTTTCCAGACTCAAGTCTGCGATGGAATAGAGAATTGTAAAGATAAAAGTGATGAGGAGAATTGTGGTGAGTATTCTGGTAAGGAAATGAATGCCCATGTTTTCAGGACATTGCTTTCTTGCATGCTGGAGTAGGCTATGACTAGTATATGCTGTGAAACCCTTTGGATACCAAACGAATAAAATTTTGTAACCGCATCATGTAGCAGAAACGGAACGAGTGGCTTCAGACGTGTTTGCTTCAACTTTATGAGAACTCTCTGCTACAAGGTATTCATTCAAACATGCAATCAATATGTACCCTACCTGTCACTGTGTTTTGAAGCGGCTTCAAGTTGTCTTTCATAATATTCAAGAACTACATATCATTGTGTATGCTCCTTAACCATAACATTTATATTGTAATTTCCATTATTTTTATAAATTTTGTCAGTCATTAGACATTATGTTGAATTGCAGTGTGTTATGTCAAATGATAATCATACAACTGGATATTGTAAGCTTATTTCGTTTTACAAATCATTTGTAGTGTGTACAATAACCGCATCATACCTCAGGTAAGGGTATAAGAAAGCAAACTTCAAGTTGATTTACCGAACAACAGGACAGCAAATGTTTCAGCCGATTCGTGAGGCAAAGGAAATTCTTCCATAACGTCGACCGGCGTTTACATATTAGGCTGCAGGGTCGAATGACAAAAATTCGCTCCTGTAGTTACATTGGTGTATGTTTTGAAGAATCATTATCTCACATATGAATACAGATTGTGAAGCATTGGATCTGCATAAATGTCCAACTGGACAGTGTACCAACAAGGATTATCTGTGTAATGGATATAACGACTGCGGTGATTGGTCAGATGAGGAATCATGTAGTGAGTATCTCAATACCATTTTCAATATGGCTGTAAAGATTGTCATTTAAATATGATAAGTATTTGCATTGCTTGCTGGTAAGTTATCCTCATTAGGAGATGAATACCATCGCTAAAGCATTGTAAGATATCACACAAAACCACTAAGCTACAATACTATCACTGAAAGGGATAGTTAGATGACCCAACGTGATGCTGTCAGTATTTAACTGTGCTACCGAAAATGCAAAGCAGTTTTACTTGATTTCTTCATGTTAGAGTATGCCTATAAACTCGTTTATCTCTTGGACCAAGATTTTTTTCTCTTAAACCCCCTCCGCCACCATGATTTGACCCAACGCCATTGTTATCAATGGTGGTCGTTGACCTGTTCACAGGAAAATTGGTCAAACAGGTTAAAGGCCGATGAATGTCTAAGTTATTCTTTTGAGTTTTACACATTGACGAAAAGAAGCTTTCGATGCATTAAAACAGCGTTGATTTGTGACAAAATCATGATTTATGAGTATATTCCAGTTTCCAGTAAGTGAACTACAATCTTCAAAACGGTTCGTACAACAAGGAGAACTGAAATGCCCCTTCATATTTCAGGAAATTATTAGTCTTGTCATTCAAAAGATAAAAAATGCTGTTTTTCTGAGGTTATACTAAGTGTACGTACTACATTCATGCATATTTATTTTCTTCAAACTTGCACAAACAGTTACAGACCTTTGTCAAAAATACTTATGAATATCGCATTTACATTAACGATATCGTTAGAAAGAAAAACATGAAATAATGCAAAGGCTTTTAATGTAATGGTTCACTTCTTTTCCACATTTAGCACTTGAGCTTGTGACAATGGCGTGTTGATCCCAGAGAGGGATATCTGTGACGGCAAAGACGAATGCGGAGACAATTCTGACGAAACAAATTGCCGTGAGTATATCCGTTGTCAAAGTTGTGGTTTTCAATTGCAGACGATGCATAATGTGTAAACTCCAACCTCGTTCGGATTGACAAACACAAAGGCCAAATACGACATTTGTTTGCATTGTACGTTTAAGATATGGTATAAACCACCTACATAAAGTAATCTAAAACGAATGATTAAATCCCACCTGGTATCACACGATTCGTCGTCATACTTCGCTGGTTTTGTTATTTTCTATGGGTCCTTGATATTCAAACAAGCGTCTGTGAGGAGAAAATAAGCAACAGATGAGGGTATCTTCATTTTAACCAGTCTATATACAGCATGCATGATGACTGCGCTAGTTTTGCTCATTGTATTATATTATCTGATGTTAACTCGTCATATCCGTCTACTATGATCAGCGATACTGACAGAGAAGCCGCTCAGCTGCGACGAGGACGATGTATCTCAATGTGACAACGGTCAATGCATGGTGATCTACCGGTTCTGTGACGGTGTATTCGACTGTGATGACCGCAGCGACGAAAGAGACTGTCGTAAGTTGGCGAAAGTAAAGTACGATCAGCTCACCGTTTATAACTTTCGCTTCAAAAATGACATTTTGTGAAGTACAGTTCCAGAGTACCATCAACCAAACATACCTTCTCTTTCTAGATGAAAAGCCCTCCATGCGATGGTATGTGTTCATCATACCATTTCAGTCAATCAATGCCTGTAAAAAATAGCTGTTTTTTAAAATCTAACGTTATCCTTTGCTATAAAGCTGCCAGTCACTTACTCTCTGTTTCTTAATTCCTTCGTAGCGAATGTTGATCAAACTTACTATAAATTCGTACCTGTCAGCTTCAGAAAATTGATTCGTAAACCGGAATCCACGGTAAATGAACAATCTCGAGGATATTTTCCATCACAGTGACCTCATATATAACTTAACCTATTTTTGTTTGATGAAGGCCAAGGCGTGAATCATATTATATTATATAATGCTACCATGCGCCATTCTGATTGGACGAGAGCTCATTCCAGCGATGCTAAAATACTGTTTTAGCACTGATAGAGGTGGGAAAACGGCCCCTAAACCAGCATTTTCGAAAATTGCACGGTCGGTGCATTTGAACGTACCAATCTAAACCATAGACCCTCGAAAAAACCGAAACAGTCCGCTTTGTTTCAAAGACCGAAGACCCAATTTTGATACACAGATAAAGTGTGGGTCTGTAACTCACCTCCTGGTGAAAATAAATTGGATTGATGATGAAAGACATCTCTAAAGCAGCACATTTGGGCGTGATGTACGTACACAAATTATAGGGCGACAGCGCATGCACCGTGCACTTTGCTTGAGTCGAGACGTGATATATCCTACCGCTCTTTAAAATGA
>LD344827.1:39354-53116 GCA_001465055.1 Ptychodera flava | reverse complement strand
GATTTAAAGAAAATCAGAACACTACTCACACGATACTAAAACTTCCATTTGTTTACTACAAAATGAAGACACATGATCAGAATCGGAACAGAGCAAGAATTCAAAGCAATTTGGTGCTTTCAGTTATATATTTGCATCATTAAACGGTATAAGTCGACTGACAATCGACTAGAATAAGACGATGTCTGTTTTCATAATATTGTTACAGCGCAAGATATTGTGCTGTATAGTTAGATGACATAATATTTAGGGAGCCACCTCCAATCTGGATTGATCAACTTAGAGGATTGTTAGTTATGTCGTAACAAACCCTGTTTATATGACAGTGGCTAGTAAGGGAACAAGCACAATTAACGGCAGGGGGGGGGGACTGGAAGAGAAAATATGTGGTGCATATATTTTTACAGGCCCCCAGCAAAATTTTAGTGGCCCCCCCATCACCGGCAACAAAATCTTTGTGGCCCCCCTCCCCAAAAAAGAAAGATTACATAGGTACAAAGTTGTACATATATATAATCCTTATAACTTTTAATATATGCTTTCGTGAAAACAACATTCTTGCATTCTTGAAAATAATAATAAGCAAATAAATATATAAATAATAAACAAACAAAATAACATATGTTCAAGCTTTTTTTTCAGTTTTCTTTTCCTGTGTGTCCACCACGTATTCTAGTTCTTCCTATAGCATAATGAAATAACCAGTTTCAACCTAGCCTCTGTATCATTACAAACCATTATTATTGTTGACAAATTAAGTCAATTTTCAATAACAATGTTGCTCATTTTACACATAACAACTGCATTGTGAGGTTTAAGACTTGGTATTTCATCATGCTACAAGAAGTTTAACAAGGAACTCCAGCTTCAACAAGGAACAAAAATGCTGAAAAATATTCTCTGTCTGTCATGGTGTATAAAATTTTGGTGGCCCACCCCTTACCTTCCCTGGAATTTTCATGGCCCACCCCAAGAACACTCATTTTTTTCGTGATCCCCCATTTTCTCTTCCGCTCCCTGCCGTTAATTGTGCTCGGTCCCTAACTGCTATATCATACGTTCCCTCGCTTTACCAGACCATACTTGTGAAGATGGCGAAATGCTCGTATATGGACACTATTCATGTAATGGGAGATTTGACTGCACCGATATGAGTGACGAAAGAGACTGCCGTAAGTTGTTTTGCGTATTCCAGTTTTTCCACCAAATCTGTTGGACAGAATAGGAATAAAATTACATCCTTCTATTACCTCAAAATGTTGATCTCCTGCCGTTGCTTACAGAATCAACATATTAAGGTATATTTAAGGTAGTATGAGCCTCGAAAGTGAAAGACTTACATTTTAAATTTGCTCAAACTTTCCTCCATGAATATTTCAACCATTCTCTGTCAAAATAAAACATGAAAATCGGGATACCCGCTAAAATTGTGATACTCGAATTTTTGATGCCCAAAATTTACCGATATTTGAAATTCAAAATGGCCGTCGTCCCTGTGTTAACTGTATGGAGAAAAATGAAATTTTCGAAAAACTAAATCGCTGAAACGTTTCCTTATTTTAAATATCGTCTTCCTCCAGCATGTAATGAAGCTGATGGTGAATTTATGCGTTGTCCCAATGGTCTGTGTGTTTTATCTTACTACAAATGTAACGGATATGATGATTGTGGAGACAATACTGACGAGTTAGGGTGTGGTAAGATTTCTACTTCCAAGATATCAATGTAGCATGCACAACACAACACATCACCTCACAACACAACACAACACAACACAACACAACACAACACAACACAACACAACACAACACAACACAACACAACACAACACAACACAACACAACACAACAAAACAAATAATAACACTCCGTAACATAGCAAGACATAACATAACATAACATAACATAACATAACATAACATAACATAACATAACATAACATAACATAACATATTTACATAGCGTTCATCAGTAATCAGGTGATGTTTAATGCATATGAGCTCTCGAAATCAAATTTGTCACTAAATTCGTCTTTCAGTTCTGAAATTGGAATCAACTGAAAAGTCTCAACTCAAGGTAACAAGCTGTTATCATTGAAGCAATGACTTATTTCTTTTTTTGCTAAAAGAACATCACACATGCGCAAATGGCCAAGAAATAACCATTCGACCCTACAAGAATGGCATTTTCCGTTGCGACGGCGAAAGCGACTGTGAAGATGAAAGTGATGAACAAGGGTGTGGTAAGTGGAAATAATTATGGTATTAATTATGCTCAAGATGTTTTAATTAAGCGACTGACAAGAGAAATTGAGACGTAGTCGAGGCTTCGGCTTTGTTAACATTACTCCATTTATCTCCATTTATAAGTTTGATCGACACAAGATGTAACATATATATGCAAACAGACGTCAAAAGTGACCAATTGTGCATTGCTTTGACACTGTTACCGTTGACGACTGAATATTTTTACAGTCACAGTAAATTATGGTGACAGAATATAAATCACTTTTGTAGTTTAAAGTACTTGTTCAAATCATGCACAAATTTTGGAATGATTACGTTTCGCAATGGCAAAAAGCAAGATCTTAAAAGCTATGGCAAGTTTTGGTACTGATATTTTTCTTTACATAAAAACCGACTCTGTATATTTAACGCCTACCTCAAACGTTTATGGTACTTTGTGCAATGTTGTAGCATGTGAAAGCAGGTTACCGACCGTTGAATTTTCAAAGTCTGTCACAAAAAATAATTGCTATATTGTTTTGACATAACAACTATGATTAGTTTTATTTTGGCATCTCCTGAGAAATAATAGCAGTGCACAAAAAGGACCACATACAAAATTAAGCAATTTGTTGTGTCTGTACATTCAGAGGCTGAAAAATGTCACAAATCCTAGAACTGGTACAGCAGTCATTAGCAAAGGATGGGGTTTTACATAAAAGTACCTCGGTATGCCGATTCCGGCTACTTTTGTGCAGCGACAAACAACGAATTAAGCGCCTTTTAAATGTTGATTGATGGGTTTTTTTTCTTTAAAACAGATAATATTAAAGTTAATATCCATTGTCTTAATTCCAAAATGCCGCGCTTATCAGTATAAATGCCCAAATGGACTGTGCAAGAATAAGTATTCCCGTTGTGATACAGTTAATGACTGTGGCGATAATTGGGATGAGATGGGATGCGGTAAGTAAATATGTTTATCATACAACAATTTTCTTGTATTACCATCATCGTTTTATAGATTCTGAAGCAAACTGCAGCACATTCCCAGATTGTTTAACAGTGACTTAACAGCCCTCTTTCATTTTTTTAATCAAGTGGCAGATACGTTCACAATGGCACATTTGCCAGAGAGTAATTTGCATACTAAATGACTGCATTGGCAATGTCGTGTAATTGTTCAAATATCTTTATCTTGTTTGATTCTCTATATCTTAACCTTTGTGTGTGGGTGTGGGTGTTTGTTGTTTTTTGTGTACTGTATCATAGGCCCTAGAGCGGTCGTGTTGCCATGCTAAGTCGTATACATGCACCTATTATGACAACTCTTGATGCGCCTTTGATCTCGGATGTTTCAATAATATGGCGAATTCAACAGAATCAATCATCTTTTTGCATTTTGCTTTTTTGTTTCAGAATGCTCCGAAGAGTATTTTCGATGTGACAACGGTCTTTGTAAACACAAGCCCTATCGTTGTGACTTCTACGATGACTGTGGCGATAATTCTGATGAAAAGGACTGCGAAATGATGTAAGACCAGCAAACACTGCAGTGGATCCTGTCCACTGAGACTCAATTGCACATGTGCTGTCAATGGTAACAACCCACCAGTCGTTTTTGTCCAAAAGGATCAAGAACTGCGCTAGTTTTCTAACCGTTGCTTTTCATTAAACCTTAATTCCTTCTGCAAACTATCATCTATAATTCCTTCTGCAAACTATCATCTACATTTGTCTCACTCGGGTAGTGCGCGGCAGTTTATGTGATTGTTGCCATCATATGACCAAACCTCGGGCACGTTATGTTCAACGGAAGAATTATGGTTGAATTATTTTTCAGTGAACAGATGTCCCACAAATCAACAAACTATCTGAAAAAAGGGTTTTGCTTCTTTTCATTTTCAAGTTCTTTTCAAATAAAGGAAGTATGTGCAAAACAGCACGACTGAGTTTGTGAGCCGTGGTACTTTACAATACGAGAGTCACAAAATGACATCACTACAATTTAAACCCTGACAGAATCTGCTGCATAACATCCAGTCTTTGTATTTTGGAGAGATAGTTCTTGGAAAAATTAACTTATAATTGTTGGAAAGATAGTTCTTCGAAAATTAACTTATTATTGTTCCTATGGGTAATAGCTTTGACATTCCCCAGTCAACTGAATCGCATGTAGGCCGACTCTCTACCATACATTATTTCTACTTCTCCAAATATACAAAAATAAAACGGATGGTATATCTATATCTGTTATGTGCGCTTGGCAATGAAGAATAAGTTCATAAATATCCTACAGCAACACAAAATAAACCCTTTGAGCGTCAATTTTTGTCTCCATCATAAAATGTACCCTAGTCAATTTTTTTTTTCAGATTTTTGCCAAAATTTTGATGAAAAACTGTAGTCAATGAAATGTGAAATCCGTTTGGTCCAAAATTATCAAAACCAATTACTGAAAAATTCATGAAAACTGGTAAAATGTTGCACAAAAATTTTGGTCCGAAAAATTACATCACTCAAAGGTTAATATAAGACATCTCAAATTTATGTTTATATTCACACTTTCAAGCTCGGAGGGCTTACAATGGCACCACACCCTGACAAAATACTTACTTTAACAACAACAACAGGTGATGACACTTCTGCATGTCACAAGGGAGTAATTTTATTTTGAAAAATGTAATTCCATGGACTGTAAAGAGATCATAATGTATGTCGAGTCGAAAACATAGGTTTTATCGTAACATTTGGACACAGGCGCTTTTTATCTCACAGTGAATTTTTGTATCCTTTAAATCTTCTTTGCCTTCTTCAAGTGCTAAATCACTATTTCGAATTTTTGGTAGAGGAGAATAAACGTTCTTTTCTTATCACATTACTGGAGGAATGTATGATTTAATATGGTTAAGACCATTGGAGATTCCTTTGTAAAATCCTAATTTTCGAATGCGTAAACAGATTCATACAGTAGAAACTGTTTTAAAAATTGTGAAAACGTACTCAAAAGCAAATTGTTCTGCTCAATTGTCATTTTCAGTGCTTTGGAAAATTATGTTGATGGAGAGAGAAGATTAACACAAGTTTGAAACATTTTCTGCAGATTGTGTCCAAAACCATACGGGATAATGTAAAGGAAATAGGGAGACTAGAGACTGTTTTATGAAAGGAAAGGATATTGTTTTTTTCTGAATGGCAGTGACAAAAGAAAATTACATGACTCATTCAGCTGTGTCATAACTTGCTTCCCAAAAGTATGGCATTTGTAGTGCCTGCAGATGTAACTTCTACATCATGGTTATTTAACTCGAATGGCCATTTAATTTTTTTCACTGAAATATCAAAACGTACTTCACTTGATATATTTAAATACTTATTTAGATGCTTAACAATATAGTTTATATGTGGAATGAAAAAGTTATAGGAAAAGTAACCTTCATCGGTACAAATCAAACAGAATTTTGAGTAATTTATTTACCGTGCTCAACGCTATCGTGACGTCAACAATCCCTGGAAGGAGAAAAGTACCCGTATGGTCACACCGTTAATTCATCTGTGACGTCATATGGCGTCCGTTAGCACATTTAATATACAGGCTCTCATGTCTTAACTTTGACATTATAAACATGGCCATCCAACATGAAACATTTTCAATCAAATCACACACAACGATCATGCGCATGTCACGTGAACAAGACAGGGGTGAATGACATGATACACGTGCTACGGTGAACAAGTCTCACAGACACTCACAGAATACCAGACAAAACACACTGTCTGATATGCCAACACAAAAGGTTTAGTGTTTGAACAAAAGGTTTGGTATTTCTGTGACTGTGTCATCAAATATCTATTACATAAGACAATTCAGAGTTACAAGAACAGCTCATCATATTATATAGAGAGCACTTCTGAAAGCAATGACTTGCATATATATATATATATATATATATATATATATATATATATATATATATATATATATATACATATATACAAAGGTTACATATATATGTATGTATATATGTATGTATGTATGCATGCATGTATGTATGTATGTATGCATGCATGTGTGCATGTATGTGTGTATGTATGTATGTATGTATTTATGTATGTATGTGTGTTTGTGTGTGCGTGCGTGAGTGCTTGAACGCATGCATGCATGCACATACGTACTACATGCATACGTATGTATATATGTACGTATGTACGTACATACTTGCACACAAACGCACGCATGCAATGCGCAACATGCATGTATGTATGTATGGGGAATTTTGTTTTCATGATTTAAACTCGACATATGAACCGCCAACCACAGTAAACACCAGAAGAACAAACAATAATCGCTAGTCTCAAATCATGACAAGATCATAGCGCTTTTACTGGTTTTCTAATAAGTCTTAGTTTGGCATTGCGCGTACGCTAATGATTCAAGTTCTTGTTCATCGTACGCTTTAATACAACATTTCATTTTTGATAAGTACATAAATCTAACAATGTAATGAGACATGCCCATCAGTTGCTAAGCCATTGTGTGTCAGTTAATTCTTTTTTTATTCGTTTTTTGGCTTCTTTTTAATTTTTGAGTCTCCACTGGACATAATCACCAGTTGGCCAAACAGAAATAGACGAGGGAATCGAATTCTCCTCGTCAACGATTGGCCAGGAGATTCATGGTAAATCTACTAGTGTGTTCACAGTGTGGAACATGTGTGGACAATTTGTCAGTCATGATATGCATAGGCCGTCGAAATTTCAGTTTCATATCAATACGCGAACTTCATTTTTGTGAATGACGTTAGTCATTTACAACTAAAACTTTCAAATGAATATTGTTTTCTTTTATCTGAATGAAACTATATTGATGAATGTTAGACAAAGCAATTATCGTTTGGATAAGTACGATTTATTTTTGTCTTGCTATGTTCTAACTTGATTATTGTGTGCCGCGGAATGGTATAGTGGTGCAATTGCGGTAATTGGACGTGTTTAAATCCCCGAACAATACAATAATTTTCCATTTCATGCCAATTTACTGAACGTATTCAAAGCCCCGGCAAGTCAAGATCGTCGCAAGACCTTACAGAAAGGTAAATCCATTTTACAAATGAGCAGCTTGGTAAAAGGATCAAGAAAGTAAATGTCACTTAGTAGTTATCTGTTCACGTCAACTATCTCAAGTAGTCTAATTAGTTGACAAAAACAAAGCTTGTTGTAAGGTATTTTATATCGCGTTGTACATTGCAGCAAAGATGTCTGTGGACAAGTATTTACGCTGTATATTATTCTGAGCGGTAATATACATTATAAGTGCCTGACTGATATTTTCTTTTTCAGTCAAAATGACAAAAGCTCTGCTGATAGTTTTGATGGTTTTCCTTACTTTGACGGCCTTGTCAACAGCCGATAAACCCTTGGTAAGTAAAGAAAAGTCTCCTTTAACTCTGTTTATTGTATTTGCATGGTACATATGTCTATTTATGTTATCCTTGGAACTCATGTGACAGGCATTATTTCTGTATTAGAACAACAGACATTAAAATGTACAGTTCAATTCTGGCGTTTCACGTCTAAAGTCTAGGAGATATTCTTTATTTCCATATTTGAACAATTTATTAAAAAATGCATATATTGTTTGTTTTTTCGTTACCGTAACTGTTTTTGAAAAGTATGTGGTCGTAAAATGCACGGTTGAGTCGTCAGTGTTTCTTTCTTCATTTAAAAAAAGTGGCTCTGATTGACCCTTTTTTCATAAGGTTTGGCAATTGTCATACATCAAATACATATCTGCTTTACTTTACAGTGTGCAAACAGCGTGCAGATTGCTATCCTATGCAAACAAGCTAATGCCGATACATTCTTAAACCAGGGAGATTGCGAAGGTTACAAGGTAAGAAAGCCATTTTATAAAACAATTTACGGTGGAAATTAAGTTTATAATGCATTGCAAGGGTTACCACTGGGCAAAAAGTTTGATAGACAACAACATATACACACATACTGTTGTCAAATACGTTAAGTATACACGTACGTATACTAATAAAATGCAAAACTACAGAGAACACTTGGTGTGCAAAGATCTGCGTTACGTATACTCATGATCTGCAACGTATTTGAATGTTCCATATACAAAGATATACGATACGTATGCAATTAATATAATTGTGTTCCATGTACGTCAATATACGTCAATATACTGAACGTATATCAAGCATTGTGGCCAGTGTACATTGCTAAAGATGCTCTAATATTTTGCTACGGATTACTGCAAACCGCGGTATACGGTTGACCATCAAGAATACTACGCGGCTGAAATTAGTACAAAGACGAACATTTGGGTCACAAACGTTTTATTTTTTGTTTTTATGTTGTAAATTATCATAAACGTTACACAATATGAATGCAAATTTCTCTACAAGTTTAACAATTGGTCCCGGTGATCTATAGAACATTAGTATGGTGTGATTTTTATTAGTCAGAAGATATTTTCACAAATCAATGAATCGGGTAATACTCAATGGCTAAAATATTAAAGTGTATAATGTTGGAAGTTGTTTTTATGTACAGCTGTTGCTCGAGGATAAGTTTTTTGTTTCACTTTTGTTTTTAATAATTTCCACTATTTGCGGTGACATTTTCGTTTTGGTCTAAAATTCGGCAATCTGACTGCAGGGAGCATGTATTCTTGCGTTGTAATGTATTGCAAACAGTACACACAACTTACTTGAAATAACTTCAGTACTTCTGTTAACTCCACCTATAACAAGCTCTTTTTTTATGGTTATCAATTTGATGCACTTTTCTCTTTTGAGTATTGTCATGACATAAATAAAAGGTATACTGTCACCTGTTCCAATTGTGCCACAGTTACCATGGAGAGAGAAAATCTAACCAATCACAGATTTTAAGCGGGTGGCCGCTTTTTAAAAACACCGCCCTCACATGGGCATTTTGAATACGAAAGAACGTCCCTTTGACCATATATGGGCATATATGTACATATTTAGATTGCTGGTGACTGTATACCTTTAAACGTATTGCGGCAATACCAATACTAGTACCAGTTCGCCCGTGATTCGAAGACAAACGGGTTACGCATGCGCAGATAATGCTAAAAACAATCGCAACCATCATTTACCACGTTTCTCTTTGATTGTTTGGTTTCAGGTCGTCCAGAAATGCACTCGAAGCCTTATCTGTAAGGTGTCTGTTAATGTTGATATTGGCATTCAACAATTAATCGACGAAAAATGCTCATGAACAGCGGTTATATGCAAGTAACTAGAAAAATCAAACAGGTACAGCTTTAATTTTAGTTCATTTAATGAAGTCAGTGATTCTCAAAATAGAAGGTAAGGTCATGTAAAAGTTTCGGCACCAAAGCTGTGTTGCAATGAAAGGTGTGTAAATGGGATATACGATTAGAATGCTATAAACTGGCCAAGGTCAAAGGCACTTTTTGCGATCCCTGGGATCACCTTTGTTCTGGTCTGTACGAGGATTATGGAGGTGTGATAGCCTTTTGTTTTGCATTCAAATTGTAATTTGGTGGGTAAATTTACTTATTGGACAACCCGATACCAACGCAGGCCTTTAATGCGACCTCATTCAATACTAGACTTCGTTATGTGCTTGCCAATTGCAGGCTAGTACTGCTTCAATCAATTGCATCGAAAAATTACCTGGACAAAAGCTAATAAGCCTAATCGAGTACATCGGCGAACCTAACATCATAAATGCTATCTGATACAATGCATGTAGGTTAGACTATTGTTTAACAGCTCTTATACCTCCAATCAAACAGCGTTATCAGCATAACGACATTCAAGATATTCAACCTGGAGGACGTAATAAAACCGCGTCTGTTCCTTGTATGCTTTGTACCATCTTACTCTTGCATTAAGAGAGACAAGAGATGTTTTCTCTTGAATTTGCGTCAACCTTGTGAGCTCTTAATGCTTTTGTTTTGTAAAAATTCTTGCGAGTCAACATTGCACACGACACTTAATTAAATAAATATAGTCAGCGTAAAACACGATGTATATTTATTGAATACGTTCAGCGAAAAAAAGTTATGTAGTCATTATTAGGCTTATGTAATAGGGTCCACTTTCAAAAGAAGATAACAATATACCTATATCTATTTCCATATGAAAGAAAACATGTAGTGACTTATATATCTTTACATTCTGTTTGTTTCAGACAGATTGGCTGTTTTGCGAGAAAATGGCAACAAGCTGTTAATGAAGCTTTTGTATGCAGTCTTCTCCTTTTCTCCTTGTTTATGAATGGTATTAAGCAATGATAGCATATGACTCAATGTACTGGTTTTTATATGTTGGTGTTGGTGTTTCTTATATGTTAATAAAGTTGCTTTTATGTTAACGAATGTCATAAGTCTACCTATAGTGGTTTGTATCATTCCCACCCCTCGTACGGTGTAGCATCAGATACCTTTCATACTTATCTGCGAGGACTCTCTTAAATACATAAAACTACCCCTTGATTGCCGGTTGACTATCTGAGCAATTCCAAGGGGTTACTTCCGATTATTGTAAGAACTCCCTTGTTGAACATCAATGCATAGTTTCAGTGCTACGCATATGGTGCTAATGATCAAACATTTGCTGTGTACACCGGATCAACTACTATATATACAATGCAACAAAATCCTCAAATAAAAAATATTCAATCGATACAAACGTGAAAACGGGCGAACGCATACTGCACTGTCGAGATTTAGTTACTAAAGTTTTTTGTCATTTTTATGAGACTATACTTGTGACAATGCGCATGAGATAGGTAGGTATGTGTTCGTACTCGCCCCCATGCCTATACTTTGTCATAAGCTGGCTTCCACCCGGCAGTGGACGATCACTGGAGGCCATTACATCACTGAAATACCGATGTCCGAAAGAAAAAGAACCCAAACTTCGCCATTGTCGAACATATGTATGAATACGGTTATGGAATATTCAAAACGTAAACAAATGAGGTTATTCTGAGACTAAATGAGCGACAAAAGCATTGCAAATGCGGTTAGGAAGTGTCAGACCTGTGCTTGGGTGGTCCAATGTATTGTTCGGATACAAAAAAGTGAATGGATTTTTTTCTGTCTAGTCGCGTGGTTTTTCAGTCTGAAGTATTTCTTACCTGGCTTTTGTTGATATACTCAATGATTTTGAAAACATTGGATTATGCAGAATTAAGTCCGTTTCACGATCACTTATTGGAAAGACGCAACGTAAAGACGCATTGCCTATGATTCACACCATCGCTACTTTGTTGCCATATCTGAGTCGTATGTCAAAGTGTTGTGATATGAGAGAGAGAGAGAAAGAGACAGATGAATAAAAAACAAAAGAAATCGTAAAATTGAGGATTTATTTAATAAAATAGATTCTCATAAGTTACAGATATTGACATTACTAATTCCGCCATATATCAATCTGTAAGTCAAATAGGTAGTTGTCGTCAATTACAAGGTCCAATGTCACTGACGCCATCAGCGATCATTTGTCGAAGAGAGATACTGTATTTATCTACCAGCTTGTGATACCTGCCAAAAAAGCATTTTAATATAGAGACAAGTCTTGCTCTGGTGCAACCTTGGTTTAACAGTTTTCAAGAGAGATGGCTATGTCTCTCTACAAAATAACCGTAAGAACTACATGATCATGCATATCGAATATCCTCGGAAATGTTTACCCAATAAACTGATAGATAATAACAATCACAATCATAAACTGATAGATAATAACAATCACAATCACAACAGGAATTCATGAACTATGGTGCAATCTCATGCTGTAATCCACTGTACTTAATTCTTTACGTCTTGTACGGGATTTAAAATTAATCTTGTTTTTATTCCTCGTTGAAAACCCATGACATGATGTAGAGGGAATATGATAATTAAGCTTACAAAAATATATTAGCAAGCAAGGGAGCGCACAGTACTGAAGATTTCCCGTAATTCATCATGATTTGTACACACGGAAACTCCACAGTGAAATCTACTGTGTCTCCCATGTGTAGACAAATTCACAGACTAGTTTTTTAAATTCTGAAATCGTACTTTTGTATGTATGCATGCATGCAGGCAGGCAGGCTGGTAGGCAGGCAGGTATGTATGTATGTATGTATGTATGTATGTATGTATGTATGTATGTATGTATGTATGTATGTATGTATGTATGTATGAGGAATTGTGTTTACATGGCTGAAATTCGACATGTGTACGCACAAACACCATAAACACCAAATAATAATCGCTTGTCTCAAATCATAAAAAGATCATACAGTGCTTTTCGAATAAGTCTAAGTTGGGTATTGGGCGTACGCTAATGATTCATACAATATTTCTTTTTCGATAAGTGCCAAGATCTAACAATGTATGAGACATGCCCATGAGTTGCTAAGGGTTTGTGTGTCAAGTTTGTTTGTTTTTTATTCAAATTTTTTGCCTTCGTTTTAAGGTTTGAGTCTATACTGGACATAATCCTCCATTGACCACGCAGAAATAGACAAAGGGAATCTCCTCGAATCAATAATTAGCCAGAAGATTCATGGTAAATCTACTATTGTGTTCACAGTGCGGAACATAGGTGGATAATTTGTCAGTCATGATATGTCTAGGCCGTCGAGAATTAAGTTTCATATCAATGAGCGAGCTTTTTGTTTTTTGTGAAAGACGTTAGTCACTGGATGTTCCGTTGGCTATTTACATATAAATGTTTTAAATACATTATTCTTTCTTTGTCTGAATGAAAGGTATTTATGAATATTGAACAAAGCAACTATCGATGTTTCTTGCTTTGTGTTAATTTGATTATTATGTGTCGCGGAATATTATGGTAATGTGCTTCCGGTAATTGGACCGTTTAAATCCCTGAATAATACAAGTATTTTTCATTTCATGCCAATTTACTGACCGTATTAAAAGTCGCAGCAAGTCAAGATTGTCGCAAGACCTTACAGAAAGGTTAATCCGTTTTAGCAATGAGCAGCTTGGTAAAAGGATCAAAATTGTAAATTTCACTTAATAGTTATCTGTTCACCTCGAACATAGTCCTATTGAAATGTATACGTTCTTTCGAGTGGTCCGCTATTCTCGAACATATGTATGAAGACAGTTATGGAATATTCAAAACGTAAACAAATGACGTTATTCTGAGAATAAATGAATGACAAAAGCATTGCAAATGCGGTTATCAAGTGTCGTTAAGACCTGCGCTGTGATGGTCCAATCTACTGTTGGGATACCAAAATATGACAGATTACTTTTCTGTCTAGTCGCATGGTTTTTTCAGTCTGAAGTAATTCTTATCTGGGTTTTGTTGATATACTCCAATGATCAACAACAATGGATTATGCAGACTTCAGCAACGTAAAGATGCATTGCCTATGATTCACACTATCGCTACTTTGTTGCCTATCTGTATCTGAGTTGTATGTCCAAGTATTGTGACTCAGAGGTTTTATTGCTTCCAGAGAGAGAGAGAGAGAGAGAGAGAGAGAGAGAGAGAGAGAGAG
>LD344827.1:16626-30913 GCA_001465055.1 Ptychodera flava | reverse complement strand
CAGAAATTGAAGGTGAAAGAATAATATTATTCTTTACTAACGCTGAGGGCCATGACAAGAGGTCACGTGTCACAAGATACAAACTTAAATTACAGCTGATTGTAATTGTTTAGTTCCCCTCCCCATCATATTTTAACTGGATACGAAATTTACCAGTATGAGCGAGAAAATTTACCTGTAACCGTCTTATTTGTACTGTGCAATTTTACAAGTGTGGAATTTTGAACCCTAAGAAACAGAAAAAGGCAATCACATTGTTCTAGCATGAGATTTACAATACAAAAATGGTTGTATAGAACACCAAACTAGAGATATCAAATTCAAACTTTTTCACAACTTCTAGAAATAGAGTACGGGGAAGTAATAGACAAAATGACGTTTACTGTTGTCCGTATTTTTCTAGTCCATGTATTGAAGTACATGCAAGACTGGCTGACAGAAATTTTACAAATTATGATAAAGATACCCCTAGTTGCTGATATGTTTGTTTTCGCTCATTACAATTAACATTCTTTCCCCGGAGGTATTGAACGATCAAAAGCAGACGACAGCATAATTTTGCCATGTCTTCCTTTGTTATCGTCTTGGTGTTAAGTTCCTCCTTTTTCCTCAGCTTTTAGTTTCACAGCATTGCAGAAAACATAATGTCGACACCACATTCAAGTATCTTTCTAGGCCATAAAGTATAGTTATCATTGACTTTCTAGAATACAGGTCTGCGTTACTCTAACAAATAATTGCACAGAAAGTTCCTAAGAACGAACATAATTCACCAAGCGATTTCTGTACAGCGGTCATAGTGGTATCAGTTTCTTCGCAAAAAGCGCAAAAATGTCGTTTGTATTTCAAATAACATCGTTGATCGCACTTGAATCTTTGTTTCCATGAGCTGTTCAAGTCCCTTCGCGGTTTGAATGCAAATCGCGCCAATTTTGCTAAAGGCTCGTCGCTCTGACCAATCGCTAGCGTTCAAAATGTGCAGACGACGCCTCGCTCATAGTCACGTAACCGGACACTTTTGCCAATAGTCTTTGGACAAATACCCTCTGACGTCATATTTTTAGAGAAAGTTGGCACCAATCGTATCTATGTTCCCTCACGCGACTTGTTCTACTGTGCGATTAACATCTATACCAAGTTTCATCGGATTCATCGGACATATCATGCTAATTACGAAAGCTTATTAAATATGCAAATTAGCAGCTAACTGACATGATACTGCTACATGTGTTTGCACGCTAAACAGCACTGAGAGTTCAATATCTGTACTACGTTTCATCAAATTTGATGCAGTATTTCTGAACATATCAAACTAATAAGGAACGTTCACTAAATATGCAAATCAGCAGTTAAATGATACGGTACTGCTAAATTTATCTTTGCACACTATTACAGTACTGAGAGTTCAACATCTGTACCAGGCCTCATTAAATTTGAAGCAGTATTTCTGGATATAGAACACTAATTAAGAAAGTTCGGTAAATTTGCAAACTAGCAATTCGTAAACATTACAATACTTTATGTCTTTGTATAACACTGTGACATCAAGATCTCTACCAAGTTTCATTATAGTTGCTGTAGTATTTATTGACATATCACACTAGCACAGCAAACAAATATGCAAACTGGCAATTAATTGACATGATTTTGCTAATGTCTTTGAAGAGAACACGATTGGAACTAATTCGGGATAATTAGATCTTCATATTTTTCAAATTTCTCAAAAGTGTTAGGTGACCTTTAGCTTCATATTGCAATATTACATACTATTACATACTATCATGTGATGTGCTAGCTTTTGGGTCGAGTATTCAGGAAAGCCATTTCGCTATTTATAACTCGCGCAATTTTTTTCAAAAACGACTAAAAATAGTGGCGGAAGTTGCAGTTTAGGGCTTCATCGTCTTAATGTATTTTGAATCATGGTGCGTAGCGCTTACATCAAGTTATATGACAGGGACCATTGTCCACTCACTCATGTTCACGCTTTAGGCTTCGTATTTGCATAACATAAACAACAGTTATGCAAATAAGCGCAGCCTGAACGTGAATTACAGTGCCATACCAGTCTGTTGTTTACAGTAAAAAGTTCTGAATACCAAATTGAGTGTGATGCTTAAAAAACGCACGAATGTCAGGATGTTTAACACAGACATGTGAATCTAGGTGTATAAAGCACACCTTTCATGAAAAGGTTTCTAATCTGAGTGATAGAGTGTGTGAAAAAGGGACTTTAGTATCGATACAAACTTATCAATCATCTTATCAATAACAACTATAAAGCTATTGCAATAGAGACCCCATAGAAGCATCGATATGTAAATTTGAACACGGAGCCCACGGATATCGTCGAATGAAATTTGTAGTTCGGTTGTGTGAAGCGCCCTGCGGAAGAATATCAAGCAAAGCACATGAGATCTTTATAAAGACATTGGTTACTGACCCAAACAGCTAATTAATAACTTGGACAAGTAAAGCTCATCAGAGTCACTGTAGAGACAGCGCTAGCTTTGCAGAGGTTTAAGTGACGCCAAAGGTAGGTTGATTAATGAAACTATTTTTCAGCATTCAACTCCAAAGTTGTTGGATGATCTTCCATTCATCATCAAGTCAAATCAAGACTTCTATAATCAGTCACGTTTTTCAGTTAAACAACTCTGTAATTTAACATTTTTCTAACAAAGTAGGGCACAGATGTCAAAACGCTGTTTTATTAGTTATATTTACTAATGATAAATGATGATTTAAGAATGATTATCATAAAAATATAGTTACTGATGATCGTGCAAGAATTATCGCTATGAATAAAGACAGCTAAAAATAGTAACCAATACAAAAAGAAACGAATTATTTAAACAGAACCAGGAGCGATTATATAAGACAGTACTCACTGTGTTAAGTATTTACATTGTGAATCCTTGTCACTAAGCATACCCTTCAATACCTTATCTTTTATTTAATCGTCTTGTTTTTTGCAAGAATTTGTTTCTGACCGGCTACTGACATAAAACTATTGCCACATCAACTTTTAGTAAGTTTTTTTTTTTTCAAAATATCGCAATCTCAAAGTCTGTGTGCACCATCATAACATTCAGTTTCCAAAACTCTCATTACATGGTTGTAACTAATTTGGGGTATTTGCACGGTGAAGTAATGTCGATTTAATCTGCAAATGTAAGCTCACCTGCTTTTCTTTTAATTTATACACTTGCTTTTTTATGAGTAACTTGTGATATTGCAACATTCAGCTATAAGGCACCAACACTTTTGACAAATTTGAAAAATATGAAGATCCAATTCTCCAAGAATTACTTCCAATCGTGATAATAAATAAATAAATAAATAAATAAATAAATAAATATATAAATCAATCAATCAATCCATCAATATTATAACGATACGAAATAACAAGTGTGAGAATAAAATACTGAAAAGTATATATAAAGATACGCTTATGAAGCTTTTAATAACCTCTGCTATACGTTACCTCAATGATCGTATACGCCTCTTCATAACATTGATTTTTTTCTTTTCTTTGTTTATAATGTCAGACATCAAAATTTCAATGCTTTCACAGGACAAGGACCTGAGCGACATGTAGGCCTACGAGAAAGACTTGACCATATATCTCATCTGTTTGCTACAACTGAACAAGATAAATAACAATAAATAATAACCATTATACGCCAATATTTCCCTCTCTTGAAGGAAACTCCTATCATGAAGATTTTAGTTGCAACAGCTATCTTTTGTGCTGCAATAACATGTGTGTATGCGTGGACCACCGAGAAACCGGAGGTAACATATATTAATCATATACATTCATTTAAAAAATAATACATGCTTGCACGCATACATACATACATACATACATACATACATACATACATACATACATACATACATACATACATACATACATACATACATACATACATAGTCGAGGATGAAAGGATGCAAAATATGTAATTACACAATATCAAGTGCTTTACTTGCGCAGTTGAATTTGACTGTATTAGAATTTTGAGAAGGCTTGTAATTACATTATTTTGCCCTCAATGGTTAATATAGCACAATGTCTGTTTAACTTGTTGAAATCTAAAATATCAGACGCTACAAAATCGATCAAACCGTTACTTCAATACTTTTAATACGTCAATACCTTTGTAATCATGTGACTTTCAAGGCTCTGATCCATAACATCAATGATCAAGTTGCAACACCGTAGGGATAAGCTAATTTTAGAGATGGGTGTTATGGCTTTCGGCTTTTCTAAAGACACTTTGATCCGAAGGTAAATAATTGAAATTGTGGTCAAAAATCCTCGAATACTGTATGAGTTATAAGTTTTTATGTTGGCCATGAACTTTTATTTTGGTAAGAACAATAAATACTCCTTTTTGCGTTCAATTATCTTCGATTTTTGCAAAACATCGAGAGGGCGTTTATTCTTTCGTTCGTTCACTCATTCATCCCTCCGCCGGCAGAAGTATGCATCTATCCACTAATCCTTGCATACATGTATGTATTTATCCATCCATCCACCCATCAACTCAACTGCTAGTACATCAATCTCACCAGACACATTCCAACCCACGCAATGATCCAGCCTAAAATCCTCAATCTGACTTACTCCAAAGTCACTCCTTTGCACGACCTCATCAACACACTAAGTCTTTCGTCATTCATTCTCTCAGTAAATCATTGATTCAATCATTAATACACTGGTTGTTTACCGATTCATTTATCATTTTTTACTTACTAAAGTGTTGGAACAACATGAAAGCAGGACACGCATGCTACGTGAAGTATAAGGATCTGATATCCAAAAATAAGTGTGAAGGTTACAAGGTAAGTTCAAATAACATTAAAGCACGGTCCCTCTTGTGGAGGGACCATGATTAAAGATCTGGAAATGAGTCATGTCTGAACTTTTTTTAAACTCAGGTGTTTCGTAACGTTGATTGTCACCACTTTGAGGGTTGCACAATTAATAGGAGGAGTATGTCATCTAACCCACTTGCAAAATCTTTCCTCGTTCTAGTCAACGCGGTCACGCGACTGATCGCAAAATCAACTGGTTTTACATTTTCTACAACCCTCTTTGTCTAATGAACGCAAAGACACTACACCGCAGGGAAATCATCATTGCTGAACGTTAAATTTCATGATGTGCTTACATCGATTAATCCTTGGGACACTATTTTATGTGCAGTCTAACCACATAAAAGTTCACACATCATTCAAACTAATTGTCATCTTTCAAGCTGTACGAGTGATTCGAAACGTCACCATGTGTACATTATTGAACAAATAGTGACATAAAAATTATTGTGACTTATGTCAATTTCACTGTAAAAGTTCTCATTACGATCATTGACCTCATTGGATGACAAATATTGTATCAAAGTTTTGATATTTCTAAGGATACCCCTGACCACTCCACCTGACTTATAATCCATCCCTAAACATAGACCACTCGATAGGATGCTATTGAAATATTACAACCAAATTAGACATGCACATTTATATTCGTTAGGAGGAACGACGTTAGCAATGTGAGTATTTATTGAGCTTGAGTGATATAAATGTTATATAAATGTTCCGGCAACGCATGCTCTGCTTGGCTATTTTCAAACTGAAAGTATCAACAAAACTTGTCAAAGGCCCATTCATAGATAACATAAGTGATCATTTGAATAATTTCGAATTAAACATAGTTTACGAAGGCGTGTTGCTTAATTATTGCATGCTTAGCGTCATGTCATCTCAAATTAAAGCACACATCATGTGGATATTTCAGGCACTGACTTAAGCATTTATGTATGCTTGACGGAGGAGATGAGGCATCATGTGGATATTTCAGGCACTGACTTAAGCATTTATGTATGCTTGACGGAGGAGATGAGGGGAAAAAAACAATATAAGCACAAAAATAAAAACATTGGTACCGGTAAAGCATCGTAAGAACGCTACCATTGCGGTTATTCTCTGATGAACGCTGGTGGCGCTCATACATCACTCATGTCATCTAAAGCCCAAGGCGTGTCTTATCTCCTCTTAACACAAGCAAAACATTACGATAAGCGAACCTCACAGTTGCAAAATTCTGAGATAATCTTTCCAGATAGACCAAGCGCTTGGAATTTCATCCTTTCGGAATTTCAGTTATATGAAAGCCTATCATGCACCGAGTGAAGGCAGTTTGTTTGCCAGTCATGAAATGTTGTGTATTGGAGCGTGATCTACTTAGTATGCATTCACGCAGAGCATGTATATGATTGAGTATTGTTTGACCATGCAAATTCGAGCATAATGTCATACTATTCTTGGAAAATAAACTTGTACCCCTTAATGTGCTCTATATCATCACCGTATGGACGCCGAGCGTTTTGAAGTTATTGGCTTCTTTCCGATTACATTAGCTATCTTAGTTTTTTTAAAGGAAATGATTTTCCCGTCTGCTGCTGAGTGTTTATTTTGTTGATAAGAATTGCCTGTTCATTGCAATTGACGATGAATGACGTGCACATAAGAAGCGAATTCATCATTTGAAATATATTCATAGTTCATCGGTTTCGTAGCTCTCAAGTCATTGTAAGACTTTGCCAAATATACTTCGGTTACATCCCCTTGTCTACATGTACATGAGGTTGCTTCAGTCACCACGGTCCCTAGCTTCGCTTCAACCGCCATTTTAGCGTTTTGGATATTCATAATGAATGTTTGTATCTGTTGTGCATAGCAATTGGCCCGTTGTATTGACGCACACCACGCAGACGGGTTGAATCCTTCTCTTAAAGAAAACTATATTAGGCAGATATCCAAAGATAGGAAGATTTAATTAGTTTTTTGAATATCCAATTCATGATAATGAAGAAAACTATAATGTATGTGGTATACATGAAAAATGTCTTAAAATGCACCGAATATCAAATAAGGTTTATGGCATTAACACCAGGGAATAGCAGAAGAAATCCAAGTTCTCGAGGGTCCACTTCACAGAAGTTCACTTCACAGGAATACTTACCGGATGAATTTCAGAAAGACGCAAATTTCCATAAGTTTATGGGGCTAATGAACACTAAAAATACTGACAGCAAAATGATTATCGAACATGATATTGTGTAAAGAAACATGTTATTTATGTTTAACCCATCGTTAGGCTCTGTAATTGACAAATATTTCAAATTTTCGTCCTTTTTTTTCCTATAGGCACTGCTTCAATGCCAACTAGACTGGAAGGAGTGTAGAGTTGCAGACAGGATAATACAAGTTACACAAGAGGGAATAGACTACTTCTGTAAATAATGATAAAATGAATGAACTAAGGTGAGCAATATTTTGACATTTTGGTATAAGATGATCGCAGGGAAATAATCTTGAGTATAATGAGGCCATTGGCATACACACATACATACATACATACATACATACATACATACATACATACATACATACATACATACATACATACATACATACATACATACATACATACATACATACATACAGAAGACAACAAACAGACAGACAGATACATACATACATAAATACATACTCTATTGACTGCTTTATTAATGTAAATAAAACTGGTGGATTGTTGTCCTGACATTAAATGACTTGATAGGATTCAAATTTGGCACAACAGTGATGACGCCTTGAGCAAGCTTTAAACCGCTCTCACGTGTGCTTTAGCAGAAAAAAAGGCACGTAAATATTTGGTCTTATATGTTAGAAAATTATATCCATGTATACTGCATAATGCAATAAATAGCAAGTTGAAATATTGTGGAAATCGCAATTGCTACTATGACTATTGGACACTATGACATAGGCGAGTTTTATGACATATCTTACCTTTCCTACTTTGCATTTAGGGATATTAACCTGGCTGGTGGCCACTGCTACTTGAGTGTTCTAACATCGCCAACAAGTCAAGTTACAAGTTTTCATTGAGTCATAATTGGTGGAGGCTGTTTCAGTTTAATAACGATTTACACATCTCGATGGAATTTCAACTTTTAAGTTTTGTTTCATCTTTCAGTATTTATTTCTTCCAAATGAAGAATAAAACTACCTACAATAGAGGCACATAACACCGAGTCTGGAGTATATTTCTTTTGCAATGGACATTTTCTAAAACCTCTTGAAACGGACATGGTGGATTATGATGGTCGGAATAATCATAAACGGAAAAATAATACACTTTCCGATGAATTCATCGTTTTGAGCAACTATAAACCCTAAAAGACAGTCAATGCCATCGCTATAAATAATTATTGATACCTGGAGTAATTCTTGAAATAATTTTTCTTCTTTCTGGAACAGTGTTCACTGTAAAGAGACATTCACTCGATTATAGCCATATATTGTGAAGATACATTGCTGCATCTATAATCAAGGAAGTGCGTATCATATATTAACCACAGTTTCGTCATCCGTCTCTCTCTGACAACCACTCGATAAGTTCATCACTCGTTGTGTTTATTTAAATCATAGTAAAATGTACCCACATTTCACCTTTTAACATTGTAAAGGTATAACACGATTAGAACTAATTTGGGGTAATAGGATGGTGAAGTAGTGTCTGTTTGATCTGCAAATGTAAGCTCATCTGCTTTTCTTTTGAAGTTATACACTTGTTTTATGAGTAATTGGTAATATTGCAACATTCAGCTGTATATGGCACCTAACACTTAAGAGAAATTTGAAAAAAATTTGAAGATCTAATTATCCCAAATTAGTTCCAATCGTGTCACTTGGAGATGATATGGAGGTAGATGATCGCTCACGGCTAGCAGGATGTCGGCCTATTCCCTTTAATGTTGAAATACAAAATCATTTCATTGTAAAGTTATGATTTTCTGCAAACGTTCAGAAAATGAAAAATATGTTGCCATCGTGCAAACTTTCGTAAGGACATTACAAGGTAGTTTTCATCACAAAGACCACTAAGAACACGTTAGGAACTAATTTGGGATAACTTAATGGTAAAGTAATGTCGATTTAATTTGCAAATGTGATCTCATCTGCTTTTCTTTTTAAGTTAAACACTTGTTTTTATAAGTAATTTGCAATATTGAAACATTCAGCTCTGAGGCACATACCACTTTCGAGAAATTTGAAAAATATTAAGATCCATTTAGCCCAATTTAGTTCCAATCTTGTTTAAGGAAAATGCTTACCGTCCCTTGCAACATTTTAACGTTTTTGATAAAAATGTCCATCGCTCGATCAGCGATTCGATCAGGTCACATATGAATTTGTGCATGGCTCAAATCATTTGTAACGCTTGTTTAGAAATCTAAACTGAAAAGGAAAAGATACTGATTAAGGTCTTGGGACCCCACCACTTCTTTGAAGGCGCCGCGAACTCGCCACTAAAAGGAATAACAATCAAAAGACAGGATATATCACTAAGTGACATGTCTGAAAACCGTAGGACGTGAATTCCACAGTTTCTTTATATTTCTTCTTTATCTAGCACTATTTCAGGCAGCATATAAAACTACAAGGAAAACGCCCCCATTTTCCTGAGTCGCATTTCTCCCCAAAGGGCGGTCCGTAGAGGGCGTATCTGTCGCATTCATATTCACCTTAGACTTCCTTCTGCGCGCAACTTTATTGGCAATGCTTTGGTACAAAGGGCACTTTGCATGACTGGAACTACTCTTATCATAGTGCATGGATGTTTTCGTATACAACAACCCGAACAGAACCAGTAAATCCCAAAAACTTCAAGTTCAAATAATAACTCTGCCAATAAATTACCAAATGAATTGTACATCATGCTATCTACATCTTTCAAGAGATGATGTACATGCCATGAGTTTTTGCGTGTTGTCAGTTTGTGCATGTGCAGGAGGGCCGACACTGCATCTTATGATACTCGGTGTATCATATCGGGGATTTGCGAAGCGACGAGCCAATCGCCTGTTTCTCAATCATTTGATTTTGCATATATTAAAGGGTCAGTAGCAGTAGACGTTGGTGGTTTTGATGATCTTTTGTATGTCAATGGCCAGTTCTTGTTCTATTCCCTAAATCATATCAAAAACGTTCAATATTTAGCTTGTCAAGACATCGTCTGTAAGTGTAAAAATGCACTATTCTTGTTTACGTTGGAATTCTGCTTGGCATAATAGCTGCTGGTCCACAGCTGTGGTGTTTTACGATTATGGGAATTGTGGCTACAAATCATTGTAGCCCATGGGCCGTGCCCCGGCTTTTTGTGACGTATTGGCTGTGTAGCGCCACCATGTCAGAAAAAGCCGGCGCACGGCCCATGGGCTACAATTTATTGCAGCTACGACAGCATACTGCCATCCCATTTGCTACTAATTACAGTTTCAAGTCAAACCAGACATGGCTATCACCATTTGACGCATTATTAAGATATAATAATGAACGTAATTTAGAATTTATAGTAGAAAAAATAAACTATATGGTTCATGTTCCACATCTCTTTCTTTCTTTTCCATTTTGAACGATCAAAATACTTTCCTTCTGTTGCTGTATGCGCTTGTGTACAATTGTTTCAAGTCTGTGCATCGAACGTTTCCCTTGTCAAAGAACTATCAGAAATTTAATCTCCCCCCCACTAAGTGAACACTTGGTAAAGCAGCCATTTTGAATTTTAAATGTCTTTAAGCGTTAGGCAATTTGTTGCTCTGGTCCCAAACTTTGTACCTTTGAACACAGTCCCTCTATAGAGGGACTGTGCTTTGAAACACAGTACCCAAACATTGCACTGCTGTTCAATATTCGACTCTTACTTGTGTAATGTAATGCAATGTAATGAATCTTAATGAACTTAAGGTAATAATTGAATCTTCCTGACTTAACCAACTCTGGTTGTTTGGTTGCTTTTACCAGAGGTTCATATATCTTTCTTTCATGACTTCGACTATGTTATGTGTACTGATTCATAGTCTTGTGCTATGCTGTACTGTATTTGTTCCTTTCAATGCAATACTGCAGTGTAATACGACTTTTTGACCTACAATTATCGGATAACAGATGGGTATACTTGCTATCAATCTAGCAATAAGACCATATCTGACCTGAAGCTAATTCTAAGAGAACAGCTTTAAAGATCAAAGAATTTGCAGGCATTCATGTCAAACAACTGGTAACCCCTTGGATAACTGTCATGTTGTTAACCCTTTTAGTGCCAAAGTCAATTTTTGTCACCTTTATAAAAATACGGTAGATGATTTTTTTTTCATTCTTTACAATTTCTGTTTCTGTGATTTCCACAAAATTTTGATCAAAACGGTAGCAAATGAAAAGTTATAACCATTTGGTCCAAAATTATCAAAACAATTGCAGAAAATTCATAAAAATGTACAAAATTTTTCTCAAAAATTTGGCGGGAAAAATTACAGCACTCACAGGGTTAAAGACAAATCATGACTCTGAATAGACACTATCCATGACATGTAAATAACAAAAAAATCAGAAAACAAATAACACGTGTGTTCCAGCTATGATACCACACATTGGGACAATAAAATGGTACATAACAAGACAAGGAAGTCAACAATAATATGTTCCGTATTTATTCAATGACAAGTATCTAAAATACAAGTATTTTAAAAATAAATATTTCTGTTGGAATTATGAAAATGGTTTCGTTATTGATGATTTCATATAAAATTCATAAAAAAGTGTAATAACTACGACTACAACGTCAATAAAACTGATTTCTCTATATAATGTACTGATAAACAACTATATATTAAAACTATGTAAGTACTCTATCAATAATTTCACGTGAAAGATATTTATGACTAAGTATGACTAACTTGTAACGAGAAATACATTTCTGTTTCTGTACTTTTATTTCGCATGGAAAAGATTGAATATCATTCCACATTTTGTGTTTGCATTTCTAATATTTGTTGTCTATCTGTTATACATCCAATATTGACTGCCACCATTGCATGGATTATCCACATCACAGCGCTGTACATATCCCATTGGCAGTTGATGTGGCTTGCAAGGAATATCTATAGCCCAAACAAGTACAAATTTTGAAAATGTTTTCAGTATATACTAGTTACATACATAAATACTCAGTATTTGGCTTGCCATCGCGGTGAATATACAAGTTCAATGTACTTTTCCAATTACATAACTGGATGGCACTCAAAAATGTTTGAGCCGTGCCTTCATGGAGTGTTTTGCATCCCTTTCAACAAAAATCGTAATATTTCCTTGATTTATCTCCACAGCACAGAATAATCTTTGAAAATATCACAGCACCATTCAAAAGGATTAAAATAGTTCAATTCAGGTGTAAATGTGTAAGTATGGTTGAAATACGCTGACAAAATACCCATGCTCAAATATTTTTCATTGAGCTACCTCTCTTCTCTAAGATGCTCAAATTTATTCATGATCACAGCCAGTCTTCTTTCATCTTTAAAGGGACAAAGTCACTTTTTTGAGTTTTCATGAATTTTGTTTGATATGAAAAGTAGTTTTTATTTGAATTCTTTAAACATGATGAAATACTTGTCAAAAACCTGATTGCATCCTCAACTCTGCTTGCAGCCAGACAAGATAAAACATTCAGTGAAACATTTTACAGTCTCTGCCAAAAAATTAAGTTTATGTACAACTCTCACCATTCATGGCTGAATCTACACTGTTACATGAAGTTTGAATCTCATGCAGGCTTTTGTCATAAAATCTAATTTGCGGTGCCTTTCAGATCGGTAAGGATAGGAGCTTTTCCTTACATGTTTATAAGTAAGAATAGGAAAAAATCCATTTTGTCCAGCAGTCACAAACGAAAACATCTGTTTGTGATCAGCAAAGGGGAGATTTTTGACACTTTTGCAGTCACATACTGTCACCACTTTGTATACTGAGCAACTTTATGAAAGATGGCCATGTATTTTTGATATCATAAAAAGATCAAAAGAGCGCCACCTTGTCCCTTTGAAGAGAGAATGCTGTCAATGACAGATTTAAAGCATGCCAAGGTTTCTCTAACTTTTACATCTGTTGTTTGAGTGTAGTTATTTTGAACTAGTGGACCTAATGCAGTTTTCGCCTTCTTGTAAATTGTGAAAAAAATTTACTTTCCTCAATAAATTTGACAGAGGTTGCAGCCGCGATTATGAACTTAAAATACCAGTAAACTTTTAACAGTGTGAGTCTCTAACCCAAATTTTGCAAGGTGTGTCTTGATGTTTATCATTGATTTGTGAGAAAGAAAGGTGTAAAGTGTCCAAAGGAAAGTTTGAGCAAAGTTTAAACTTTGTTCACACAATATTGTTGGAATTATGAAAGGATATTTGCAGAGTGCTAAAAGACAATATAAATGTACACATTTACTTATCCTTGCTGTTATAATAGCATTATTCTACATGCTCGGAAAAAACAATTATGTGTCAATGGATAAACAATCATCCTATAAAATTACTCTTACTGCAACAGTAGAATGCACCTTGGAAAAAGATAGTCGGATTCTCAAATTTTTACATTTATATTTTTTCTGGTCTACTGTTAGTTTGGGCTCACTCAAAGTTTTTATCATATTATCTTTGTGAAAATCAGAAATGTCATTTTTGGCATCGAAATGACAAAGTGATGATGGCTATTTTAAGGTAATTTGTTTCAATAAAACCAAACTTTGCATGTTGACCCTTGATATTATTCTTGATTTTCAAAGAAAATGGGTGAAAGTTCCTTGAAGAAGGTTTAAGCAGGAGTCTAAAATTTTCAATTTTGAGTCATGTGCTGCCTTTAATGGACTACAATGATATCTTTCGCGCACAATAATCCTTAAATACACCTGATTGCGCTTATGTAAATCTGAATAAATTCTTTGTTATTATGTATCACTCACTGCTCAGAAACAGTCATCAGGACAACAATATATGAAGTTCAACACTGATTGGACAATAATACCTAAAGATTGATTTTTTAGTAAAAATAATTACACAAAATATATATTTTGTTATTTCAGACACACATACGCACACATATATATTTGGCGTGGCCACAATTTGTGGCAAAATCACTAAAAAGTTTAAGTAAAGCTGAAAGTAGTAAAAAATGACAATGACAAGAGACTACATATTGAAAAAAACCCACTTTTTTATACTACTTTAAGTAAAGCTTAAAGTACCGGTAGTAAAAAAGGAAAATAAAAATGGCTACATAACAAAAAAAATAGCGTCAATGACACTGTAGCTCCCATCCTGGACTATTTAGTGTTTGTTCTCTGGTCAGATATTTGAACATGTGTGAAAGGGATAAAGTGCATGAA
>LD344827.1:0-14883 GCA_001465055.1 Ptychodera flava | reverse complement strand
ATACAGACATACAGACATACAGACATACATACATACAGACATTTCCCTAGCCTATAAGAATAGCTTCCATTGCCATATATACATATGGCTATGGGAGCTAAAAATACACTTTTTTATACTTTATCTGGCTTTGTAAATTATACTTGTCGATTATTAAATCTTCATTAAAATAAAATGAAGCTAGTAGTTTTATAATACAAACATATAAGTACTTGATTGTTTGCTTATACATGACAGCATCAGAATTCAAGACTATATGATGCACTCTGTGCATGGCAAAAATTTCTGATTCAAAGTGTGATGGTATTGATTTTGCATCAGTAAATTTGGAGATGAACATAAAGAAGCTGCCTCAAATTGCTGGAAAATGTGTAATGAAAAGATTACTTAATCCTTTGACTTATACTCCACAGGTCTATAGACCATTCTCACAGAATGATCCTTCATAATCACAAAGTTTCATAACAACAATATTCTATGTTACTTTGAGGAAACTTACAAGGCGCATAATTTGGTTCACACACTGAATGCCTGAAAACTGAAGCCTACTGGTACATGTGTCTGAAACTTATTCTTTTTGATGGATAAACACAGGACCTCTGAAATTTGACCCAAATCTACTGAAACCTGATTGAAAATTGCATTTAAAGCTACAACACCAATGAGCTTACCAAGTCTGAAAATAGTTGCCAGAAAAATGTAAAAATATATCAGAGCTGCATGTTCAGAAAGTGAATGTATGAACCCTGACATTAGGTATTCCCTGTAGCATTTTAATTCATACTTTTCTAATGCCAGTAATGATTTTTTTCCTGTTCAACCTGGGCTATATTCAGCATTACTATCATCAATCAGAAAGTATTGGAAATTTTTCGGAAAAAACAGATTATACACAATTGTTGCTACTTTTCTGATGATGATTTCAAATGTATTTTGGATCTGTCTATTTCAGTGAGGAAGTTTTCATGTCTGCCAACTTTGCTGTCAGAGGCTGCCATTTCCCTTTTTGTATCACGATAAAGAATTATTAATTATGAAAAAACATGAAAAATAAATACTTTATGATGCAGCAGATATTGTAAAAAAAGAATTATGAAAGATAACATCTTTTTGATAAAACATGTTTGTATACTCTAAAACTTAAAGTGGCAGTACGAGCATGGAGCACCAATTCTGAAAAGAATTCTTCTTGTGTTGTCAAGTTCTTACTAGTACAACACATTTCAAGTAAATTATAGCTATGTTTCTGATGTAACTAACTAACTGAGAGTCACATTATTGCCGTACAGGATTTCTGGACAATCATCAGGATCGATGCACCTTGCATCAAAGAGGACTTTGTCAGCCCGACACTGACAGCCCGGCACACATGGTCGGAAACACTGTGCTTCGATGACTCCAATTGGAACATCTTTATTTTCACAGGTACGTGGACAGCGTGGACCACATTCATCGAAAATCAAACCCCGTTCTTCAGGACATTGGATTGCTGAAAGGAAAAGACACAGCTATGATAAAGAATACAGTACTTACAAAATAAAATGGAGACCTGGAAAATTTAGAAGAACACACCACCTTTCCTGCTTTAATTAGTTGAGAGAAGTTGACAATTGAATATTTAAAGGCACTTTTTGCGATCCCTGGGATCGCCTTTGTTCTAGTATGTAAGAGGATTATGGACGTGTGATAGCCTTTTGTTTTCCATTGAAATTGTAATCTTCTAAGTAAATTTTTTGATGAGACAATCTGGTGCCAACACAAGCCTTTAAGGTGGGGTTGCACTTAACCAAAACCGTCAGTTTTTTCAAAGGAATATTTTTTATCAAAGATGACAAGGAACACCCCCTCATACTATATACTTTGAAAAGAAGAGAATCTTAAGTTTAGTATAGTAGCAATAATTTATTCAAAGAATGAAGGGGTATGTATTTGGGATAGAAAACCTCAATTTGGTATTAAATCATTTTAAATCAATGACTTGATGCTATTTTCTGAAATTTAATATTTCACTTGAAACAAGAGTATATGAAGAAAAAAACATCTATTTTATTTTGAATTATCTATCCTCATTCTAAACTGGCAGGGATTGAAAATGTGACGCTCAAAAAAGTTATGACTACAACTGAACAATTTCTACTTTATCAAAGAAGTTTGACAATGAACGATAGTACAGTGGCAGCTGGGATATGAAGTTGCTGTTACTTACCACAAAGAGATGTTGACCGCCAATTCAGAGCAACACCCGACTGCCTGCACTCGGCAGCATACGCTGACAACACATCACACAGACAGGAGTCATCAGAGCCACACGCACACATATCATATACACAGGAAGCAAAGTATGCTTCCGGTTGAATAAACCGGTGGCATTTGCTAAACCGGGACGACTTCAAGACAGCACACTTGGCATTGGCTAGCTTCCGTGCTCTGTAGCCAGCTTCTGTGCATGGATCTATGTCTCGGGCATCCTCACAGGTTTCTTGTTCAGGCTCGAAGACCTACGGTAGGAAACAGTAAAATGTGAAGATTAACAAGCACAGTGCCCAGTACCCACATCTGGCAGTTTTGTCCAATGACTGCAAACGTATCTGTACATGAGTCCTCAAATGCAACAAGATTCTTAGAGCCTTACCTTTTTTCTACACTTTTCAGATAATTCATGTCAGATTTCACTGTGTGGTTATACATTTTGAATGTTCTACATGCATTCAATAGAAATAATGATATCAACAAAGATCCAGTCGAAAGGTACAAGTACTGAGGTCTCTTTTGAATACTATACCGTAATCACAAGCCCTTGGCTTGATAGCTAGCATTGTCATTCACAGGAACTGTCCAACGTCTATGGTGAGCATAGTAAAAGTTGTCTATATTGATGATTACACATTGAAAAATTTGGGCAGTAGGAAACAAATCGTAATCATGGTTCCTACAGCTGTCGCAGTCAATGTAACCAATGAATCTTTTTGTATCACTATAAAGGGACTGACGTATTACCATCTTTGGTCTAAATCATGTCCATTATGCATGGTACCTTGGTCTAAGAAAACACTATATTGCACAATACAAATAATGATGAAATGGATGAGTTCAAAAGAATGTGAGAATGTAAGTGAAGAAAAGAACATACAGAGAGACAATCACAATTAGACAGACACAAGACATACATGAATATGTAGATTGATACATGTGTGACACACTGCCAAACTTCCACAGTCTCCGAGATGTGATTGTCTCATTTAGCAATAATGTACCCCCTTCCAGGCTGTAATGGATGAAAGCATACTTTAAAGTCCAAAGTGTATGGGTACATTATGGAAAGCAGAGTTTGCATGAGTCCACTGGATTGGCCGGAATGAGATACATTTTTGCTGTTATTTTACAGTTTTAGCAATACAAGTAAATTTGTAAAGTAGAAAACATAAAGAACCACAATGCTGGATGATATCAGACACATTATCAGTAATAATCTGGGGATGACATCACAAAATTCACCGGTATTGACAAAGTTTTACAGCGAACGTCAAAATGAACCGCAGACCAAGTTTGATAAGCCCCTATCAATTTCCCTCGCAATCTTCCAATATCCCTTAGAAAACACCGAGGTACTTTGGTTAGTGTTGCCGATAAACAGGGCAATAAACATACAGACGCCTGCTGTGTTATCGCCATTCGATCTCCCTTCTATTTCTGGCTCCCTTTCCGGAAGAAACCATTTTGAAGCCCAAAGTGGTTGACAAGAAATGAAATAAAGCATGCGATTTTAAGACCTGTAATTGTAACAATAATTTCAAACTCGATTTTTCACAGAACTTGTTTTGCATTGTTACGTGCGTCGATCCTGTTATCGTGAAGTATTTCCTGTAAGCAGTTATGTCACATGACATACTGTACCCAAACTTGAATAGTAAATTCCATGAGCTTGCAAAGTAAACAAATGTCAGTGTGAGAGCACATGGATAGGCAATGGCAATGTCTCAAGTACGAGTTGAGTTCCACGGTAAAATTAGAAACATTCACACGGAACGACTGAGATACAGCCAGTTAGTATATTTAGTGAAAGACAATGTAGCTGTACTGAGTGAGGCCCTGATTTGACTCTCCGCCGGCCGGTGAACTTTTATTCGTGGAAATGCCCTGTTCTCCGGTATTTCATTATGACATCGTTCACAGTGCTGAGCATGCGATGTATTTCTGCGGCGATACTGATTTGGGAAACGTCTGTCAACCATTTTTCTATGATGCTCTTTCTTGCCTAAAAAACATTGTAAGGCAAATTGACGTCGACGGAGAAAAAATATGCTCACGATTTTATGAACTGGCATACTTTGATTACATCAGGGTCTCTCTATGCAGGCCTTAATGCAGTGCACATACTGATCGACAACCATAGATAAAAGACAGCAAAACTCATCCGAAATTTCTGAGATTAACTGACACAGTGTTTATATCGCTGTTTTACATCAAACTGATTACACAATCTCTGGATACAGAAATGGCATTTTGGTGAAATTTCAGCATCAAAAAAATCCAAAAACTTGACATGAGGATGTCATGTGCCGATCAACAGCATAGTGCGCGTGTGAACTGGCATGCATGACTCCATGGACTGTAGAGAGTAGAGAAACTGTCTCTGATTGACTGCACGGAAAAGCAGTCTGCATCTTGTGAAAACAACAGCATAGCAGTGTAAATTGTAATAGTCACCAGTAAAAACTCTTCACAGATGAAAGGATAATTGCTTCAAACTAACAAACTCCATGTTCAGATGATGAAAACAAACATCGTGGTCCGTTAATGACAATAAAAAATGGCCGACGCAACTGTGTAATGGACTATACTATTTAGGTGACTGGGGTGGGCAGGGTCAAAGGATCGAGAAAGTACTGGGAAAATGTGTCATTTTCCTAATGATACTGTCTCGGGAACTCCAGTGTCCCATTGTTTCGTAATATATAACAAGTGTGCCATGAGCTTCGTCGAATACACTGATATCAAACAGCCATAGCTGTAAACTGGCGCAAAATGGTTTGATCCATGCAGAAGCTTGCATGGGGAGATCGAATGGAGATAGCACAGCAGGCGCACTTGTATGTTTACTGACCAAAGTACCTCGGTGTTTTCCAAGGGATTTTGGAAGATTGCGAGGGAAATTGATAGGGGCTTATCAAACTTAGTCTGCGGTTCATTTTGATGTTCGCTGTAATATAATATGTAATAAAGATTACAATAAAAATCAAAGTCATTCTCACCTTCCAACTATTTCCGAATTTAGAAACACTTGTTGTGATCTCACCTGACCTCATTCTGAGGTCATCCTGAGGGTAGCTGTTGAAGTTTCCACACAATCCACAAGACCTACCACTGTATGTTCCAGGTATGCTGACTTCCAGACGGCTGCTTCCGTCCCAGTGAACCTTTACAGGGAAAGATATAACGATAATTGTCAGCAAATCAAGGGACACTATGGGTTGTACTCATTCCCAGCTTCCGAGGAAACAGGAAAACTGAACATAATCCATAATTTTATCTGAAACAGAGAATTTTCTCTCAAGTTTAGCTCCACCTATTACAAATGAATCTACAATCACTTTAATCTCATTAATCCTAACAATATCAAACAAGATTTGCATGAATAAATTTATTTGACTATATTAATTCTCTGTATGTATATAGTTATTTCACCATACTTCTACTACACAGCTCACAATATACTGCTTAGAAACAACTGTAAAGGGTACTGTGACAATGAGTATTTAAAATTTTACTCACATTCAAGCCAATATCCGTGTTCACAAAGAAATTATTTCCAGCTCTCATCTCTATGTACAAGAATGGATCTCTTAGGTAAGGCAGAACTATTGCTTGACCATTCACCTAGTTGAAGGAGATAAATTTATGATATTTTCTATTCATCTGACACTGTAATTTACTCAATTTGTTAGCGCAATATGCACTGAAGAAATAACATATTCATGGTAGAATACATACAGGGAACAGTTTTTCAGATGTTAAACTATTGTTACAATAGTTTTCTTGTGCAATAAATGAAGTTTCCATTACCTTGTTATTGTGAATATCGAAAATGTAATTTTTCCTCACAGACTTTTAACAGCTAACCAGTATTGAACGGAAAATAAACAGGTTGGTTGTCACCTACGGTATATCACTATCATGATATGATTAATCATTTTCATGATTGTTATAAGAGTATCACTTTATCAACAGATAAACATTATGTTATGATATGATTGTAAACATTTAGAATTGAATAGTGCCTTACCTTGACAAGGCCACTTTGTCCCAGATGAATTTCTAACCCTGACACTTTGATTGTCACCTCTTGAGTCCAGGACACTGCACCAAATGCTCCTCGATCATCGTTTTGAACTTCAACACTGCAGAATAAAAAGACATGTCCATAACATCAAATTCCTTGAAATATAGAATACAAAAGTCAACATATGGAACAAATAATTGTCATATAACACAGGCTTTAACACATAATGATACGCCATAAAATAACCATCTTCTCTGTCACTGCATGACCTAAGGAGGTACAGTTAGTTGCAGAGAAGAATGCAAAATCTCAATAACAGCTTTTGTTCAATTACATTCAAACAACAGACTTGGGGTCTAAGATCTTATTAAATGAACCCTTGCAAGTGGTGGATCAGAAAAAAATTAAAAAATTGAGAGTCAGGACACCTGTCCCTGATGTGCACTCTACCTAAATGAACAGTGCAGTGAAAAAAGAAGGTGGCCAGATCAGTGGCTAGTGGCGTCTGCATACTCACATGTAATCCTGATTTTCACAGTCCATTGCCATAACGTATTTACAGGTGCCTTGGAAGTGGATCATCTTCCCATCAAATGTACGATAATGAGGATCTCCGAAAGCTAAGCAAGTTGCCGGCTCTGCATTTGAACGGCGAAGATACTCAGAATTTACATAGTCTAATGAAGTTAAAACTGTCTCTTAGCAGCCTGTGAGGTGTAGGGTGGGCAACATCCCCACTGATAGTTTAATACAATTTTGATAATCTCCTTTCCTTATTGTTTATAAATGACAGCTAGTACGTAAGCACCTGTATTTCTTTCAAACAGGCAAGCTTACACACATAACAAAAAACTACAAGATTCAATTCAAAACTTTGAACTTATTCAATACAAATTTTGATACGAATGATACAGTATCTATGATATATACATCATTGTAAATGACACAGATGAGATACAGCATTTCCACAGAGAATTACATGGTAATACCAAGATGATGTGTTTGATTAGCTGAGACTTCTATTTCAGGACTATTTTACAATGCATACTGTATAATATTTTGGAGCTCACTCACAAAGAAACACTGCTCTCCGAAGTAAGACCATTTCCAAATCATTGAGTATGCAAGTTTTTATTGACAAAAGGGAGTTTTTCCTGAAATGACATTTGATTGTTTTGAAGATGTGGTGCTCAGCCCATCAGCATTGTTCTTTCATAATGGAAATTCAGTTTGTTATGACACCGACCACTAATTCATGGATCACATTTATATATTCACCGTTGGTTTTGACTTACTAGGTTGGCATGTGGGGCAGCATACACCGGGCGTGTAGGTTGGTGTTTCATCCTGTGACACAGCAATGAAAAATAAGAAATCATGAACCATCATTCATTGTGATCTTGAACGCCACAGCTAAAATAGCAACTCCAATATTCATTAACCCTTTGCACCCTGACCCGCTGGTACTCTATGACGTCATCGGACATTTATGTCTGAGCCGAGTTCAAAGGGTTAATAATATCAATCTCGGATTTCCAGTTTCATATCAGGCATTTTACTCTCACGTAAACCTAGGTTTAAAGACCTTTGTGGATACGCAGTATTTACTTTAGGGATTCCACTACTCAATTATACCTATGATGTTCTTACAAAATGTCATTGCAAACAACTTTTTTTTACTTTTTTATGCCCATTTCCCTCTCTAGAGGTCCAACTTTACCATAGAAAACTATGGGATTGGTTCAAACCACAGTGGTGAAAGGGTGAAACAAACACCAATTCTGAAAAATATAACTCTTTGATTTTCTGAAAGTTTGTGCCAATAGATTGTTAGAAGACAGGAATATCTAAAAGACATAGTATCTGTATGGTAGAGACTTTTGATCTATTGATCTATGCATTATAGCAAATTGTCAAATTGAAGTATGTTCTTTATTATAAAAGGGACAAAGTCGGCCATTTTTCATGAATTTTGTTTGATGCAAGATACTACTTATATTGTTTGACATGTTGAAAGATACTGAATGAATGGGTGGCCATGCGTATATTGGACCCCGGTTTTAAACACGATCAATGAAACCATGGCGAAAATGAATTGATGGTCATGACTAATAATTCATTTTCGCCATGGTTTCATTTAATTTGTCTAAAACCGGAGTCGAATATATGCATGGTCACCCATTCATTCATTATCTTTCAACATGTCAAACAATATAAGTAGTATCTTGCATCAAACAAAATTCATGAAAAATGGCCGAATTTGTCCCTTTAAACATACCCTTTTCAATGTAGAGGCCAAAACTACACATTGGTTTCTTTAAAACATGTAGAATGATTCCAAAGGCTGTACGTTAATTCAAGTCTAAAGTAAACTTTGTGTAAATTGAAGAATCTTGGTAAAATTCAAGACTCTGAAAATATGCCTAAAACTCTTACCGCTTGACATGCTATTTTTCGACATGTTGTGGTCTTACATCTGACGTCACCAAATTTACACTCACAGGTTGTGCAGTCATCTTTAATCCATCTTTCATTGGGCTGAACAAAGGTAGTACATTAGGACATTTATAAACAACAGAGACTCTGCTTGTATCACTAGAGGGAGCTATTGTAAGGGTACATTGGCAATATCAATATTACAACATATCTAATGAACCAATCATCACACAATAAAAAGAATTTTATGAATGATATCAGACAAGGCATCAAAAATTTCTGCAGCTCAGTTTTTGGAATCTGGGATATATCAAGGTTTACTTTAAACTACTATATCAGCTGTCACTTCAAATCATGATGAGAATAGCAGCCAGCCAAAAAAGAACCCCTTCAAACAGTAATGACATTTTATTGTACACCCATTAAAAGATCAGATTGTGCCTCTTGCTGTGAAGGAGTGTTTTTATGTGGAGAAATGTTTTTGTACAGCTAGCTGTCCTCATCAAAATGTAAAGTTATTGATTTTTATTGCAGTATTGAGTTAACTCTAACTCGCTCCAGCCATGCACATGGCAAAACTGGCAAAGTTGGTGGTTTCTGTTTCAATTTGTTCGGAAGTGTCTGATACTGACCCTGGGGAATACAGATCATGTATTGACAATGTCACGTGTACATAACACACAATTTTTTGTCTGTGTGAAAGATAATGGTCAGCATTAGTCTGTTTGAAATGTTCAGTTTATTTTTGAATCCTGTCCAGAAGGTCTGATCCAGAAAATCATGTTTACTAATGATAGCATGAGTGATGTTAGATTGTAGCACCTACCTGATACACTGTCTCTCCAAGGTGGCAAGTCACATTGGTATCTGTGGATGGAAAAGTCAGAGAAAAGTATTAACAGTGCTATAGAGAGCATTAATAAGTTAGTCTGTGTAAGCAAAGAAAATAAAATCAGTAAACTCAACGTCTGGCATACTTCAAATATTAAACAACTCTGTTGAACTCTGATGATACAAAACAATTTCATGAGTGAGAATGTTTTTTATTTTTATGTTGGAACATTTGTTGTTATTTTTTGACTACAACCAAACCTTTTACATAGAAATGTAGTCCCATTAAACTTTGCATAACATGGAAAGGGTTGAAGCATCCTGTTATATGGCTGTAGCAGACTCCTTGATCACTGCTTCCAGATGCAACCCCATATAAATATGACTATGTAGATGCTTTCAGTCTTTGCCTTTCCATCAGAACTTTTATCAAGTTAATTCATTTATTTTGAGATAAAGCTGGCATTCTAATTGTGCTTGAAGGGAAAAATAGTACTAGTGTGATTTTACACTCCTACACCATGATAAATAGTGAAATGTGATCTTGTCCTCTTACAATAGACAACTGAATTAATGGTCTAAAACTGGTCTAATTTGTTTGAATTATAAAAACTGTCTTTTGTTGTGTTTGTGTAAACAGTGGGAGTAGGACTCTTTGCTGTGTATGATGATAACTTCTCATCTCAATCATAACATAAACAAGATAATGCTAAACAAAAGCAAATCTGACCCTTCCGATTTTTTCATAATGTACAGTAGGCCTGTGGACCTGTAGATGGTGGAATGACTGAGTTATTCTTTGAATCGACGTCTTACCTCGACAAATTTTACAACACTGATGAGGTAGTGTGTATGGTTCAAAACCATCCTTGCAGGATAAGGGCTCACAGACTTCTAATTCACAAGTTATAACACCACCCTGCATTGGTAGAAAAAAATGTTTCTGTCTGACAACAGCTTATGAAACCTGATCTGAAGACAAATGCAACCATGGGTGCTGGAGTACCTTGTAACTGTCAACGTTCCTGAACTTTTTCAGTCAACCTGGAATTTCTGGAAATGTCCTTACATTAGCATTATACCAATACATTTAACACATTAAATTTTCTGGTGTTCAGAAATCTTCATGAGTCAGTGGCACAGGCAAATTAGAGAAAGTCCTGTCGAATAGTGAAAAGTGTTCTCAAAAGACAGAAAATTTCTTGAACTGCACTTCTCTAAGCTGTAAGAAGAAAACTTGCTTGTTGGTTCTACTCACAGTGCATGTACATGTTATGCAGTTATTACCAGGGTCAACCCACGTCTCTCCATCTTTGTAACTTTTGTTATCAGGTTCAACATAGCAGCCTGTATGGCAGAAAGAATGAAGAGCAATTGTTACGAAGATCTCAGATAGCTATTCCACACTGATCATGTACACATTTTCATGTTGTATACATTATTGCCCTCTTTGAGGTAGAATGTGCCTAAGACACAGAAGTAGCGTTGATCGCGATTTTGGGTTTGTTACTAAATATAGCTGCATGCGCGCGACTTTCGGACAAATATGCTGAAATTTGGACAAATTTTATCGTTGTATGCGCAGCTTTTGTTGCAGCTTGTAGTCTCAGTCATCAATGCATACGAATAAGTGTATAGCCATTCAAACAGTCACAGGTTTTATTTTCGTCGTTTATGCGGAAAATGCAGACAAATGTTTATTTATGCATATTAATGAGAGAGAACAGTGACGTCATTTGCAATCAGCGCTATTCAGACTCAAAAACTCACAATACTACTTTGGTCTACCACTTGTGGAGACTTATGTTGAATCTCAAACAGTAACTGATTGATCATTGGCTTATGTTTGTTAAATTTGGAAATATCATTCAATCCTCTTTCTACCAGGCTCCATTGACAAACCACAGAAATAAATACAACTTGGGAGAAGAAGGATTAATTTCCCTATAGAGTTTACACGGCCATTTTTAATTTCAAGAGTTGGTAAATATTTGGTAATTTGCCTCTCTAGTACAAAAATTTTCAGAATGACCTGAGATTTAAAGTATCCTTACAGAAAGTTTCAGCAAAAAATTTTAAGACTTTCAATTTTGAGGCACTAACTGCCTTAAGAATCTGCCACCGGTGGCAGTGAGTAACATGACACTTTAGTTTGGAGAGAAAGCAAGAATGCATGACGTGGATGACTGACTAATTTAAGAGTCCAATCTCTAAAGTTATGCAGCAATGGCCTAAAAACGTGTATGAATTCCCTGTCATCTTGAGCTTTCTTGCATTTGCCAGCAAATTTTCAAATTCAACAAGAATAACGAAATGAAAAATTCAGTAACTCTATGAGCTTCAACATGAATCCCCTGCTGTTCTTTCACGAAACATAGTGAAACACATCTTAACATTCTCATTTTGTTTGTTTAAGAATGTTCTATTTGAATGTGTGAGGTTGTGTGGATGTAGCTTTGTTCAAAGCATAATGATGTGTAAACATAAATATTGTATATCTAATTAACCCTTTGAATACAAATGCCAATTTTTGTTGACTGTGTAAAATATGATCCAGAATTTTTTTTTTGGATCCAGACAATTTTTAAAAAAAATTTCCAAATTTTGTTCAAAAGCCAATGAAGAGTAATGACAATTTGTTAAATTATTACCAACAAAAGCAAAAACATTCCAAAACTTGGTAAATCTTTGCACAAGAATTTTGGTGTGGAAAATTACAGCACTCATGGGGTTAAAGTAAGACTGTTGTTCTTGCACAAACTTCTTGGCGCCCCACACAGTGAATTGCAATTCCATTAGGGATTGGAAAATGAAGATTCCTAGTCAAGAAAGATACGAAAGGAATCCTTCTGTAACACGAAAATCCCATGTTACCCCATTTGTAATCATATCCAATATGACTACACAGTACCAATAACTTACGGTCACAACGAGCGCAGCAGTCATTGCGCCCTTTACGCTGCTCCGCAACAGGACAGCTCAAGGTACCACATGTTTCACGTGTACACTGCCATGATGATGAGTCCTGAAGAAGTCAAGAGGCAAGACCTAAGAGTTATTTGGAATTCATTAAAAAAATATACTTTTACCCTTGCATCACACTCAGTTTTTTAAAGCCCCAGTGCTGCTAACTTTTGATGGTTTTTTCATTATTTTTATTTTATAAATCAATTACAACTTCTTATTCTACTCCCCAAAGAATGTTGAAACACCCACTATTTAGCTTGTCAACCTAGCGTCTATATGTGTAAAATGCATAGTTATTGTTTACATTTGAATTGTAGTCCGGACCAGAAGTCACTTTTCAACAATAACAATGCAGTTTACAAGCATAGGGGCTGAGTTGACAAGCTGGATACTGTGTATATCAATATTCTTTGGGAGAAGAACAAGGAATTATGGTTCACATTCAAAATAAAAATGGTGAAATTATCAACAAAAGTTAGCAGCACTGGGGCTTTAACAAAGCTACTTACACTGCATTTTTATGTTATTCCTCTCATATTTTAGAAATCTGCAGACTGCAACATGTTGTTTTTACTGACAGTATACACAATCAAAAGCCATGTACAAAATGAATTCAATTACTCTTCTGTGGCAACCAAGGCTAAAATTCTTTTTCCACTGAGCTCCTCCTGCGATTAGCTGTTGCAACAATAATGTTGGTAAACTGATTAAGCTGAACTCTGCACACTTAGATGTATGCACTTTCCACAAGACACATCTGCGCTAAAACAATGTCTTTTAACCCTTTGAACGCTCTAATCTTTCCCACCCAAATGATAGTGCAACATTTTACCAATTTTTATGAATTTTTTTGTAATTGTTTTGATAATCTTGGGCTAAAGGGACGCAACTTCTTGTTGTTACAGTTTTTTCTCAAAATGTTAGGAAAATTTGAAAAAAATTGTCTGCATTATAGTTTATAAAGGTGAAAGAAATTGACTTAGGCACTCAAAGGGGTAATCAAATATTTCCTTTGTTGTAATTTTCAAAGAAAGTTGATGTACACTTACGACACATTCACAGACAATACAAGGATCCTCGTAAGGCCTAACTTTTCTTCCAATGCTTTCTGATGTGCAATTGGTCCCGGAAGGTACTGTCACAAAAAATAATTTCAAAGGTAAGAATTCATTGTTAGCAAGGATACTTACTTTCTTGTGATGAATACATCAGTTTATCAAAAAGTTGCAATAAAAGTCAAAATTTACGGAATTAATAGCTAAGGTTTTCACACTTTCTGCGAAAACTGGTGATCACAACTGCACTTCAAACCCTTTCACCCCCAGTTCCCTGTATACAGGTTCAACTTTACCATAGAAAACAATGGATTTGGGACAAACAATGGTGGTGAAAGGGTTAAAGTGTGACTGAAAATGTTTTAACTTCTCAAAATAAAAACCAAAAAATCAAAACACATCGTTAAAACACAGTATACCGGTACATAAATACAAACACATTACATAGTCATAAAGATAGATATAAATAAAGACAATCAGACATACGTTTTTTCTAACCTAAATAGATACCTCTGATTATTATTGCCACATATATAGCATATGGGAGCTAAAACTTAAAGGTATACAGTCACCTGTAATCTAAATATGCCCATATATGTCAAAGGGGCGTTCCTTCGTATTCAAAATGTGAGGGCGTTGTTTTTAAAAAGCGGCCACCCCCTTAAAATCTGTGATTGGTTAGATTTTCTCTTTCCATGGTAACTGTGGCAAAATTGGAACATGTGACAGTATACCTTTAAGTCTTGCCATTTCACTTGCTTTATGTAAATCTACATCGACATGAAACTTCTACTTTTGACGGCACTAATTGTTGTCACCAACTCATTGTTTGTTATGTAACATACAATAAACACTGCAACAATGGATTTACATCAAAATGGATAGTTGACAACAGAAGTTGCTATTCTACAAGCTTTCTTGCTCAGCGTTTAGAAGCAAAGTATGTTTTAGTTCAAACAAATATTTACCAATCACTCAATTCTCATTAAACATCATCCTAAACTTTCTAAGGCTCTTTAAATTAATGGATCAACATCAACCTGTGTATGGCATTTGTGACATATGTCAAATTGAGTGTCCTTTTTCGATAAAACATGGCAAAAATTTTCAGTGTTGCAAGAATACATAGGCCCTTTGAGTAATCATTGGAAATCTAACTTATTTGCATGTGCATCACCGTCTTTGGAATCATTCTTAACACAATAGCGTCAGACATGTTTGGCAATCATTTTCAAGGACTTTTATTGAAGAACCATTCTCTTTGACTTACTTCCTCGACATCTGCCACAACATTCACCGGGTAATGGAGGTTCT
>LD344826.1:617-22808 GCA_001465055.1 Ptychodera flava | reverse complement strand
TTGACGAGTTCTAATTCGATGTACGATGTTTACCTGCAGTTCGCTTCAATCCGGCTCGAAGGACCAATTTTGTGTTAGGACGATAGACGAATTTTCAAAGAACTGTATTTATTACTAACACAAATTTCGGTGACGTCGAATACAACTGCTCGTACGTGTGATCGATGCAAAAGAACAGCCAAAAAACATACAGTTTACCGTGCATCCTGCATGAAAGTCTACAGTCTTCTAAAACGTGTAAGTCCGCCTCATTGAGAGTGTTCTAACGTCCTTGTAAACACTGACAATGACATGAAAATGACGTCTGCTCGATAACATATCGATAAACTCGATAAAAACTACAACAACACAGAAAATTCGAGAAACACATGGCAAAAGTTTTCTCATCTCGCGAAAAAACGTCTCATTGAAATCACAGATCCTACAATCCGCCAGAGAGGGCGCTGGTCTTAACTTTCGTCACTCCAGACGCAGAAACCCTCCAACAAGTAGTGGAAGAAAATTCCTTACCTGGTCCAGTACAAACGCTTACTACACCAGACCAGTCATCAAACGACCATGCATCACGATACATTGCAATGAAAAGAGAATTGAAGCAAGATCCATTACCAGCACTGAACTTTACCGAGTTCATACCCAAAGCACAAAACAAAGACTTGGAATCATCCCCTCTACTGATACAACCAGGACAGGGAACACCAACAGAATCAGGTGAGACAGTCACACCTACTTCAAATCAACAGACATCTTCAACAAGCCAGAACAACAACAACATGCAACCTCTGACGGAGATAGCCCAAATGATGGCCCGTCAACGTTTACCACTACAACAACCAATAACATTTGGAGGCGACCCAACCATGTACATGTCAAGGAAAAGATCATTCAAAGCCACTGTAACAACGGCCTGCATACAGACATCTGAGAAACTGGACTTCCTGCATAAATACACACAGGGAGATCCGCAGAAAATCGTCAAAGACCAGCTACAGCAATATGTAGACGACCCAGACGCGTCATATAGAGAGACTTGGATAGAACTAGAAGACAGATTCGGCAACCCTGCGGTCATCACCGCAGTAATTCTGGAAAGACTGAAGTCCTTCCCGAAAGTTAAACCAGACGAATGCAAAAAGCTACTCGAACTCTCAGACTTATGTTCTAACACAGAGGCACACATGAGAAAACTTCCTGACCTTTCGTCCCTCAATACACACAGGGACTCAAGCCCGTCATGGAGAAGTTACCAAGATTCGTCCTCAACAAGTGGAGAGATAACGTGGCATCATACAAGCAACGTCACAAAACATTTCCTCCATTCAAGTTCTTCAAAGACTTCCTGAAAGACACAGCAAAAGCAGCATGCGACCCTGACATTCCAAGACCAGACGACACACCCCCTGGAACAAGTAAGTCAAAATCCAGTCAACAAACGAAGACCAGAGCGCGTGTACACGCAACGAAATCGTCAAATGAAGAAAAACATTGTCTCTTTCACGAGGCTACAGGACATGACCTGAAAGATTGCAAAGTATTTGCAAAGCAACCAATTGCTGACAGAATTGAACTGTGTAAGAAGAAAGGTTTGTGCTTTAAATGCACTGAGAAACATCTCGCCAAAGACTGCACATCGACCATCGAATGCGCTATATGCAAGAGCAAGAAACACATCACCTGTCTCCACGCTACACCCGGCGACAGATCTAAGCAGAAAGCAACCGAAACCAAACCAGAAGATAAAGAAAAGGAAACCCAAGAAGCTACAACAAAATGTACCAGACTCACGAAATGCCCAGCCGGACATTCGTGTGGTAAGATAGTCCTCGCAAAGGTGTACACACAAGACCGACCAGCAGACTACATAGAAACTTACGTAGTCCTAGACGACCAGTCCAATGCCTGTATGGGTGACAGCCACCTCTTCGACGCACTGAAGATACACGGCCCAGACCTTGAATACGAACTGTCAACATGCAGCGGCAAAGAGAACTCAGAAAGGGACGACGTAGCAACCATGTCATCATAGAATCACATGACGGAAAGAAAAAATTCTCTCTTCCCGTCCTGCTAGAAAACGACAACATACTGAGCGACAAGAATGAAATACCCACACCAGACATTTGCAAGGCCTTCAAACATCTGAAGCCCATCATCGATTACATTCCAGAACCGAAAAAGAACGTTGGAATTCACCTCCTCATCGGCAGAAACTGCCCAGAACCACTGAAAGTCAGAGAAACAAGGAACGGACCTGTAAACTCGCCTTGGGCTCAACGCACCGACCTAGGGTGGACAATTTCAGGCGAACTGTGCCTAGAGACAGCAAGAGGTATAATCCGCACTTCAGTACACCGTACTACTGCAACCCTCAACAGCTACGATGAATCAGCGCTCGAATGTAATCATCACATCCACATCAAAGACATAATAAGCCCGAAACCTGTCAACTTCGGCACCACCGTCTTCAAGCGGACACCTTACGACGAACATTGAAGACAAGCAATTCCTCGACATCATGCATCAAGAAGTCCATGTAAATGAGGAAGGTAATCTGGAACTTCCTCTCCCCTTCAGGCAAGACCCGAAGAAATTACCGAACAACCGACAATTAGCTCTGAACCGATTCTACAATCTACAGAATCAGTTTCAGCGTAAACCACAAATGATGGAAGAATACTTTCAGTTTATGAAAAAAATAATGGAACGTGACCACGCAAGGCCCATTCCAGAAGGTGAAATAGATGCCGACAACGCATGGTACCTACCACACTTCGGTGTCTACCATCCAAAGAAACAGCAGATCAGAGTAGTATTCGACTCCAGTGCAAAGTACAACGGAGTCTCCCTGAACGACGCATTGCTTCAGGGACCTGACCAAATGAACAGCCTCCTCGGTATCCTGCTACGATTCCGACGCGAGCAGACAGCAGTAATGGGCGACGTAGAACAAATGTTTCATAGCTTCCACGTCAACAAAGAACACAGAGACTATCTGCGCTTCTTTTGGTTCAAAGACAACGACCCCACGAAAGCAGTAATTCAGCACAGGATGAACGTACACCTGTTCGGCAATGTCTCCTCACCAGCCATTGCTACCTTCGGACTGAGAAAGATCGCTGAAGATGGCGTATCTACGTATGGAGAAGACGTGAAAGAGTTCATCGACAAGAACTTTTACGTCGACGACGGACTAACCTCAGCACCAGATGCACAGAAAGCTATCAGTCTCGTCAATAGAACAAGAGACTTACTAGCGACCAGAAACGTTAACTTCCACAAGATTGTTTCTAATGACGAAGAAGTCATGACAACACTTCCAAACGAAGTACGAGCAAAAGATCTACAGAGTTTGGATTTCAACCAAGACACCTTACCGACACAGAGATTATTAGGGGTCAAGTGGTCTCTAGAGGCAGACGCATTCACATTCGAAATAGACTTGAAGGAGAAGCCATTCTCACGGCGGGGAGTACTGGCGATTGTCAACTCAATATACGATCAACTCGGTATACTCGCACCAGTTTCCATAGAAGGAAAACTAATACCACGAGGCCTCATGACAGAAACTAAAGGACGCAACTCATCAAACCTTGGATGGGATGAAACACTACCAGAGAAATACTTGCCCAGATGGACCCGCTGGTGCAACAACCTCAACTACATCACAAAGATACAGCTACAGCGATGCTACACTCCACCCACCTTCGGACCCATATAGAAAACTGAGTGTCACATTTTCTCTGAAGCCAGCAATGAAGCCATAGGTGCTGTAGCGTACTTGCGGTTGATCAACCACGAAGACAACGTCAACGTATTATTCATACTTGGCAAGGCAAAGGTAAATCCGACTCATGCAGTCTCCATACCTCGCCTAGAACTGTGTGCAGCCGTCCTAGCGACAGAACTCACACAGAAGATCACATCAGAAATCAGCCTGAACATCGACAACGTCATATATCACACGGACAGCGAAATCGTCCTTGGATATATAAACAACAGCTCGAAACGTTTCCACGTATACGTAGCGAACAGAGTAGAAAAGATACACAACATCTCATCACCACACCAGTGGCGACATGTCTCCACACACGAAAATCCAGCTGACATCCCATCACACAGCATACCAGCCCCAACACTCAACTCAACTATTTGGCTATCAGGACCAGCATTCCTGTGGCAGCGAGACGAGCAAGACAAAGACAACCATGAAGAAACAGAACATGAATACACAGTAAGTGACGAAGACCCTGAGGTCCGCAAACAACTTGCTGTCCTCAACACATCAACGAAGGAAGTAGAACAAGACGACTTAGGTGCTCACCGATTTCAACGATTCTCATCATGGAGATCCTTGAAGAGAAGTATTGCCAACTTAATAGGCAAAATTAGACAAAGAAAATCACCAGAAAAAAACAGACGAAAAAGAGGAAGAGAAGTCTCCAGAAGAACTGAAAATTGAGATGATTGCACAAGCAGAAACCCTCATCCTACGCTCAGTACAAAAAAGTGCATTTCATAAAGAATATGAGATACTATCTGCAGCAAAGTCAGCAGACACTGACAACAACAAACTACAGAAACGGAATCCCATCAGCCGGATGAACCCATTCATTGATGAAAAAGGACTCATCCGTGTTGCACCTGAAGACTTCGGCAATCTGACATCGACCTCTGCGGCCGACATCCAATCATCCTCCCACAGGACGACCACATTTCACGACTTATCATCGATCATGTACATCGACAAGTACAACATCAAGGCAGACAACTCACCCTGTCAAACGTCAGAGCTAATGGCTATTGGATCATGGGTGTACATGACATGGTAAGAAGTATAATACACAAATGTGCGATATGTAGAAGACTGAGAGCAAAACCACTCACTCAACTCATGGCCGACCTACCGTCGGACAGAACAGAGAAAACCCCACCATTCACCAACGTCGGAATGGACGTATTCAGCCCTTGGGTTATAGCTTCCCGCAAAACCAGAGCCGGTACGTCTGAAGCAAAGAGATGGGCAGTTATCTTTGTCTGTCTCTACACAACAGCAGTACACATAGAAATAATAGACTCCATGGACACTTCAGCCTTTATCAACGCCCTACGTCGCTTCATAGCTATACGCGGCAACATCAAGAAACTCCGATGTGACCAGGGCACCAACTTCATCGGCGCAAAGAACGAACTTCAGGCAGCAGCCAAAGAGCTGGATCAAGACTGCATCAAGAAATTCCTTACAACAAGAGACTGTGAGTGGATTTTCAACCCACCTCATGCATCCCACTTCGGCGGTATATGGGAACGACAAATTGGTACCATCAGACGCGTTCTTGACTCCATGCACTATCAACAAGGCAAGCAACAATACACAAATGACTTGCTGACAACTCTCATGGCAGAAGCCAGCGCCATCGTCAACTCCAGACCTATAACAATGGTATCATCAGATGCAAACGATCCCCAAGCTCTCACCCCTAACATGCTACTCACCATGAAGACTCAATCACCGACCCCACCACCAGGCTCATTCGTCCAACAAGACCTCTACAGTAGAAAACGTTGGCGACGCGTACAGTATCTAGCTGATCAATTCTGGATACGATGGAGAAAAGAATATCAACAAAGCCGTCAGCCACGACCAAAATGGAACAAATCTACAATCAACGTCAAAGAAGGAGACGTGGTTCTTTTGAGAGAGAAAGAATACGCAAGAAACAGCTGGCCCCTCGCTCGCATAGTGAAGGTCTACCCCAGCGATGACAACAAAGTACGAAAAGTAGACGTCATGATCTACAAAGATGGCGAACATCGAACCTACCTCAGACCTATTAGCGAATTAGTTTTGATTGAAAGCACAAATTGAACTCTGTGATTGAATTCAATGAACACTATTTACGAACCCTTACGTATGAACCCTTACGTACCGGTATACACTCTTAGTATTTTAGACTTTATTTAGACCTAAAATATTAGTAGGCATTTATTCTATTTGAAATTTATGATTAGTAAAAATTCAGCTTACCGCACATTTTTAGATGGGGACCTTTCATGACCCTTACTAGATTTCCTGAAGACCGCCCTCTATCTTTCTTAAGGCCCTCTGACACAAAGGTCAAGAAACTTCTTGGTAAAACAATTAAAAGGTTAAAGATTGAATTACACCTACGCAGACACGTTTTGCTTCCACTGTCTTAAAGCAAGTAGACATGCCACGTGGATCTCACAAACACTCCAGCCAAAAGTAGGACTGTAGGCGCAACGATGTAAGTTGATTTCCCTTTATGACTTTCCGATTATTTAGAGGACCATTTTGAATGCAGTGCTTAGATATTTTAGTAGAATTTAGTTCTTTTATTCCGTGTACTTTGAACTTGATTTACCTCGACTCTACGATGTAGACAATGAATGACCTTGTATTTTAATCTCTTTATTTACCCAGTTTTCACTGCTTCTTGAATAAATCTACTCTAAACTAAAGCAACTGAGGGTGGTTATTTCTTGGAGTGGTTGGCACTTAGCGGATACAAAAGTAACTGGACTCCGTCACAATATGTACATTTACATTTGCAACCCTTTTACCTGTTTACATGTTTGCTAACTGAGCACAGCCGTCTTTCAAAGTTTTATTTTGATAAATGTATTCATGAAGAAAGCAGATTCAAGTCTTGTTTTCGTTACTCTTCAGTGCAGATTTGTTTTCTGTAAGTGACAGCCGATCCCTAACAACCAAGGTCACGTAATTTGAAACTGTCTGCATCTCATGCACTGCGTAGCTGCAATATGTGGCCTCCTTGGCCGACTAAGCCTGTTTTGACTACGACGTAAACTTGTACTTTTTAAATCGGGGGTTGATTAATGCATTGAACAGTAAGAATTGCCGAGATCCATGGCTCTAATAAGTTTACATCCATTTACTGAGCACATGGTGCAATTACACTATCGAATGAAGTCGACCATCATATACCTCAGTGCACAAAGAGAATGGCAACCACTGTCAAGGGCATACCACTTCACAGCACAAATAGAAACAGAGAGTTCACTCTGCGTACGTCGGAGAGAACATGTCGCAAAACGTGTTTTACATTAGCAAGAACGATTATTTTGCTATGTCAGGCTGATTTTCAAGGGTTTTCAGAAAAAAACTTCTGAGAGTTGAAGGACTTACGATTGTAGGTGTGTACAGACCTGATGAAATATGTTGTCAAGCTTGAATTGTCCAGAGCTTAGTTAATTCAACTGCTGGTGCATTTGCCCGTCGGACGGGAAGCATATCGATTTTACTTGCCCGAACGCAAAATTATTCACTAGCCATGGCGTCGGGTGATCAGAATTTTTGAGCCCTGTACTGGCTAATGAATTGCAAGTGTTTATTATTATTTAATTCACGCAGGCTGTGGTTTGGCTTTGTTTTCAAAATGTCACAACATGCTTTCATCTTTGCCGTATGACTGCACATGCGGCTATCGCAGAGGGAACAACATGTCAAGGGTACAAAAGCTGCTGTCATCGATAGGGAGATTAGCCAATCACAAGTTTGGATTTACACTGTTTTCATTCATTTTCATGCCAAAATGTTGCAATAAGTTTGGGTGTTTTTTTTGCTAACCAGTTTTTCTGCCATCAGATAACGCGTGTTCCTTCAGTGTTCCTTCATTCATGTCGTAGGATTGATGACATAATGACCCAAAATTTAGTGGCAGAAAAGTACAACCAGAAAAAACTTTTGGTGGCAGATTGACAGGTTTTGGTGGCAAATGCCACCATTGCCACCAATTATTTCGAACACTGAACGACATTACATTACACCCATATTAATGAAATCTGTCCAACTTCAAGGTACCAATATCATCAGATATTAATTGCAATCTACAAATTGAACAATATAGTCATTAACTATGCCTCAACAATATTATCTTGTGGCAGAATAAGAAACAAATTGAACACATTTTTGTTCATTCTAAATTTCCCTCCATTATCAAAATTTAAATCTATTATGTGAAAAACAGACAATTTTGTCAAAGTGGAGTGAATCCTTTTCCCGTCCTTTCAGTGGGTTGCACCATGTTGTGTTTGTAAAGATTCAAATCTATACATGCACCATTTACGCTGTTTATCATGTAGTTGTATGAAGGCAGCCATATTTGGGTGCGACACCCATTTATTATTTGTCTTACTAAAACTTCCCCATGCAGTCCCACTCAGTGGATAATTAAACTAGAGTAAACATCTCTGAGTAGGAAGATTTCTATGAACTAATTTTAATCTATAGATATAAAATCACGAAAAAAATGTCAAAAGTTGCAGCTCATGTGCCTTCAACTACCGGTACCTATGATTAGAATTTGGGCACTCTAAATCAAAAGCCAACCAGCTGGGCCTTGTCTAAATGACCTATTTTCTTTGATCAAATTTCATAGGCAAAATACCAGCACACATTGATCTTTTGTCAATTGATTGATCAAGTTTGATTTCTTTCAATAGGTGTAACTGTTGTAGTGCATTTACTAGTATTTACCATCAAGATATATAGCTTTATGGAAGTAAGCACTTCGAACAATATTACAATAATTGATGCTATGCAGCACAATGATGAAACTGACACATACATTGAAATTGTCAGAGTACCTTGAGACAGTTCTATTGAGGGCAATGCAGATAATCAACATATTGATATTTGACAGTTTACTGTATTTGATTTACTGTATCTTTTAGCATTATTTTTATGACTCTACTTTCAAACTAAAATAAGTTTGTGAGGATGTACTAATTTAGGTGTGTGAACAATTAATGTTAACTATCCGTTGGGGCTGTATGTGATATTTTGAACAAGACCAGTCATCACTGATGACACAGTCCCCACTTGTTAATGGGTACTTTAAATACAAGTCCTCAGAGAGGATAGAGTCCTCTTCCTTAATTAGGTCTGTGATTAAAAATACTATGATACAGATGGGGCTTAATGGCTGAGAATGAGTTCCATGGTAGTGAAAACAAAAAACCAATGTAGGCCGCCATCCTAATTACAAAAGGTCATTAAATGAGTCATTTAGTAATAAATTGACAAGATGCTGCCAAACATTTTTGAATCCTCTCCTAACACTGACAGATTATCACCGGTACCATATTTCATAAAGTTTGATGCAGTTCTTTTGGACATTCACCCTAAAAACAAAAATTCATTATGTAAATGCAAACTAGCAATTAATTTAAATGATACCACTAAGTGTCGTTGAATTGTATTTACAACACTCTGAGATCAACATCTGTACCAAATTTCATCAAATTTTATTTGTGGATACACCACTCTAATTAGGAAAGTTCATTACATGCAATTACAACTTAACTAACATGACACTGATAAATGTCGGTTTCACTGCTAAAGCAATGTCAGCTTAACATTTGTAACAAGTTTCATAAAATTTGATTTCCTGACATATCAACCTAATTAAGAACATTCAATAATTGACATGATATTCCTACATGACGAGAAAAAAATTGATGTGCATATGTATGACATAGGTCAAATTCCTTGTACCAAATTCGAATGGTACTCATGGAAATATGTCTGAGTTATGGCTCTGTACATGAAAAAATCGTAACAAAATGGCCGCCATGCAGCCATATTTGATCTTACCATCTAAAACATAAACACGCATATGTATGACATAAGTCAATGTCCATGTACCAAATTTGAAAAAATTCTGTTGAGACTTGCCAGAGTTATGGCTCTTGACATGAAAAAAACCATAACAATATGGCCGCCATGTGGCCATATTGGACCCTATCATAAACAAATCGATGCACATACCGGTATGTATAACATATTTCAATGTCCTAATACGAACTTTGAATAAAATCGGTTGATACATGTCTGAGCTCTGGTTCCGGACACGAAAAAAATCATTTAAAACATGGTAGCCCTGCATCCATATTCAATCTTATCGTAAAATCAATATGCATAGGCATGACATAGGTTAATGTCCTTGTACCAACTTTGAACAAAATCAGTTGAGACGTGCCTGAGTTATGGCCAAGGACACGAAAAAATTGTAACAAAAATGGCCGCCATGCGGCCATATTGGATTACACAGTGAAACAAATTAACATGTTTATATATGACATACGGTAGGTCAATGTCCTTGTACCAACTTTGAATAAAATCGGTTAAGATGTGCCTGAGTTATGGCTATGAGCATGAAAAAATCATTAAAAAATCGGTTGAATTGGATTGTATCACAATCGGTGTCCGTGGGGACTAATAAAGATTACACTGATTAAATGTGTGCCCAGGGGTGAATATTTTCAATTGTGACATTGTACTCAGGTATGTTCTGTTTCCTTTGTAATATTACCAATTTTTGAAAATGGTGGGAAGTCAAAATGACTGTAACAAAAGAGAATAGGAAGATATCTTGAGGTCAACAATTTTCAGGTAGCGGAGCTTTAACACAACTGAGATGTTCACTCAACAGCACAACAATAAAAATACTAACCCACATTCTGTGTAATCTTGAAGACTGACAGATATTTGACATTTTCATACCATATTCTCTGGTTTCTCCCTATATTTACATGTCAACACAATTTTCATTGTTCCCTCAATTCTTGCAACAGCTGATCCCCTGTAAATAGGAACGGAATAATGTAATCATCAAATTGAAAGTTTGAAGGTGAATTCATGAATTGTCATATGCTGTAGCCAATCAGGACAGAGAGAGTGAGTGAGTGTATAGAGTGATGATGCACCATTTCAAAATTGTATATTCATTTCAAATTATAGGATTAGCCTGGAGATGTGGAAAAAAATATTTTGTGGTGAAATATGATACATTTTTCTAAACAGAGCTTTTCACACTCTCAGTTATCAATTGTGATTTTTCTTTTTGGATGACTGGCAATTTCTGGTAATAGACTACCGTCAATTGGGGTGTTATTGTATTTTTTGACTGATGAATCAACACGGAAAAGAAGTACAAAGTATTGACCAGGAGGGCGCCCTTCTCTGCTCCAGTTCAATAAACAAATATACATGTACTAGTAAGATCTGTGCAATTCTGTTTAGTTCTCTTTATAAAGAAATTATGGTTCACCAGTCAAGGCTACACCTTGTCTCAATCTAATCAACAAAAATGTCTGTACAGTATATGGACCATTGTGAAAGCAATATTTAAATTTAGAATACACTTTTGGTTGAAAAAGATACAGAGAGAAATGTTTCACACATGTATGTGGCTGTTAGACCAAGGGGCCATGTTTCATTGTCCAAGGTATATAGTATAATGCATCAGGCTGGTAGTAAACACCATGTCCCTCCCCCCCCCCACACACACACACACAGACACACTGATATGGGATCAAAGCAACTCTTAAAGCCATTACTTGGGTATAAAAGGCAGCTTAACTTCAGTGGGTTCATTGTTTCTAATGACTGACACATGGAAGCAACGCGAGCAACTGCTCCAGAAAACTGGCAAAAATCTTATCCACGGAGATTAACATAGCGCTGTGCCACCATAGCACCTTTTGTGAATACTTTAGACATAAGGTTGTGAGCCAAATACTGTCTGTTTTACAGTTTCAAGCGGCTTATTCATGAAAAATCTCTTTCTGTACATGGTCAGTGGCGTCGACAACATAGCCGTTGACCATTTCAAACTGCTGTCAATCACGAAGTGACGCGCAGAACGTGCTAACGATCAAACATTTGTTGTGTACACCGGATCACTTACGAAATACACAATGAAAAAAAATCCCCAAATAAATAGCAGTCAATCAATAAAACCCCGATGGAAGATGTGGTGGCCCTCAAAAGGGCCGTTTGGTTTGTGTCAAAGGCACGACTTACTGCCAACGGTGACCCATGTATGAGCGATTCGGAGGATTTGGGTACAGGGACCGTATGAGCTGCAAAACGCAATCGGGCATAATTTCCCTCTTTGTGACAACAGCCCCTTCGGCCCGCATCAGACGTGCCTTGCAATCAATGTACCTGGCATCTATCCAGGTACCTCTCCTGCACAGAGGAGTCCAGTATTTTCTGTACAAATTTCTTCTGATGCCAGCATTGAGGTCACAAGCCTGCTGTCCAGTTCCCAACCACTTCTGCCGTACTGTTGTTACACGCGGCTGACAAAAGCAGTGCCGACATTCTTCTGCATTCTGATCTCTCTGTATATGGATATCGGTGGACAGTCGGCGGTTTTCCTGCGGCATAGAATCTACCCCGGCTTCTCTTCGACGTCCATGCGTTTCTTCTTGATCGATCTCCCATCCAAAATGGGTTATAATGCCACGTATGACAGCCTCTTGCTCGTGATTCAGAGAGAGAGAATTGCCTACTCATGTCTGTTCGCAAACTGTAATGATGTGAAAATTACTCTCGCGAGATCATTTGATGCGTCACTAAATATGCAGATAGATAAGTGTCGATGACGCTTACCTTTGGTTATCGACCAATAAGCTGGGCGAAGGTTTTTGTGAGGAAACCACGTGACCCTAAAAAATATCATTTACATTTACCCCAAACTGTTGACAAAATCCTAACATTATCAACACACAGAAAAACGTAATAATTAATGGCAATTGTATTCGGTACGATATATATTTGAAACAATTGACAAAAGTTGTTTTTAATATCTAATAATACTAAACACTTTATCAATGTCAATGTGTCTTTCATATTTATTAAATCTACTATGTTTTCAATCGCTGAATGCACCTATCATACATACCAATTACGGAATGGTAAAAATGACTTAGGATTTACACTTGTGACCACCCCATCCCACCCCACCACCATTTTGTATCGTTATTTTGTCTCTCGTGTTGATCCTCAGCGTTCGAGTCGTTTTACGTCAACGTCACCTTTCGTCTTATGTTCAGTTGACAATTGTATAACTTGTTCCGCTCTCATACTATTGTCCCAAAAATATGAATACTGAAAAAAAAAAGTGGCCTTGCTTTCTGGGTTACTTATTGGGTACCGTAATTAATTTCATGTACATATTCTATGCCATGGAAGAATTTGTTTCCTCCTTACGATATGAAGAATTTCGACATATTGTTGTTGCTTTTACGGTTTGTGGGACAATATTACAGTGTAAGCATTGGTCTTGGAAAGGTTTCGGACCATCGATAGCGTAAGCATACCAATCATTGCAAAAGACCCATGTCACTGAAACCACGGTAGTCAAGGTGAAAATAAATCTGTTCTCCGTGAAGTCCTGTCGCCAATCAACCTGATCATGGAATTTTAGCACACAGGTGTTTACTACCCGCATGCTTGTATGAACGTATTGTCTATTTCCATATGTTGTCACGGTGAACGTCTTCTCGATTGATTCCCACGATAGGTGTGAATTGCTTTAGACAACGATACTCACTATGCTCTGTTTTGACAATTACCTAACGACAGCAAAAAATCGGGAAATAATAGTGCCACATGAAAACCAACTACGTATCAAAGAGACGTTTTACTCTCGTAAAAAAACCTTGTCCCCAGACTTGGTTCAAGTCTGTGATTTTTGAATGTTAGAGTGGGGTGAACTTGATGAGTGGGGTGTACGCGATGAGTCAGATGTACGTGATACAGGGGAGTTTCTTCCGGAACCACGGCAGAAACTCACCCACTACTGAGCAGACACAAAGGTAACGCATTCAATTGCCAGGAAAACCTGGCCTGGGCTGCAAAATTCCAACTGTATTTATATGAAAGACAAGAGACAGAAACTTTTAACATGATTTCATTTTTTTTAAAATGCACCGACTTGAACCAAGTCTACCTTGTCGCCGAAGCTGCCTGTGGCATTATCTCGGTGATGTCGACTAACGATACTGAACATGCAAGGTGTGTGTACTGATGATGCGGTCTATTCATTGTGTAAATAAACTGTTGTCACTTGTGTCATCTATCCTTATCGTTTATCTCTACTGCTTCGCATAGTCACTGTTTCGTAAGATATGGTCTACGCGTGTCTTTCTTCCTTCTTTGATATAGATAAACAACGATAGCTTCCCTTTTTGTTCGACTCAGACAACTGAGCGCCAAGTTCTATGAAACGTATTGCGCTTTTAAAAACATCATGAATTGTTTCATATGTATTTTTTGGCAAAACTGTTGGACTTAGGGATTTTCTACCAAATACAAAAAGTCTATGTATCTCGTTGACGAGACATTCAATTTTTATAAATTTTACGATGAACCTTCCTCCCCAGCCTCCAAGTCAGGTTATATGTGGGGCTGTTTGGTAGCCATTCCTGTAGCTGCTGTGACGACACTTGACTATCTGACCACCTGCCACAGTACGCAAAGCACACACCTGTCCTCTAATATTTAGTCCAAATCGCCAACACAGCCGTCTCTAACTTTTGAGCACTCATATCAAAAGTAGTACAGTGGTAGTAGAATCCGTGCCAAGCAAACTTTACTCAGAAACTTTACAGAAGCCAACTGCAACTATCCTTGAATATTACTGCCTTGATCAAATTGTTGGCTCAGTAGCGCCATCTATAACACAGTCGCATGTGTCAGTAGTGCAGTGGTACATGGCGGCCGTTGTATGGTATGCATTCGAAAAGAAATTCACACAGTAACCGTCGCGTCGTGTACACACACATGACTGTGGTCTCAAATGTTATGAATTTGCCAAGTGCTAGCCTCAACCTAGCTCTACATGACAGGGCTGTGTGTCACCGGTGCTTTATGGCCGGAGGCTGTATAACACCGGTAACACCACAGGGAATTGAGTAATCTTGTTGTTTTTGTTGTTGTTGCTGTTGTTGTTGTTGCTGTTGTTGTTGTTGTTATTGTTGTTGTTGTTGATGGTGCTGATGATGATGATGATGATGACAATAATAAAAAATATTAAAAAACAATGTGTCATTCCTTGCTGTTGTTTGTCGATGTTGTAGATTATTGTAAAAGAAAACTCTAATCGTGACAAAAAAACGATGTAGGTCGCCCAACGTCACTCCCGTCCTATTATACAACCAAGGGTGGAATCGAGATGCCCCTGATCAAGGCTCATCAGCCACCTTCAAGGACCAGAAAAAACACCCCATTCACAAGCGATCGATTGAAATGTGCTATCATAGGCACTGAAATTTATCTCCCTGACCTAATTTGGCCTTCACTTCACCTACTGACCTGCAAACGAGTGGAAAAACGGTGATTTCCAAGTCGTACCCGGTCAAAATCAATCACATTTGAACTTCCCGGTCGATGGTGATGGTTCTGTCGTCACTGGGCATTTAAATTGACCAATTGGGGGCCCTGTAAAGGCTGCTTCGGCCAGCTCTCATTACTAATACATGAGGAGGCTTGTCCCAACGCAAAATTTCACCACAGTTTAAACTTCGCCGTCTCAACTTCATTCAATTTCCATTCTTGTAAAATAATACTTATACGGATACCAATGACAAATCAACCCGTCTTTTCCTGTAAACTATCACCTGGAATACTCATTCACAACGACAATGTACACTCGCTCAAGTACGAGCCCGGATGTTGATTACGCTGTAACGGGGGAAATTCAAATACCCGGAAGTGTACGCTCTTACTATCGACAGTATATCCTGACGTAAAATGGCAGATTTCCTGACAAAAAGTTGGTAAGATCCGTTTATCTGCATGACTATGAAGGTTTTTCTACTTTTTCGCGTACTTTTGAACGTTACACGTACACGTACGAGCAGGGAGCATTGAAACATAAACAATCGGCTGGCCGAAGCAGCCTTTACAAGGCCCCCAATTGGTCAATTTAAATGCCCAGTGACGACAGAGCCATCACCATCGACCAGGAAGTTCAAATGTGATTGATTTTGACCGGGTACGACTTGGAAATCGCCGTTTTTCCACTCGTTTGCAGGTCGGTAGTTCAAGTGAAGCCCAAATTAGGTCAGGGCGATAAATTTCAGTGCCTATGATAGCACATTTCAATTGATCGCTCGTGAATGGGGTGTTTTTTCTGGTCCTTGAAGGTGGCTGATGAGCCTTGGTTGTATAATACCGGGTAGGACAGGAGTGACGTTGGGCGACCTACGTCGTTTTTTTTGCCACGATTACAGTTTTCTTTTACAATAATCTACAACATCGACAAACAACAGCAAGGAATGACACATTGTTTTTTAATATTTTTTATTATCGTCATCATAATCATGACCATCAACAACAACAATAACAACAACAACAACAACAACAACAAGATTACTCAATTCCCTGTGGTAACACTCAGCCCTGTAACAACGCAGAGCTATAGCCTCAGACCGGAAGTATGCGTTCATTGAACGCAACAATATCGACCATGTGGATCTGTGAAACACGAAGCAGTACCTCACATTTATTCCGTATATAAATCCTTTTTACCTAAGTAACGTGGCTTTTTCAATGAATATTGAATGACAGCACATCCTGCTGAACGATTTCCACCTCCCTTTGTGATCGCATTCAATAGCATATTCACGCACCGCGGTGAGATCGATCTTGACAGGACGAGTGACCGGAACCAAATGTACTGTATTCCCTTCCACACAGTAGTTTATGGTCGGCTACTGGGCCCATGGCCGTGCATCGCCGGCAAACTAAGCGTTTGGGACATCACGAGAGCAAATTTTTTTTTCCAGTCTGTGAGCGGTTGTAGGCATAGATCGGAATTGAGTTGATTTCGACCGAAAGTAGTGTTTCATGCGCGGTTCAAATTGGGACCGTGGTGACTGGGTTTGTCTGTGGCATGCAGTCAGTAGGACTGTGGTGGGAGGCCGTATAACGCCGGGAACACTCAGCATCGTACGCAGAGCTATCTATGTACTCGGTTTTTCTTGGTTCACTCGGTATTGTACATGAATACTCAGCGTAAGGAATATGACAGCAAAAACTAACTACCGGTAATTATGTTAGCTTATAGTATTTGTATTCAAACAAAACTGTCTGGATTAGGATTTCCATAGAAGTGGGTTCTTATCTAAGCCAATAATGGATTAAACACGAAGTCAACATGGGTTTGCCTTCATTTTTCATTGCCACTCCCGGACCCAGGGATCGCAAGCGATGGCTTTTAATGTTGGAAAATCCATGCCTAGTCAATACAAACAAGACAAAATTATGACAAGCCAGGTCATGAAAATATGCACCTTAAGTTTTGGTTAGACTCTCATCAAGTAATGCAGTAATCAGTGTGCATGCATTGAAACAAACAGTTTAATAGCATTTCTAAACTACGATGCAGATATCATCATGTTGAAATATGATCATGCAGAAACTAAAGTTGTCTGTCAAAATGCCAGTCAAGTACTATTACCAGAGGGTGCTGTCTATCAGAATAGACACTGTGATTGTAATTGGAATTATACAGGTAGATAACCATGTGTGGGATATGAAAATCATATTTTGTAACAATGAGGGCTTTGCTAATGTCACAGACAGGGTCATGGGGCCACATCTACCAAAATAGCACGGCATCAAAACACCAAATCTAAATTGAGAGCTAACTGTGACACATATCTTTGTCAATAATTCAACTTTAAAATTAAGTTGCGAATTAAAATAGATATTCATTAAATATAAAATTATTCATTCATTTAGTTATTTCTTTGTTTGTTATATATATATCTTTATTCATTTTGTTCTTATTTTTATTATATGCAGCAGTCATTGCAAACCCAAACTTAACCTCACCTCTTGCTTGCACACCTGATTTTGAAATCAGTCATCTGAAATTTGCCAAATGCCCCACCCCCTGGGCAAGACAAGAAGGTCTCTACATGGGGACACTGTCACTCTCACACACCAGTCATCTATGCCCAGCTACAGTGGGTCAATGAAACTGACGAAGGGCACTGAATGAGGTAATTGTACCACCGCCTCCATTGAATTCCTGGAAATGTATAAACATTGACCTTTAATGTCCTGTATAAGCCTGATGTGCTCCGCTCCCTCCAACACCCCCACCATCATCGACTGCCACATAATGCAACTACTTCGTATCTGGAACTAAGCTAGCTCTGAAACCGCTGTGTGTATCTCTGTATGACAGTGCTGTATGTTACCGGCTACACCTCCAACCACAGTTGGTAACGTTCAGCCCAGCAATCCAGACATAGGCACTCGTGGGCTGGGTAGTCTGCTTGATTGATCGATATTCCGCTCGATCTATTGATGATGTACTCATTGCTCTGCCCTCCACCGCAACTAACTTAATTGCAGTGGAAGGTACAGCAACAAGTACGTGATCGATAGATCAAGCAAACGATCGATCAAGCAGATTACCAAGCCCACGAGCGCCTGTGCATGAAGACCTTGGCTATGTGTATGTTGGGCTACGTCTCCAACGTGAGTCGGTAGCAACACACAGTCCTGCCGCACAGAGATAGACCCCTGTATGTTCACGCGCTCTTTATTCTGATATCAAACCTACCCGTTTGGCGTTACCGACATTTTAGTTAGTCGATAAACAAAAACTGATGACGCGTTGAGGAATACAAAATTCACGTGGGCTGTATGGAGGCCGCCATCTTAAAAGTTGTTTACATCACAAAGACACAGTGTCTTACAAATGATTTACAATTACACTAACCGTGTTCTCCGAGCGTTGAATATTTGTCGATTCCATGTATTAGACCTCCAACCAAAATGTAATACCTACATCTCTCTCTGTGGTGTACTGATTCTGAACTCTAACGCCACTCCAAGTCCAATTCCAAGTACGCAACAACAATAACATACATGACACTATGAACGGCAATCTGCAACATCTTCATTTATAGTTCGTCATCAAATCGTCGCAATCGATTGGACGGTGTCAATAGATACAGAAATGTCTGACATACAAACTGAGTCAGGTGAGGAGAAATTGTATTCCATTCTTCACTCAGCTTTGTCGCGTCCAAGCTGTCAAATCCAAGCTGTATCGCGTATCGACTGACCTGGCTGTAAGACGCTGTTCATCGGCGCCCTCAACGGTTAATCCGGCGATCAAATCACAAGTTCAGCTGAGGTTAATGCATTACCATGACCCACAGTGCCAATGGAAGTAAATACATCTTATTGGACCGATGCCCGTGACTGCAATGTATGTTTACACGTCTTTACAGAATCATCAAACAAATAAGCGTTTTGATTACAATCGTTTAGCTAGAACCGGGGAACTCTTTGTTATTTATTATGCCAGTTACGTTTTTTGAAACTAATGTCATTCTGTTTTATGCGGCAGACTACGCATGAACTTTATCTCAAAACAAATTGATTGGACTGTACACGACTTGGAGATGAGAATAAACGGTAAACCTTAGAATAGAATTAAAAGTTAATGGTGAACTACAGATTGAGGACTGTCGCTTTAAGGTGATTTAATAATATTAGTAAAAATGAAATTCGAAAAATTTTTGTTGTTGTTGTTTTTCACTTTGTTATTGGATTATTGTCACAGTTAAGTACTTAGGCCTAATGAATGGATACTCGACATGGCTGACCCCGGGGTGTCAATGGAACATTTGACATGGAGGGAGCTGCAGAGAAGGCGTCCTAATGCAATCATACCTTCCCTTGTGAACGACAGTTCTGGACATCTTGTTATCCATACAAAGTGTGGAATACATCAACAGCGCATTCACGATCAAAATATTGACACTTTGAAATTCCTACCTTACAACTGACATGACAACAATATCATTCAGTAAACATAGAATGTATGAGTGAATGTTTAACATATACCCCAAAATTATATATTCGACCTTTTGTTTCACCGTTGTCGAGCGGGCCACGGGGATCACCCTGTTTTCGAAATTTGGAAGAGGGGTCACCCTGTTTTCTAAAGTTGGAAAAGGGGGGTCAGCCACTTTTTGACGTCGGAAAAAAATAATCCACCGCCCTTCCCCAGCCGATTACTGACCACTCTCTAAGCGCTGTCTTCCTCGCTCACGGGACCGACAACTAGAAATGATTGACAACTCGCATTGATATTATTCCAAAGGTAGCTCAGAAACTGTTCAAGAAAATTTCTTTAATTTTGCCAGAAATAAGAAATTCTTAGCCTGTGCATGTGATAAGTATATTATTCTCTATTATTCTAATACTTTTCTACGTTCAGCTCGGAAATCGCTCGTGACGTAATGACCGTGTCACCACGAGTAGAAGACGAGTGGTAACGCGGTCGTTATGTCACTCGTATTTTCCTTCGCTGAACGAAGAAAAATATCAGGGAATATTAATATCTCATTGTGATTATCATTCTGATTCTATATATATAGATTACACTATGATGAAATCAGCTTGGTTTAAAATTAAACTAATGAAACTTGCTCTGGTCATTTAATGGCCATTGTTCCCATCAACCCATTTGTCTAAACCATGATTGGTGGAGAAGTCGTGAATAAACCAACAGCATCGAACGCAGAATGACTTCTTTCTTAGTCGACGGCAGAGTAAATGTCCATGGTAAGTCAATCGTCATGTTACACGACCTAAAATTAAAAAGCAAGGCCTGAATATATCATCTGTAATCTAACCGAACGAGTAGGACGTGATTATTTGTCTTTACTTTCTTTGAATTGATACTTACCGCAGAATTTTACCTAAATCGAGAATAATTTTACGGCATATATTTCTGGATACAAAGTATATCTCTACAACTTTGTGCATGCATTCTTTTTACGTTAATAGGAACTTTCTTATCTGCAATAGTGGCTGTACTAAATCATTTCTTCCAAAATTTAAGTACTCAATACTTGCTGATATCACGACAGTCTCGACCGCGGGCCATCCGGGTAATTGCGGGCTCTTACGTCATTTACAGAGCGGTGAAAACAAACAATTTAAGTTCGGATTTTTCAACCACCACATCAATATTCAAAGTTTCAGCACACATAAATGACATAACTTTAGTTCTGCTTTTTTCACACAGTTACCATTACACTCGCTCTTCTGTACCGTCTGATCTTTCACTCCCCTCGCTCACGTGCAGTTCACCTATACTGACGTCACTACGGGGTCAAGGATAAGGTAGTACGCCCCTTGGAATTTAAAAACCTAAACTTTTGCTTAAATTTGCTTCCAGGAAACTCAACAAGTCGCCCTCAAAATCAAAAATAAAAATCGGGGATCTCCGCAACTTCTGATACGTACAACGTAAATAAACTTTAAAATTCACCGATATTTGACATTCAATACAGCCACCATCCCTGTCGTTTTAACTCCATAATTGTGTGGTAACAATGCATGTAAAGTAAAACACGGGTCACAATTGTTCTTTCGATTGAGTTGTAATTGAATTTCAAATTATCTCCGTTGAATAATTTGTAGAGCGGTTTTAAGGAAACTTTGGTCAAGAAGACAGTGGAAACATTTCCAATGCTGTTTGACTGTACAATATTAATGGCTAATAATGCATAAATTTTCGACATCAATCTCTAGAGACTTGTGATAGCATTATTTAAATATCATACGGATTTCAAATCCATGAACAGTGTATTCAACACAATCACGGTTCTATCAGAGTAACTAGCTATTCAGACATATCGTCAAGTTAGCGATGACACCTTTGTTTAACGGACAAATCTCTCGTAATTAACATAGTAATAGGTTACTCAAGACTTTCAAATAATCGACAGTCTTAACACAACATTCTATCAACGGAATCGAGGTTTGACGAGTGTTGTCATGGCAATGTTATTATTTTTGACATCTTCCGAAATTAATTTTCTTTGTTAGTCGATAACTATATATCGATGTTATCGAGATATCTGGCATGCTTGTCAAGATAACGAATGTACTCAATTATCCATGATGAATCGTAGGTCACGCACCTACCATTACCTTTCTGATAGATCAAACCGGAGTTCAAACCCGATTGAAACCACCGTATATACTGATAGGTCAAAGAGTGACAGCAATTAACATAGGAAGGTATAGATACATTATGGAAAGTGCTGTTCTTATACAGTGGTTTGCGTTGAAGTGTTGGCAATACGGTTACTAGACATACTGTCTAAATTAAGGACGTACCAACACTGTCAGGTGCAACTATCATCTACTGTGCGGTATTATCGGTCAATTACAAAGAAATAAATTCTGTGAAAGTTGAAAAACTCTCTGGAAGGAGGAAATGAGTAGTTACGACAACACTATAGGTCCACACCTCCAGTTCCTAAGGGGCCATGGATAATTATAATATGCGCACGGCCTTTGGCCTCCTCCCC
>LD344823.1:47938-66149 GCA_001465055.1 Ptychodera flava | reverse complement strand
GAATAGAGCTAGAGATCTGATTTTTTGGCATATAGGGATTAATTAGCAATATATATTTTTTTTTCCAAAATGTCATGTGACCTCGATGACCTTTGACCTTGATTATACATATATATGCATATTTCAGTAACCACAAGTTCTATACCCTCCAATTTTGATAGGATATTATACCTTAAGATGTCACATCTTGTACCTCATTTATAATGCGCATATGTATTTCTTGGCTGGCCAATACTGCTAGAGGTCTGATCTTTTTTCCCGATTTAGAACCATAACTTAGACATGCTTTATGTGTTTCAAATTGGGAACAACGACATAGATCTATGTGCCCATAGATCTCAACATATACACTCCAGTGATACTTCTTAATGACCACATTTTCCTGCCCCATCAAGACTAATACTCCTATTACAAGTGGGGACTATGTCATTGTAAATGACTTGTTGAGTTAATGGTTGTATCACAGTATTCGATATATCTAATTCTGTATCTTTTCCATTTTATATTCTGAATAATTACATTAAACATATTTCACTGTCTCCAGTACATTTCATTTAAGTATTTTCACTTCATGCACTTTATCCCTTTCACACATGTTCAAATATCTGACCAGAGAACAAACACTACATAGTCCAGGATGGGAGCTACAGTGTTATTGACGCTATTTTTTAGACATCTTTCAATAGATCGAACGACATCAGCAACTGATCGTTTGCAACAATATTGGTGAAAAAAAGGTCAAAAGATAGCGATAATGTCCCTTCAACAGAAGCTGATTTTACGGCCATACCTTCGATTGTCCATGTGATATTTTCTCAATAGGAAATCACCGACGAGATGCATTGATTCTTTTAAATACATAATTATCGACAAGCTTCACAAGCAAAAAAGATGCGGTGGTATCCCACATGTATATGAAACACCGTGATCAGTTACAACTGTGAAAGACAAGAGACAAAAACATATGGGGACAGGTAGAAAAGTGTATATCACTTATCAAACGTCTATAAATGCACAGATATTGCTATTTGTATGTTTTATATTGGAAAAAAATTGTTCACAGTTCTCTCATTGACTACCATGTATATTGAATCACCGGAGGGACTGTGATAGAATCAACATTTCAGTGAAATTCCAAATTCCAATTTCTTGCACACATATCCACTTGTAACCTCCCTAGTCTAATCAAGTACACTAATATCAATAATCACGAGTACATAAATACATGGATTTACCTTGTTTTGTATTCGAACAAAATTATTCTTGGTTTCCTCATAGATCGCCATGTATAGTGTTTCGGTGAAATTCCAAAATCAAATTTCTTACACACATCCACTTGTAACCACCCTAGTCTAATCAAGTACATTAACATCAATAATCAAGAGAACATAGATACACAGATTTACAAAGTTTTGTATCGGAAAAAATATTCATAGTTTCCTCATAGATCACCATGTATAGTGAATAAAAATTTCGAAAAAATTCCAAAATCCGATTTCTTGTAAACACATTCACGTTTTACTTCCTAATCTAAGCAAAGTACATTTACATATATAATCAAACATATATAAAATTAATATACACATATAGCTTGTTTTCCGCGAAAAATTTTCATTAGTTTGCCTTGATAGACTCCCATATATTATGATTTTACATTTTTGGGTGAAGCACTATATCAGCCACATCTTGACTTCTTTTAGTTGCGCATAATATGGTGACCCTCCCGCTAATGTATGATCCTTCAAAAATACATGCATGATAAATTGCGATCTCTCTCCGAAAACGCCAGCCCCCCCCCCCTGTAATTTCTGTCGTTAGCTTACATAACAATTAAAACCAGTAGTTATGTAAGTTAGCTGATACTGGTTCAGTTATTCCTGGAGAGAATACTACAGTTATTGGGGAGGGTCAAGTTTTAGAATGTTGGACGAGGGAAGGGTAGACAAGAGGTTGGGGGAGGGTCACATTTTATAGTACAGGTGCGCACGGACTTCTCCCGACCCACCCCCCTGTAATTACTGAAGGCTCCCTTACAAGTTTGGCAAGGTGGTTTTGTTGCTTTTTTTTCAAAATTTGTCATGTCATGCAACGTGAACAAAGTTGAGTAGTTCTAGGAAAGAGTGTTCATCGTCTGGCTACTTCGAAATGAGAATTATGTAAGATCTTGGATGGCGGAAAAAATATGATCTCGTCATAGCCTCCCTCCAAGGTTTAGTTGGTCATTTCTGACAAATTACACCGGAGTAGGATATGTAACAAACTACTTCACACGAGAAGGGTGGCTTTAAGTATTGTAAGGGTTCAGAGACATCTGCTACGCTGAATGTGTTTCTTAGCAACATGTCACGTCAAGTACATGCTGCAAGGTCATACAGCCCACAGGAGAAGATTTCAACGACATAACATGTCAATGACTGACATAAATTCGGCCATCTGTGTCTATAGTAATTGATCGATGAACGATGTTCATTAGGGGCAACGCGTTAAAAGGGTCTGCAGCAAGTTTATAGGGTACCACTGACATTCTGTCGGTAAACACCACTGGCGCACTTCCTTACGTTGAATAGTCTTTATTCAGCATTTCAAGGTCATCGACCGAATATACTGACAACGCACATGTATAATTCATGAAGACAGGAAGCATAAGCGTAAACCTTTTGGCAAAACTATTTTAATGTCAACATCCTTCCTCAATGATATAAGACAGGAAGTAAGGAAGTAAAAGATACTTATTCATACAAGTTCATCAATGTCATTTGAAGACATCAAAAGTACAAATTTTCTTTCGGGAGGAGGGAAACAAAAAGATGGTAACTACCCACTTCTTACAGTATCAGTAAAAGGTCAATTCAATCCATTACTTTCACAAAATAAATTCTGCAAATTGTATCTACGTGTAGTTATCTATCAGTTTCTATTCACGATGGTTATACAACTTCCCCTGATCCAGTTGAATTTGTATGTTTATTGATTCCAGATAATGAGCACTCTTTGCGGGTACTGTCATTGCGTTGGCTTACAGCGCCCTCTGTAAGTACAGACCATCAAGACACTTTCTCGAGGTCATATGTTGTAACAGGCTAAACCTAAATAGGACAAAAGTCATTGTAGATAAAGGCGGTTGCTATCTTGCAAGTCCAAAAAATGGAAGAAAAGCTTTTTGATGGAGAAAGTTTCGATGTTGTATCGTACAATGTAGTGCAGTGAAGTGGTCAGTTGCCACAAACCTCTACCAAAACATTTAATAGAGCTTTAAGAACAAGTACTTTTTCTCATGTTTTGTGTGCTTAGTATTTGACGCTATGATGTCACGAATACCAACTCCGAAGAGTGGGGTACTCTAAACGTCAATGTTTAGAGCGTGTACAATATTTGTCTAGTAAAATGTGTTCTGGTCGTTCTGCAAATACTCCGAATGTCGCGTTTCTCGGAAAAAGAGGGAGGTACCATGTTTGTTTTTACACAGCACAGAAATGTTTACATCAAATACTAGATCAAATCCCCCTTGGATGCCGAAAAGGCATATACCAAAGAAAATACTATTTTAAATGTAGTCACTGTCATATTCATAAATCAGGTATTAGGGTAAGTAGAATGCACCATGTGAAGGATCAACTTCTCCTTCGTAATTTACAAAATGTATGAGTGCAACAACACAACTATTGAAAAACTGTTTATGAAGTCTTGTGTTTAAAAATTGTACAAATTAACTGTAATGTAATTGGTACAGACAAACTTCTGCAACACTGATAAACTTTCCTGTCTTACAGAAATCTACTCGCACCATAAAGGTGACTTTCAGCTGTTAGAATCCATGAAGATATCGGGAAAATCATTCAGCATTATGGTTACATAAAAGTTTCAGGAATGTACAGTATTTATTAACAATCACTTTGTTTCATGAATACTCAGCTAAAATGTTTTAAACACCGCAATGAACACAACTTTATTTTAAAAACCTCCCAGACATTTATGATCACATTTATAACCATCTTTCCCCCACTGTGTAGTACAATGACTGTCAACAGCCAGAAGGGAATGTCACTGTAGGTAAAAAAAACTCGTCGATAGCAAATCCAGCGTTGTTAAAAATGTCATGAGGAGTGCTGGGTCTTTAGAGATAAAGTAAACTTTGTAAACATCGTAGCACAAGTGATTATGTAAAGCAAAGCCTTTTTGACGTTAGTTCAGTAATCATTTCTTCCAGTGCGCTTCCATTTGAAATTGAAGACAATTTCAAATGGAAGGCAGGTGTAGGCAAATATCACTCATATCTCTGAAAAGTACTATATATGTTTTCAATATCGCTCTAACATTTACAACATTTGTAAATGACTTCCTTCCGTTGAGGGCGGATGGGTTGCAGGTCTTCTTGCATTCTGTTGATGGAATGCTCTGCACGCTCAATTATACAGTGAGAAGAGCAACTGTCATTACGGCGGCCGTGACACCAGCCAGTGTCTGCTTTAGTCGTTTCCCGTTACCCACTGCGCCTGTTGAACGAAAAAGCAGTAATTTTGTACTTGCAGGGAAATAAAAAAGAATATAGTATGCTCATTTTCGTGATTTAGCGTCTTTTGCGTCTAATTGAACGTGGCGTGGGGGTCCAGCTTTTCCAGGCATCGCAATCAGAAATAACCTATCAAAAACCTACCGAGCCAACCAAGTGGATCAGGTTGACCACGGGTATGTGAATATGGTTAAATGCCGCTAGTCAGCCTCTTGGGCGTCGGTTTGAGAAATTGCACAATTTTGGTTTTTTTCCTGTTTTTGTTGCTTTGTTTTGTTTTTTTGTTTGTTTGTTTGTTTTAGTGCATCGTACATGTCATAATACGCCAAGCACCCGTATGGCAGCAGTGCTCTAAGATTAGTCCATATGACACAATATTACGGGCCAACAGGTGATTAAATGATGATGTCACCGTTGCCCATACTTGCTACATCAAACTTATACCGGAACACAGTCCCTCCACAACTAGAGGGGCCGTGACCTAAACTTGCCTTAGGGGTCAAATGCATTGCGAAAGGTTCGACAGCTTTGCGTGTTTAAATCACATGAAGAATTATCCCACTACATTAAATATAGCGAACTATATATGTCAATTCTCAGTGACTTTGACGTACTTACCTCTCAACACGATTGGAACTAATTTGGGACAATTGGATCTTCAAATTTTTCAAATTTCTCAAAAGTGTTTGGTGCCCTATAGCTGATAGTTACAATATTACAAATTAGTCATAAAAACGAGGGTATAACTTAAAAAGAAAAGCAGGTGAGCTTACATTTGCAGATTAAACCGACATTAATTCACCATCCAAGTATCCCAAATTAGTTCCAATCATGTTTCTCGTTTGCTGTTTATTTTTCAAAGTCACCTTTCCATTACAAAGGGAATTCTACCGTAAAGAACCCAAAGTTCAAATTCTGGGCTATTTGTTTCTTTATGTCGTAACTGCATGTGACTTGCCGCTGAAGTGAAATCCTTCAGATACAAAACACCCAATACATAAAATATAACGTGTGAATTTTGAAGTATCGTAATGGGTTTAGGGAAGTCAATGTTACTCTTTATTACATGCCTCATATATCGAACGTCGCATGCTCCACAGGATTAAATTGTAACTTGTTGATGACGTAGCCGGCGGCATAGTCATCATTTGACTGAAAGCGACACGGAACTATTTTCAACTTGATTTGAAAATGATCAAATTACATGTTTTACATAGGAAATACTGTTAAAGCTGTGTATAAAAAATCGATAAATCGAAAAACAGTGATGAAAATAAATCAATGCACCATTCGATGATAAAGGTCGTTCTATTTTATTAACGGATTTAGTCTTTCATTGAAATGGAGCATTTCGACTGTCATTTGTATAAGCTTATTGTAAAGCCAAAAGTTTGGAGTGAAAACTATTAATAGACTGAAGAGAGGCGTGTAATAAAACACTACAGCCAAAACAAGGGACTATGTACTCTAGAGGCAGGAGACAATATGCCCTCCTGACGTTGATAAAATGGTCACCTACCCTCGGATACTTAGTCCCCTGCTTGAGCTAAAATATATATTCTACTTCCCCTCCTACCTGGCGTCGTGTCACTGTCGACAGGTCGGGGTGGTACGTCGCTAGAGGGCGCAGGAGTGGTCAACTCTGTAGCCTCTGTCAAAACACTGGATTTTATGTTCACCCAATACAAGTCATGGTTCTTTGCTACCGTGGCTCTGAAACATAGAGTGATCAACCTACGAACATTATTATGACAAAATCATTTAACCAATGCTTGCACATCAGTTGCGAATGGTTTGCCGTTTCTGCAGACAGGGTCATCGACTGCTCGGTCAGATATTGCCAAAGGGCAAATCTGCACCACAAGAACGGTCCTCGCTACTTTCGTCAAGGAAGGAGAACACTGACGATTTTTGTGTGCCATGTTGTTGTGACTACTTCAGTGTGCTTTTTCACTTCATCCAAAACTCAATTCTCGTGAACCCAAGCACTGCATCTGTTCAATCATACGCAAGGTATTAAATTATTTTAAGAATAATAACTTGTGTAAAACCTGCGTAAATGTTGCTGTTATATCACTGCTTACTAGACGTACCCATAATCAGCATACAAAGGCCAGAGCTTTAAAGAGTATGACCGATACACTCAGTTAACTTGGTAATCTTTTGCGAAGTGGCAAGGACCAATATCGGCCTCGTGTTGACCGTATGAATATCATGTTTTTCTGTATACTTATATGTGGGTAAAGAAATGAATTTTGTAAGGCTGCGTTCACAAAAAATGGTGAGGGGGAGCTGGAGGAGTCATGATTGAAATCTTTTTTTTCAGATCCCCCCTCAATAACCTAAAAAATTTTCAAGTCCCCCCCCAAAAAAAACATATCATATAGCCGCAGATTTATTAGGAATGGTCGCAAAGTCAAACTAATAATTTATCGCACAGTTCTGGTCACAGATGTTCAACACTACCTCTTATCAGCAGTTCTTTAATGGCACCAGCTGAAGAGCACACAAAATGACGATCATGAGAGTGTATGCAAATTGTGAATTCCTGGCTACATTTTACCAAATTGTGAAAAACTGAGCTCCGAGTCTTTACTGTTCAAAGTTTTACTTTTGTGTTATTGTACGATGAGATGTGAAAAATTCATTCACTGCATGTACTTGAATGGTTTTATAAATTGATTTTAAGTGATTTCCGAGAAAAACTGTGACTTTTCATCGTACATTTGTAGAAAATCAAGCACAGTGACCCTATCTTTTTTCTCTAATACTTGATTGTTCTCATATTCCAGAATATCTGGTAATTGTTGAGTAGTCCTCCATGCCTTGCTCTCTGGCCTGATGTTGTTTACAAGTACATGTATGTTTCACTGTCAATTGAGTGTTCATATGACCCAAACTCTTCGATCTTCTTCAACTACACCAGAGTCGGAGCTATCACTGTCACTGCCCGTAGGCAGTAGCTGTATTAACTTTGTATTTTGACAATATTTTTGTTCAGTTTTACAACTGCGTTCTTGTTCTACTACCTACAGCATGTTGAGCTGTCCAGTATTCAGCTTGCTATCACAGCCTACATGTACCATGCATTTGTATCATTGACAAACAACTTTTAGTCTGTACTCTAATTCAATTATCACCAATATTTAGATATATAGGCTTTGGTGAAAAACTGAATATTGTGTGTTTAAGCATGCTGCAGAGGGATACCAAGAAACTGTATTTGATACATTGCATAGAAATATTTAAAAAAAAATTTCAACAGTTGCAGCTTCTGCCCCGTTACAAGGCCAACTTGTTCTTTCTACGAAAATTTAATGGCATTCATAAATTTTTAGATTTTTTCGAGATTGAAGTCATGAAATGCGACAAAATGGTTCTAGATTTTGTTTAATTATTATTAACATTAGAACCATTGAGTGACATCAAAATTTTCGGGGCCAAAATATTTTCAGGTCCCCCTTCTATAGGCAGAGCAAAACTTTCAAGTCCCTCCTCGACTACCCCCAAAATTTTCAAACCCTCCCCTGAATTCCTCCAGCCCCTCACTATTTTTTGTGAACGCATCTTAAGATATAGCCTACTTGAAAAACTGGGGAGGGAAAGATAAGCTTTCATTTATCGATACACTTGCCCCAAGCCTGTAGGCTTACTTATCTCGATATATTTACAAAGTAAATTGAAGGAAGAAATTTCAGCAGACTGTCGTGCTGATGTTGGGTACAATATATACTTTGTCCCTTTAAAAAGTACCGATACATTCAGCCAACTCGCCAACCGTTTCCGAAGTGGCAAGGAGATTGGGATGCCTTGATATTTTGTCGACTTATCCTGCATGGCATGGATATTCGCCCACCATGCAGTCTCTTCTTTATGCAACTCAATATCGCTGTGGATTTTTACCACAAGACACATTCGCCTGTATATGTATGTCTCGTCAAAAATATCCTGAAATATGCTGAATAGGACGACCATTGATATGGCGGAAGGTATAGTTGCACAGAGATTCAAAATCAATGCGGGCAAAACACTTCTCACCCATATCGGCCGTGTGTTGACCGTATGAATGTCATGTTTTTTCTGCATACTAATACGTGGGTAAGTGAATGAATTTTGTGAGGCTGCGTTCACAAAAAATGGTGAGGGGGCTGAAGGAATCGTGATTGAAATTTTATATTTTTCAGACCCCCGGGCCCCGTCAATACCCTAAAACATTTTCAAGTCCCCCTCCCCCGTCTATATGATCAAAATTTTTCAAGTCCCCCAAATTATCATATAGCCGCATATTTATTAGGAATGGACGCAAAGTAAAAATAATCATGTATTGCGTAGTTCTGCTCGTAGATGTTCAACACTACCTCTTATCAGCAGTTCTTAAATTGATTCATTTTAAATGCATCGGTGGACGTTTTGGATTTTGATTTTGACAATCATGAGAGAGTGTGCAAATTGTGAATTCCTGACTAAGTTTTGACAAATTGTGAAAAACTGAGCTCAGTGGCCTACCGAATTTTTTTTTCAAAAGTAAAAGACATATACAACCTATATGATACTTACAAATGTTTTAACAAAACTGACAATACTGGAAGGTTAAAATGTTCCATCAAATAAACGTGTCAATCTTAGAAATTTGGGGTGTAAATTGGCAAATTTGGTAAAAAATAAATGATTCCATTTAAATTAGAGTCTTTACTGTTCAATGTTTTACTTTTGTATTATTGTACGATGAGATGTGAAAATTTAATTCACTGCATGCATGAACTTGAAATGAATGGTTTTATATATTGAATTCAAGTGTTTTTCGAGCAAAACTGTGACTTTTCATCGTACATTTGTAAAAAATTCAAGCATGGTGACCCGATCTTTTTTCTCTAGTATTTGATTGTTTTCTCTAGTATTTGATTGATCCAGAAAACAACAATCCCTGATAATTGTTAGGTCTCCTGGTCTTCCATGTTTTGCTCTCTAGCCTGATCTTGTGTGCAAGTACATGTACGTTTCACTGTCAATTGAGTGTTCATATGACCCAAACTCTTCTTCAACTACCAGAGTTGGAGCTATCACTGTCGCTGCCGGTATGCAGTGACGGTGACACTGCAGTAGCAGGGCAGTGGCTGTACTAACTTTGTATTTTGACAATATTTTTTTTCAGTTTACACAACTGAGTTCTTGTTCTACTCCGTAAAGCATGTTGACCTGCCCAGTATTCAGCTTGCCAACACAGCCTACGCGTACCGTGCATTTGTATCATTGACAAATAACTTTCAGTCTGAACTCTAATTCAATTATCACCAATATTTAGATATACAGGCTTTGTTGAAAAATCCGAATATTGTGTGTTTCAGCAGCTGTAGAGGGACACCAAAAAATCTGTATTTGATACATTGCGTAGAAGTATTTTTAAAAACTATCAGCAGTTGCAGACAAGGCCAACTTGTTCTTTTTACGAAAATTTAAAGCCCCTATAACTGTAACTCTTGATATTTGTTGACCTAAAAAGGCTTTCTATTTCCTCTGCTTTCTTTAGATACTACAAATATAAAGGGTATAGTCTTTTACTACTGAAAAATTGGACAATATAAATTTTAACGTTATTTTGATTTCTCGCCATTTTTAAAAAGTGGTAATATTACAAAGAAAACAAAGCATATGATGTCCCAGTGGGAAACATTCAGCACTATATGCATTATATTGAACTACTCTGTTGTTTCTGTGAAGATTCCAATGCATGTATGCACGACGTACAGTGTTTTTGCTTTATTTGCATGAGGGCGCCATTTTAATCTTAGGCAAACTTTTATTATTAATTTTATCTTGCTCAAAATTGCACATGCAGTCCCAGTGGACAGTTTATTATACTTGTATAAATACTCCTCAACGAGTACATTCCCACGAACTTGTTTTAATTTGGAAGTAAATTCACAAAAATGGAGCTAACAGATACAGCTATTGGGCTTTAATGGGATTCATACATTTTAAGATTTTTTCGAGATTAAAGTCATGAAATGCGACAAAATGGTTCTACATTTTGCTAAACTATTATTAACATTAGATAACATCAAAATGTTGAGAACCAAAATATTTTCAGGTCCCCCTATAGGCAGAGCAAAACTTCCAAGTACCTCCTCGACTACCCCAAAAATTTTCAAACCTCCCCTCAGTGAATTCCTCCAGCCCACCCCTACCATTTTTTGTGAACGCATCCTAAGATATAGTCTACTTGAAAAAATGAGGAGGGAAAGCTAAGCTTTCATTTTTCGATGCATTTGCCCAAGGTCTATAGGCTTACTATATCGAGATATTTACCATGTAAATCGGAGGAAGAAATTTCAGCAGATTGTCTTGCTGGATGTTTGATTGATCACAGGGACACGATAATCGCCAATGGAAATATGAGAAAGAATAAAGAATACTGCTGTTAAACCTTGTTTTGTGTACGTGCCTTTTTCCTTGTTCTCTCCCTTCTTGCCACATGTTTCAACTATCTTTTTCAGGAGCACCTTCCTTGCGGACAACATCGTAAAGATATCCGGCGTGGATGCATTTTGTGCCAAGAAGTCGATCAAAAAGGTGCCGGGCGTTAACGTTCTAGCTATATTCTTATATTCTACTGCCGTAAACAACTGTTTACCTGCCACTTAAAAAAGTGCATGTGTGTACAAGAAATTTGATTTCATCAATAATGTAGTTTACAAGTGAAATACATTGGGATGTATTACTAGGGATCGGTTCATCCAAGAACTACTAGACAGACACGATGCTCTGGTAAACAGAACGCTCCCTGGAGTCACTGTTTTATTGAACTGTACTGCGTATGCTCACAGTCTCGTGCAAGAACTCAGAGCAGAATACATCTAATTATATATTTAAAAACTACAACAAGAAAACTATGAACGCGTATTTTCCAAAATAAAGTTACAATATCTATTCATCTATAGACGTTTGATAACTGACATAAATGTAATTGATTAGCATGGGGTGTTTACACTAGTACGTGTGTGTTCAAGAAATTTGATTTTAAAATTTCACCGAAAATGTTGATCCACTATAGACCAACATGGGAGTCTATGACAAAACTGTGAATAATTTTTCCCAATTTAAAAGTTGCGCATATATTGACTTTGAATAATTGACATAATTGTACTTGGTAGAGGGTGGTTACATGTGCATATGTGAACAAGAAATTTGATTTTGAAATTTCGCCGAAAATGTTGATCCATTATACATTGGATTCTATAAGGAAACTATGAATATTTTTTTACAATAAAAAACTCGGTAAATCTGTATGTTTATGTATGCTTGATTATTGATGTGACTATACTTGATCAGACTAGTGCGGTTACAAGTCCTTGTATGTGCAAAAAAATTGATTTTGGAATTTTACTGAAAATGTTGATTCACTATACATTGTGAGCTATGACTGAGGAAACTACGAATAACACATAGGTTATCTGCTCCCAAATTGTTATTCAAAGGTTGTTTGACCTGAAACTTCTAGCTGTTATTGGAGACACTGTGCATAACTCTAAATACTTTGTATTCAGTCAAAGTCCCCAACAAATAAAAATGTACACACATGAATGTTTGACATGAATGTTTGACACTGACCTGGACCCCATGTATTGTCAATGGGAGAATGTTGTCAAAGAAGATATCAACCAAATTGATAAATTAAAAATTTAAGTTGAAACTTTTAGACATTATAGAGGCCAGTTTTGCACAACAGAGGGATCAAGTAAGTAGAAACCATGACAACCTAAATCTTTTGACTCAAGGTGGCTTCTTGGATTGATAAACTGTTTAATATACCCTAAAACTTGCGCCCGAAGGGCGCGCCAAAGACGGAAATGGCAGGAAATGAAACTGCCAGAAGGTATATGAAAAGGAATTTGATATTCAATAAATTTTCAAGCCCCCCCCCCCTCCCTTTGCAATGTCAATTTTTTTTTCAGATGCCCCTGCATGACACACATGTATATAATGGGCTATACAATGTAAATTCCCTGCAACAACTCAAAATTTCAGTACGACATTGCATTTTGGGTAGGCAGTCAAGATATTTCTGGCCGTAATACACAGTGTCAACTGACCGAAAACACAAAAAGGGTGGCCGTTGGCCACCCTTATACCTGTCGGAAATTTGTGGCATGGTACTATTATCACGAGATAATGTACTTCGTAGCAGAAAAGGCCATAACTTATAAGTCTGGGATGATTTTAAGCACAAGGGGGTTGATCTACACTCCATGTGAGTTAAACAAAAAGAGTGCAGTTGTGAAATTTTCTGTTTGAAATTTAAGCAATATAAGCAAGTATAAAATATTAATTTAACACATTTCCGTTTTTTTCCTCGCAGGTATTGATGCTTTATATATAAAACTGCGAACAGTGTAAGTATTTACTCCTGTGTGCATTGTTCTAACGAGTGATCTACTACAAGAAAAGGATCGTCTGTCACGTTAGAGCCTTACATTGTAATGTCGATGTATTTCCCATATATTCTGTTCTGTGTATCACATTAGTTTCTCGTTCTGCCATAGGCTTGGTTCAAGTCTGTGATTTGTGAATGTTTGAGTGGGGTGAACGCGATGATTTGTGTTCTGTTTTCATGTGAAACGCGTGAGTTGGGTGAACGCAATCAGTGGGGTGAATGCTATACAGGGGAGTTTCTCCTATGATCCGGCAGAAACTAACTCACTACTGCATGCGCAGACTCAAAGGTAACGCGTTCCATTAATCGCAAGGAAAACCTGGCCTAGGCTGTCAAAGTCCAAGACACAAGAGAAACTATTACAAAATATTTTTATGGAAATCCACCGACTTGAACCAAGTCTAGTTCTCTACTAAAATCATGTAGAAATGTACAGTGTCAACTTGTCGATACAAATGTAATTTAATGTAATGTAATGTAATGTAATTATTGTCAAATTGCCAATGTTTAATCCGGAGTAGAATTCATTTGTTGATAATGACATCAAATGTTGTACACGGAGCGTTATGTTGGCAAGACATACACTTCGTAAGTCAACTTGAACATACTCGACAAAGAAAAAAGAGACGTGCTTGTTTTCTAGAACAAAAATGAGAAAAATATGATCAAATGTCAAAGCTACCATCCGTCGTGCAATGCATGTTGTTAGAGGGGAGGAAAGAATACATACACTGTGTAATATATATATATATATATATATATATATATATATATATATATATATATATATATATATATATATATATATATATATATTTAAATTATATATTTAAAATATAAATTATATATTTAAAATATGAGGAACTGAAACAAAGATCGTTGTGTTGGTGTACATCGATCACGGAGGTTTTACATCACATTAATTAATCGTTCGCCGCTTAAGGATCTGTAGGCTGTGATAGTCACAATGTTTAAGAAAAGTGTATGATATCTCGTTTTTCTTTTGACTGATCGGAATTACAGTGGAATGGTCAAAACGTACGTGAGAATAAATCATGAAAAATTTACACAAATATGAAAAGTAAGTAAACTAACTGCTGTGTGCGCAAATAGCAACAAAATATACCAGGATAAATAACACACAATCTTTTACTGGGTCATCCGGTTTCAAGCGAACAGCACAACGACGACTGCCATGAACAACAATATTACCTTCGGAGAAGAACCTGAGAGAGAGAGAGAGAGAGAGAGAGAGAGAGAGAGAGAGAGAGAGCAGGACAACGAAAATGAGAGAGAAAAAGAGAATTTGATGAGCACAACGTTAGGTACCATTTTTATTTTCGTTTTGTCCTTTTGATTTTAAATTGAAAACTTTGATAAAATATATTGAAATGTTGCAGGTCTTTGGCAAGATTGAAATGAGGAAGTGCTTTGTTTTGTTTTGTTACGTCCAGCTTTTGGAGGGTTTTTTGTTGCCTCATTTTTCTGGTGATGTAAATTGACAGGTATGTTAAAACAATTTTACTCCAATATTTGTCTTTGTATAAAATTCAGAACTCTAAGTCTATTTGGAAGGCCGGAATTAGATATGTGCATAATTAATAAGGTGCAGGAACATGCCAGGGTCAAAGGTCAAGTTCATCCTCAAAATGTTTGTGTGCATTTTGGTCCCGTACCCGTCATTGTTCACCAGAAAGTAACCCTCTCGTACTTTTATTAATAAGTAGGCCAGAATAAGAGATCGCCATAGTCTGGCTGCATAAGTATAGGCAGGTCAAAGGTCATTTAAATATCAGAAAAATAATACTTTAAAAATCTTCTCAAAAACGGCATAGTCAATAGCCTTGAAATTTGATATGTAGCATCTAGATAGTATGGTCTAAAAATGTCTCAATAGATTTTAGATTTTTCAATTTTTATGCAAATTAGATGGAATTAAAAAATTAATAAATAATAACAGTCAGGTCATTTGACCAATCAAAATATGAAGGGTCAGGTGCACCAGTACTCAGTATGCTTAATATGCCCTGCAAGTTTGAAAAGGCTGCGCGCAACGGTTTTGGAGATCTAGCTTTACAAAGAATTTACGGAAGAAGAAGAGGAAGTTGAAGAAGAAGTGATCCAGAGTAAATACATCAGGGGCCAAGCCCATAGGGCTTTGGCCCCTAATAAAAAGTTTCTCATCCTCGCGCGCGTCATTTTAGACCCACCGCGTCAACATTTTTTCTGGTCATGAGGATTAAATAAAAAAAAATAAAATGAGCGCAAAAATACGCGACGATAGTGCATAACACAGTGCTGTATAAAACAGAACCGTAAACAAAAATAATTGACACTAACATTCCTTTCAGAACTTACACATATGTCACTGTTATATTACGCTGTTAAAACTGTGCATTGCTGTACTAAAAGTCAAACCGCAGAGCTGTTGCTATACAAAAATAATAATGAAGCAACACTACTGTGCATTTATCTCTGCGTACATTCCTATGCTGTTTTCATGTTTTTTCCCGCGTTCTTGTTGATCGAAGAATAAAAAAATTGAGAGTAAAAAAACCCGCGTCACCGCATCATTTTTGAAATATGTCTAGGATGAGAAACAAACTTTTCATTATTCTTGGCTTAATAAATGAGGTAAGAAGAAAAGGATGAAGTTCGTTGTATATTTGATAAATTGTCAAACGCTTTATAGGTCGACGAGTTGCATCTCTGTGTTGACGTCATAATATAATGTTCTCAAATATTCTTGTACTAAGTGACTGTCTAGTATTTTAATTCTACCCATAGAATGCGGCTCGAGGACAGATATTCAAAATCTCAAACTGTTTCAATACTTTTCCCCGTCTTCCGCCTCGGAGGGCTCATTTTAAAGCTCTTGTAGTGAGAAAAGTTTTCACAGTCTTAGTTTTTCGAAAATTGAAAACTGTACTTTTCCCTGCAGAGTTAACAATAGTGATGGCGGCCATTTTGAATTTCAAACGGGAAATATCACATAATTTGCTTATCTGATACCTAACTTTACAAGGTGACCCCATGGTTTTTATTCTTGATTTGGTAAAAGAATGGCTTACAGTTTCATTAAGGAGAAGTAGAGTTTGAGTAAAATTTTAACTCTTTCACTTTCGAGATTCAAATTTGCACATGGAGTTCCAATCTGTTGTTTATAGTAGACACTTAAAAATACACATCATACAGTGGGTATACGTGTATACAACGCAAAACGTCACACCTTTGGAGCATAATATCAAAGTAGGTCAAACTCCTCCCAGTTCTGTGCTAAGATAACTTGACAAGACACTCAACCTGTACCAAGACACAGACAAGGAGTTTTTTCTCAATGTCCATGACCCAAATCACAACGTGACAGAGACCAAGCCAATGCTGTCTGGACACATTTTAATCAATTCATCATATCTATACTGCTTAAACGTTTTATTATTGAATTGCATGGCTTTCCAATACAATGGAACAATCCGCAAGAGCAGCGTTGCAAAGGTTGATGAATTGGGATACAGTTTTGCCGGTCAAAATATATAAACCAACAATGACTACAAACAGTACACAATTCAGAAGGTTTATCTTTCATTTTCCTATAGTATACCTTCCGTGGTTGACATGGTCCATGATCATATTTTGAATGCTTTGAAGTTTCAGTGACTGTCAGATTGATACGCGTAACTGCACGTATATACCAGAGCAATTAGTTGCATCGTTCTGGTAGACAGCTGTCAAGTCTCAGCCGGTTGCAAACTGCAGTTAGAGATTCTTCATATCGTCCCGAATAAGCTAAATAAATCCACTAAAAGACTTTAGAACCAACATTAGTGAGGAAATTTGGTCAAAGTTTTCCATATAAAGCTTTGCTCTAAAGCCGAAATTACTCCAAAATACTTTACATGGCGTACTTTACAAGTGTCAAATTAAAGTTCACCGACGTCGACAAAAAAGTTTTACCGGTTCCAAATATAAAATTAAAAGAGGAACTCGCATTTAGAACTTGGATATCTCTATGTTTACCGCAAAGACCAACCCCGGAACAACATCTTTACGTAATAATATGTCATTCAATTACAGTCCCTCCACCACTAGAAGGGACTTGACCTAAACTTGCCCTGGGGTCAAATGCATTGGTAAAAGGTTCGACGGCTTTGCATGTTTAAATCACATGAAGAATTATCCCACTAATATAGCGAACTATATATGTCAGTTCTCAGTGAATTTGACACAGTTACCTCTTGCTTATTGTTTGGGTTTTTTTCAAAGTCACATTTCCATTACAAAGGAAATCTACCGTAAAGAACCCGAATTTCAAATTCTGGGTTATTGGTTTCTTAAAGTGGATCTGTAACTTGCCGCTAACATGAAATCCTGGATAGAATTTTGCAGTATCGTAATGGTTTGGGGAAGGCAATATTACTTTTTATTGCATGCCCTATTTACCGAAGGTCGCACTACAGGATTATATTGTAACATGTTGATGACGTAGCGGGCCGCATAGTCATCATGTGACTGAAAGCGACCCGGAACTATTTCAACTTGATTTGAAAATTACCAGTTTATATGTTTAGATAGGAAATACTGTTAAATCGAATGACAGTTATGAAAATAAATCAATGCGCCGTTCGATGATGAAAATCGTTCTATTTTATTAAGGATTTCGTTTTTCATTGAATTGAAATTGAGCATTTGGACTGTCATTTGCATGTAAACCCAAAAGTTTGGAGTGAAAAATATGTAAGAAAATGAAGAGAGGCATGTGTAATAAAACACTATAGCCCAAACAAGGGACTGTGCACCCTCGAGGCAGGAGACAATATGCCCTCCTGACGTTGGAAAAATGGTCACCTACTCTCGGGTACATGGTCCCCTGCATTGGCTAAAATATATATTGTTACTGTAGTTGTACTTCCCCACCTACCTACCTGGCTTGATGTCACTTTGCACGGCGCCAGATTGCGCAGGAGTGGTCATCTCTAGCTCTGTAGCCTCCGTCAAAACACTGGATGTTATGTTCACCCAATACACGTCATGGTTCTTTGCTACCGTGGCTCTGAAACATAAAGTGATCAACCTACGAGCATTATTATGACAAAATCATTTAACAAATGCTTGTACACCGAGGTGACTTTGATGTTTCAGTAGCGAATGGTTTGCCGTTTCTGCAGACACGGCCATCGACTGTTCCAGCAGATATTGACAAAGGGCAAGTCTGCACCTTTAGGTACCGTTCAGTTTTTACGGCTGGGGGGGGCGGCAAAATCCAGGGGGGG
>LD344823.1:17112-33214 GCA_001465055.1 Ptychodera flava | reverse complement strand
TTCATTACTTTGTACTTGAAGTAATCTGTTTATATATATATATATATATATATATATACCTGTCGGCAGTTTGTGGCATGGTACAGTACTATTGTCACGAGATAATGTATTTCACAGCAAGAAAGGCCATCGGCCTGTTATTGTTTAGCCCGGAGTAGAATTCATTTGTTGATAATGACATCAAATGTTGTACACGGGGCGTTATGTTGACAAGACATACACTTTGTATGTCAACATGAACGTACACGACAAAGAAGAAAGAGACGTGCTTGTTTTCAAGAACAAAATTGGTAAAAAATATTTTCAAATGTCAATGTTATCATCCGTCGTGCCATGCGTGTTGTTTGGGAGGGGGGGGGGGGGCTGGAGCAAATAAATACACCGCCCCTGTGTAATATATATTTAAAACATGACTAACTGAAACAATTGTCGTTGTGTTGGTGTATACGTCGATCACGAAGTTATCAAGACATTGGTGTATCGAAAAGGTAAACTTCACAACACATTGGCTTATCAAATTGTCAAAGTTTTACATCAGATTAATGAATTGTTCGCCGCTTCAGTATCTATAGGCTGTGACAGTCACCATGGCTAAAAAGGGGGTTTTCTCGTTTTTCTTTTGACTGATCGGAATTATAGCGGAATGGTCAAAACGTATGTGAGAACACGAAGGACCGTGGTGAGAATAAACCATGCAAAATGTACACAAAAATGAAAATTAAGTATAGTAACTGCTGTGTGCGCAACCAGCGACAAAGTATACCAGGATGAACGATCGAAATGAGAAGTGCGTCGTTTTGTTGTCTCCAGTTTTACGAGTTTTTTGTTGCTTCATTTTTCTGGTGATGTAAATTCCCAGATATTTAAGGCCAAATTATCTTAGTACAGATATGATTTCGGGTGCGAACAACAAACAATGAGTCAGCATTGCTTCAGGGGGTTGACAGGGCGCCACCATCGTTGGTTGCTCTTGTACGTTTATACTGATAGACGCAGACTATACCTGTCAAACTATGGCAGACAAATTACAGCACATAAATTGAGGTAAGAAGAGAAGGTTAAAGTTCGTTGTATATTTAATAAATTACCATAAGCTTTATAGGCCGATGAGTTGCTTCTCTTTGTTGACATTAGAATATATTACAATGTATCTGTATTTTAATTCTACTCATTAAGGTAGAATGCGCCTCAAGGACAGATATTCAGACTCTCAAACTTTCACAATACTTTTCTGGTCTACCGCTTGTGGGGGCTTTTTTAAATCTCTTGTAGTGAGAAAAGTTCCTTAGTTTTTCGAAAATCGAAAATTTTATTTTTTTCTCCACAGAGTTAACATAGTGATGGCGGCCATTTTGAATTTCAAATATTGGGAAATGTCAGGTAATTTGTTTATCTAGTCCCTTACTTTGTGGGCTAACTATTGATTTTTATTCTTGATTTGGTACGAGAATAGTTTAAAGTTTCATTAAGGAGAGTTTGAGCAAAAGTTTAAGTCTTTCACTTTCGAGATTCAAATTTGCACATGGAGTTCCAATCTGTTGTTAGTAGACACTTAAAAATACACATCATATAGTGGGTATACGTGTATACAACGCAAAAATCACAGCTTTGGAGCCTCTAATCAAAGTAGGTCAAACTACTCCCACCACTGACATGTGCCAAGATAAGGGACTGGTCAGTTTCTTCGGCCTGAGGGACGGTGGATTCATGGGGGTCACCCTGTTTTTGACTTTGGTGAGGGGTCACCATGTTTTTGAAATGCCCAATGGGTGGGGGGGGGGGGTCAGTGTGTTTTTGAATTTCGACAGGGCTCATACTTTGCTAAAATGCATCGTGTCAGCCACAAATTTCATCATTCAGTTGCATTTTTCGCCGCCCCCCAGGCCGGAGAAACTGACCAGTCCCTAACTTGACAAGACACTCAACCTGTACCCAGACACAGACAAGGAGTTTTTTCTCGTTGTCCATGGCCTAAAGAGCGACGTTAAGGTGAAGGGCGACGAATTCGGACGCGCACACGCTTTAGAACGTTTCTGCGCAGATTTAACTCCAGCCTGTCGCACATGGGTTATTTTGTAGCGCATGTATTTAACATCACCTGTCATTGTTGAAATTGCGCTTTTACCTAATTTTTTTGACCCAGTGTCTTAGAAATACATGTGACCTATAACCTTGTCATATTTTGACCCTCTAGGAAGCTGGTTTTTATTCAATATGAGCGAAAAATTAACATTTCTCTCCCATTTATATGGCGCAAATTACCCATTCACCTGGAGATATTGTTAAAAGTAGCGTGGTGACACCCTTTTATTAAAAGCGTAAACTAAATGGTATTATGTCAGGAGTTTATTCGCCAAGTTTGGTCAAAATGACACCATTCAAAGCGACAGGAAGAAAAGTTCGAAAATTATATAGTGATATAATTTCGATATCGTCATTTTGTAATCGATACTTATGTTAAAATTTCTTCACAAACACCATGAAAACTATACATTAAATAAATATGGATCTTAAGTTTTGGTATTTATTAAAATTAACTCATTTGCTAAGCGTTTTATAATTGCTTTCTTTAGTTTAAGTGAATTATATCATTTTTATTTATTTCTCACGACGCCATTTTAACGTCCGTTTCCATGGAAACAAGCATGGTGACCCCCATTTTTTATTTCAATTTTGCACTTGCACAACTTCCAAGAATATTTGTGCAAAGTTTCAAGAAAATGACACCACAACTTAATTTTGACGTAATTCGTAGTACTTCACCTTAAAGGACCAAGGCAACGCTGTCTGGATGGACAGACACATTTTAATAAATTCATCATGTGTACGAGTAAGTGCTTAAAATTGTATTATTGAATGGGCTTTCAAACACAATAGAACGTTGCGCAAGAGCATTACTACAGTATGGGTTTATAGGCTGTGGCACAGCGTTTTACGGGTCGATGAATCTTAATATTTGATGAATTGTGATGAACTTTTGCTGGTCAAATTATATAAATCAACAATGTCCAGAAATAGCACACAATTCAGAAGGTCTATCTGTCATTTTACGATCCTCCTTCAATGACATGGTCCATGATAATATATGAATGCTTTGAACTTTCAGCGACTGTCAGATTGATACACGTAACTGCACGCATTGCACGTATACCAGAGCAATTTATAAGAGTACAGTTGCATTGTATTGTATTGTATTGGTACTCAGCTGTCAAGTCTATAAGCGTTGCAAACTGTAGCTTGATATTCGCAGATTTAACAGAAGTTGAATGAAATTGTACAAAATAGGAGAACGCAGAAAGATTCCTTTCGACCCGATTAGGCTGAGAAAATCAACTAGGCAAACTTTAGAACCAAAAAATAGTGCGGAAGTTGGGTCAAAGTTCAACGTATAACGTTTTGCTCTCAGACTTTCTTCCGTGTGTCATAAAATTGTCGTTGTGCCATTAGTTGCATCATACATGAGGGTGGGGGACTGCAGAATTGCTAAAACTGTCGCCTTTGAAAAACCGCTGGCATATGTTCACCTGCGGTGGGCTGTACCCATGAGACTTAGGATATAGGCCTATAGCACTTACTAGCAAATTGGGTTTTCGATATTTCACTACTGTCTTGCTAGCTTTGCGGATCTTCGTTTTTGAAAGGCTCGAGACATCCAAAGACAGTAAAAGGATATGGCCTGCTAACAAAGCTATAAGTCACAACTCTGTATTCAGCGATCGAGCACTGTACTCACAACTTAGGTACATATTCGCCGTCTCTCCATCTTACAATAAGTGTAACCGATTTAAATATACAAATACACGAGGAAATCATATTTGCCGCAAAGACCAGCCCCCGGATCGTCATCATAACACAATAACATGGCATTTAATTATCAAACTATTATCCGATCTTCCAGTTTGCTCGTATATATATATATATATATATATATATATATATATATATATATATATATATATATATATATATATATATATATATATAAACACACACACTAATGCAAAGAGTTCAACTACTTAGTAAGTGGACAACAGAACTTCATAAAGAAGTAGATCTCGCGACTAGAGGTTCATGTTTTATTTAGGCTATTTGCGTATTTGATAATTCCGTGAATACAACACATGTTCATCATACAACGCTCTTTGTTATCCTGTTTATAGTTGACTTCCCGAGGTAGATTTAAAACGATCAGTAAGGTACAAATACGTTTCACAAAAGAACATTGACAACTTACGGTATGCAAAGCTTTAACGATGACTTCTATTTACATGTATAACTTTTTTTTTGTCATATGGCAGCTGCCGGCCGACTATAGTCTACAAAGATTCCGTAACGCAATAAGGTCGACTTGTATGGCTCATCTTATGAATTTGGCACATTTTAGTTCCATGCCTATGCATCCGATACACTATATGACGAGCTATCTCTCAAACTACAAGGGGCAATGAGTGTGAAACTGAATTCAAAATCAGGGGCAGAATCAGCAATTAGGTAAACTTGTTACTTAAGAGAATAGAAATAACCATTCACAGCTCAAAACGGTCCTGTCGTCCGAGATGCCCGTGACCCGTACTTTTGCTTTGTTCAAGTCCAAAGTTACTGAAGGCACACGTACACAGCCTTACCAAGAATTTTCCTGTGTACAATAAAATCTTGATTGAAAGATGCAAAGGTTTCAAAACATTCAAAGTGTTCCTAGAGCTAATATCATATTTTGTTGTTGCTTTGAAAGTAAATTTTGGTTAAGTAGAAAGTGTACGCACGCGTGGTTGCTGGAATGAACGCTTTTATCAGTTACCTCAGGTTCATGCAATGTTTTGAATATTAAACTTTACATTTCTTGAGTACAAAAAATACTGGCAGTTAATTTTAAAACGTTTGATTTAACTTGAAGCTTTTACATTTCAAAGTCTGTCCCGAAAACTTCCATTGAAAGTCACGTGATCACTCTAAGATCAACATTTGTTCGTACGTAATTTTTCACTACTCCAAGAACTGTTCTATTGTAAAGTAATAATTGCACCCGAATAAAAAATGTAATTAAACTTTAACAACCCTAGAGATCATTGTATGTTTGCATATGAATGTTATTTATCTACAGTTTACTTTAAACTTATTTAATCGACAGATTTTGCGGAAATAAAGCAGCAATGAAGAGTCCCAGTACACTAAATGAAATATACAGTTAACGCAAAGTCGTCCTGTATTATGTTGTCCAAACTACATTTACAACCCGACTTTGGACAGTTGTTGGAAAATCCTGACAAAGATCGTCTACTTCCCAAGGAATACAAATAGTGCCACTAGAAGAAGCAATAGTATATTGGGCGATGCACCTGGAAGAAAGAAGACAAAAACAAGTGTATTGATGACGATATCAGAACTCGTGGCATTTACGTCAAGCCTCGTTCAAAGATGTTAACATTCTGTTCAACCGGGAAATTAAACCAAATTGAGTAAATTTAATCACAAGGGTTCATAAATGTCCCCTCATCACCGTGTTTGAATGTCAAAGTTTGAGTCGGGTTTTTCTTTAATGCATTATAAGCTATGACAACTGATTTAAACTTTTGATTTCAACAACCGTTGACAGTAAATAAAGTGGATTTTTCGCGGAAATCATACAGGTGAGATAATTCTTGTACTCTAATCATCTAATGGAAAAGTCAGGCCAACAATATTAACATAATTTGTTATGACTGTTATGACGACAAATTATTCGTAAAAATTACAGTAGTTCTAGCCCGTATGTTGTGGAAATTATTGAAACCTAGAAGAAGGTGTAGGCCCTAACATCGTTAATAACAAAAAGCATAATATCGACAAGACGTTGCAAAGAGGATTGCACAGGGGAACAGAGTATTATCTGTCATCATAAGTCAATTTTAGAATCAGTGAAGGAAGCTTGGATAGGCACATCACTATGAACAAAAAAGAACACCACGACATAAGCTTACTGTGTGTAGTTAGATTCCAAATGTTCGCGTAAAGAACCAAATGTAGATTAAATTTACATTTACTGTTGTACTTTATCATTCTGAAACACTGTCGCATTCGGCAATGACATGTCTCTCTCACCACAAGACTGAAAGATCCGTCGCCCGAGTAAGGGGGGAGGGAGCGTAGAGAGCGCCCTCGAGCGACGGATCTTCCCTATCTCACCACATACTCAGTTTCGATTTAGTTAGCCATGGGGTGGTTTTGCTGTCTTTTTTGTTAAACATCGCAGACGCCAGCTATTCATTTATTGAGATTTTAAACGACTTGCCCGGACGTTTCGTTGAGATATTAAAATTTCAGTGTTGTTCACCTTTGTGTACTAAACTGTACGTTAAACTGAACGAAAAGTGATTTCCAGGGCCTAGATTGTACAGTCATTACATATTGCTTATTATTAAAGGTCTCTTCTGTTTTAGATTGATTTAATTAAATTGAATATAATCTGATTTAACGATTAAATTAAATTACCTTGTACAGCTCCACTCACTTGATCCGACAAAAGCTGAACCCAGAACACATTGTAACTCTCGGCAATAGTAGCCCTGTTGAGAGTTCCAAGGAAAAATAATAGAAATAATAATAACAATTATATATATATATATATATATATATATATATATATATATATATATATATATATATATATATATATTTGTACAATGACATAATACTGCGTCGTACATATGAACATGGATTTGTTTCATGATAGAATCTAATAGCCGCGACGTTGACATACCCGGAATCAACCTCATTCAAACTTGGCACAAGGGGAATCTGCTATAACATACACATGCATGTCAATGTATGTCGCGATCCGATCAAATGTGGATCCCAGGAGGCCATTTTTTTGTTACGGCAATTTTATCATGTCCACGGCCATTATTTAGACGTGTCTCAACCGTGACCGATGACATTATAATAAAATTTGAATATGCACATCAATTTGTTTCGCTGCGATGACTGCACCAAATGCAAGAACTAATGAAATCAATGCAGGGCTCCAAAATATTTGATCAAGTGGGGACTATGTCATTGACGATGAGTTTTTACTTGCAGACTTGTCTGTCCTGTAAAGAAAGCAGTGACTCCCTTAATTTGTTAGAATCGTCAAAGTAAAAAGGAAGGGAACTTTCCTGCAAAAGCTGAATACACAAACTGTTAACTTACACAATTTGAACCGCACCGACGTTTTCTGACGAAGTCCACGTGTATACTGAATCCTCTCCTTTCAAGTTTGTGTTGGCATGGGTGACAGCGTCGTTGCTATTTGTGCATGTCAGAAGTTTGGTGTCGTTTGGCGGATTACTCCAAGTGCCAGTGGGAGTGTCTTCTCCTACTTTTCGTACTTGAAGGAGAACCCCTCTGTAGTCTCCGCCCTGAATAGTAACTAACAGAATAGAATGCCCCATGACATTGCGATAGATTATTTATAATACAAATAATTATGAAGGAAGAAGGCGGCGACCACACGTAATGAAATCAGATACTGAATTGCCGACGTTTCGGCCTTTGGTCGTACTTTGGTATACAGGCGCCTGTGCTGTTGTGGTTCTTTACTGTTCTCGATGGCTGACAGTTGCCATGATGTGTATCTGTATGCTATTATATTGGTACTTGGGTTACATAGGGCATGCAAGTTCCAACACATGTTGCAAGGAAGTGGCTATTCGCACCGCAGCGGTGCGATTCTATATATTCACAGCGCAGGCTAAAACCCAATCAGAAAAGAAGTTTATATGCACCTAATAAAATTGTAGCTTTCAAACATAAAATCTTTAAGTGTAAACTCTGATACTCAAACGACACTTGAGTGCCACGAAGGCCGTCCGAACTTCTTTTTCGGACTTTCCGTTTCCAAGCTTTCTGGGCAAGTAAAAATTCCGATGTAGTTCTCCCTGGAGCTTTACGACACAAATTCGTTTTGTTTGTTTAACACGTCCCTGGTCCTTGTCGCGGTATGAAGATATTTGCAGCGGGACGAATAACTAGACTTTTTTCTTATCCGCCCCGCTGCGTGGCGAATGAAACGTTCAGTCCTTATCCGACCCGCGGCGGGGCGGTGCGAATGAGAAATTTACTTTTCTTATTCGCACCGCTGCGGGGCGAATAAGAAATTTTCTTTTCTCATTTGCATCCCTGCGAGGCGAATAAGAAATTTAGATTCCCTTTACGCACCACTGCTGGGTGAATAAGAAATTTAGAATCCTTATTCGCACCGCTGCGGTGCGAATAACATCTTATTTTCCATTTATAAATTGGGTGTTTCTTCTAAGTAGGCTGCGTAATTTGTCAGTGTATTTGCGTCTCCGGCGCAATAGAATTATTGTTTGGATGTTCTGTCGTGATGTTGACGGGCGCGGGATACTTTTTTTAAAGAATGCGTTGCTATAGCTGTCCATCTGTGTCCGCGTTCAAAGAGAAATACGAAATACGCCCTTCCGCCTCACCCAATACAAACTTAATTGTATAAGAAACTCAGCTACGCCAAAGCTCCCAACGAAACAAATAAAACAGCAATGCAAACCTCCTCAAGAAACCCATACTATGAAATATCTTGATAAGAAAAAGTACTGACTTAGCCCTATACGAGTATGGCGAGAGACGTGTCCGGCTTTGGCTAAGGCGGTAGCCAAAGCCGGACACTCTCGTCATACTCGTAGGGCTACGCCTGACTGTATGGACTATAAGCTTACACTGCGATGGAATGATCGAGTCAGTCATGGAATGGGGACATAATTCGAATTAGCCTAGACTCTAAACGGAGTGTTTTGGCCTCAGAGTTCTGTTTGCCTTTGCCACACTCCGGCAAACAGAACTCCAGGGCCAAAACACTCCGTTTAGAGTCTAGGCTGAATTCGTAAATTCGAATATGACCGGATTTTTTGAACATAACGCTTGAAATATAATTTCCCCATGTCATAGCCATACCTGTGATCGTTTCTCCGGGAGAGTATTCGCTCGAACTTAAAACTATCGAATATGGACTCTGGTCTGACTCTTGAGGTTCAATCAGCGTGCCATTGAAGCGATGACCCGGTCTCATTGACGTACAGGCCGACGTCGGTGCTCCCGACTGTCGGGCAAGCACAGACGGCATAGAAACCACCACAGCTAGGACACAAAGCTTGAAATACACCCTCATGATGAATAGACTCTTGGTTAGGTAACTCGGCTGATTCCAAATGAAGTAAAATCAGACTTTTCAAATGTTGTGTTTGGTTGCAGGGGTAGCTTGGATACTTGAAATCAACAACTTGAAGGATTGACTGTAAACAAGTGGATGATTTATTGCATATAAAGTTGGCATCAACTTGAACAATTAATCACATTTTTCTTCAAGGACAGTTGCATGTGTTTTAAACAGTATTTACACTAAATTTTCTTTGCGAAGTGATGGACGTCGTACAAACAAAAAACTTATGGATCAAGATGATTGCTGACAAAGTAAATATTTTTTAGTGCGCTTTCCAAAAACACCTAAAATATCCGTGTACATCCGCCATGAAAATTAGTTCACACACTTTTGTGTGATCTGATAAATAATGTTACCATAGTATTCAAAACGTGATTTTTTTTCGATGTCGGCCATGGTACGTTTGGGCAGAAAGTATATTTTGTGTTTAGCCACAGACGCTCGGAGAAAGAAAGTATTTCTTATGCAGCACTACGGATCAAAGATATTCATTTGGAAAGCTTGTCTCTACTTGAATTCACTGGGCAAGATCTATGAGGGGTGGATACGGCTAGGGTGTTGGCTGTGCTCTGAGGCGAACATTAAACGCAGCGGGTTTCAAGTCTTTCGTAACGTGATTTGATGAAGAGCTGTCTCAAGTGCAGTGGCGGCTATTTTTTCCGAAACACTTGAGATTACTTACATTTCCGAGTATCACACCTGTACTGTGGGTTTTAGTGCCCTATGTGTTGCGTATATAAAATTGCCTCACAAACACATACATGCACATACATACATACATACATACATACATACATACATACATACATACATACATACATACATACATACATACATACATACATACATGGCATACATACATACATGACATGTAAGTACATACTAACTTAAGACTGAGTCATTTAGCGCTATATATGCTGACGAGGGCTGACGTACATATGGTCAAATAGTAAAACCTTTGCTTTTCCTTTGAATTTTGGCGCTATGGTGTAAACTTTGTTGATTTTCCCATGTGTGTGTAGGAAAGAATAGACCCTGGCGCTGTACTGTATCTTCTTGGCATCTCTAAGCCCTTGAAGCTCTATAATTATTGCTTTCTTTTACAGTTATTTAGAAAATTAACGGAGAAATGCAACAACAAAAAGAAAACACCTGTTCTTCAATTGTATTACCACATAACAACATAAACAACAACATCAAACACGCGGATTACCCCATTCCCTGTGTTTGTACATTGCTCGCCGAGTCAGGCTGCACACATCGGTTACGCTCTAACTCAGAGCAGGAGAGGATCACTCAGCATAGATTGCGAGGGACAATGGGAGAGATTGTTTCGAATAGAAATTGAAAAAAAACCTTGCAAAGCGTATACCATATACCAGAGATATTAAACATGATGTAGATTGACAGGCCAACAATCACGTGTGTTTTGAGTGCATGATCTGTTAAATGTTCACCTTTCGTACAAAATGATACCTGACCTATATTCATCACATACCCACAGAACAAGTGATACATTTATCCGTAAACCTTATCGAACTTGTCTTATTGGGCAGACACGAAGTATTTGCTGACTTCAAAGTCCTTTGCGAAATGCAAATAAAGACAGTATTTTCCTAAGTCACAATGATGAATGTGACGGAAAAGAATGTCTGGTCCAGACGTTGTCACCCAACTTATACAGATCTCTGTCAAAATTTGACAGCGGACTGCAAATGTGTTAGAGCCCCTTTGTAAAAAAGAAAACATGACTTGCACAGTCAAGATGTGGGTTTTTTTCAGCCCTACTTCGAAGTGTTCTGCACTGTCGAAAGTTGTTCATATACAGTCACGTGATATGTGTTATACTCATAGAGTATCTTCACCCTTTTCCATGCAGTTATGGACCCTGACTCTTTCGAGCTGCTGGTCGGCAGAAAACGCAAATGACATCGTAGCTATGATAAATTTTGCTCTAAAAGAATGGATTTTGGCACTGTTGCTCCAGAGTGACTCAAAAGGTTTGTGTGCTGGTCAAGGCCAGAGTAATCCATCATATCATTGCGAGCAAACTAAATTATGACAGTATTTGATGTCGATATGATTAATTAGCACTATAAACCTAGCTTGTGGGTCCATAGGTGTGATGTTTTCAGACGGGATTCCTGCCTTTTTTGGACTGATTTTGACTCGACTTTTAACCCCTCCACCACAAACACCACAGTTATGGACCCACAGCTAGCGCTAACGGTGTAGGTCAGGCATAGTTTCTGATGTAGCTTGCATTCATGCGAGGCTTTAACAATGGTTGGATATTAATTTTAATTCCTTTCTTTTTCTACGATGGCAACAAGGTCTCAAATTTCCAACCCAGAACAACGGTATGCAGATGAACGAGTTCTGAAGATGCCTTTTTTCTTCACTGTAAAGTAGTATGTGCCTCGAAGGTGAAAGGCTTCAACTTCCACCCAAACTGTTCTCAGTGATATTTTCAACCATTACCTTTTGAAAATCAAGAATAACAAATCACAAGTTGCAGTGCAAACTTCGTTACTTCCAAACTTTTACACTTCTTTGTCGTCTACCTCTTCTATTGTGGGGGATCAGTTTAAAGCTCTTTATGTGAAAAACATTTTCACTGTCTTGGTTTTTCGAAAATCGAAAATTTTATTTTCCTCCATAAAGTTAACACAGGGATGGTGGCCATTTTGAATTTCAAATATCGGTATTGTAATTTCTTTCTCTAGTACCAAACTTTGGACGGTAACCCCTGATTGTTGGAAGTTACATTGAAAAAAGTTTGAACCTCAACACAACATTGTCATGGCATCACCTGAACCCACATAAAAGAATGCAGACTATTTACATGTGACTGCAGTGTCTTGCTGTTTGTCGGGAGACACTACAGAAATATATAGAAATTGTTTTGTCGTTATCCCGATGTAATCCCTGCACATTTCTCTTCACACGTCAACAATTGTTGATCTTGAGTGAACGCTTTCATCTGCAGATACACTGACACCTGTAGAGACACTGGTAGAGTCAGACCATCCAACACACACAAACACACACACATTTCACAATAACTGTATTTGATTTATTGTTATCATTGAATCTGTGTTACATATATACCGCCCTCTGTGGCAGCTACATGTAAAGGAGGGGGATCTACAACTTGCAAGGTGTGGGCCAATTCTTTGAAATAAATATAAACAGAAACCTGCTGAGAGTGACCATTTATTGGCCCTGGTGAGTTAGACTGATCTTCTAGCCAAGTCATGGGGTTTTTTTTCGTTGTGCATAAGTTGCGTGGTTGGTTTTCTGTCTTACTGCTCTGTTATGGGTGGAGCTCATTAACAAGGCATATCTTATGGTTTGGGGAAAGACACGAATGGAGTCTACCAACTGGCTGCATGACGTTTTACAGTTACACATTACTGTACAGTGAAACTTCTTGCAGCATCACCCGGGGCAAACAGCAATAACACTTCCATCCCTGCGATCAATTCTTATTCAACCATCCTCCGCACATCATGGGATGCGTTGGTCTCCAGAAACTGCACAAAATGACCCACAGGAGTCACAAACAACACTTTCCATCCAGCAGAGGTATTTCAACTGGCATTTCATCATGTGACATCTACTTGACGAGACACAACTCAAATAGTTATGCCAGTTGTGAAAATGGGGAACGAGCAACTCAATCTAAATACTGAGTCACTTGGTAAAAAATGTCTCTGACAGGTAAAGTTCATGATCATAGTCCATGTATAATTGTCCTCTGTTTCAGTTCTTCTATATATTCCTTTGCCTTGTCGTGTCCCGTCACAATCTTCTTTGGCGGCGGCGGTCCTTCTTTGAGTTTAACAAAGTAGTGAGAGTAAACAATACTGGCCATACCGGAGCCCCCTCTTCCATGATATGTGACTGCGTGTTCATACAGACCTTTTCCGACAAATGAACGAGCTGTAAGAAAGTATTGTGAAAAAGATATTGGTAAGAATAAAAAGGCATTAAATTTCATTTCAACTTTGCACTTCTCAAAAGATATTTGTTGACAACATTTTTGATGAAACGTTTCTTCATTACAATGGTGTGATTGAATTGATGAACTGTATTCAATAAAATAGGCAAATTGATAAAATCAAGCATTCGACAGTAGTGCAAACACACTTGGCCCATGTCAAGCTGTGGCACAATTCAACAATACCTAGGAGGTATTACAACCATTTTCAAGGAATTTCAAGTTTGGACTATAGCCACTGACAACATGTTCTCAAAGAATTTCATGTTGGGACTACAGTTATTAATAACGTTCTTAAAGAATTTCATGTTGGGACTACAGCCATTAATAACATGTTCTGAAAGACACAAACCTATGTGAAGATTTGACTTGAATTCAACATTGTGAGTTTGCATGGCCTTTTCTTGAGCCTCAAGAAGCACCTGGTGAAAAAAAAGAGAAAATATTTCATTAACTGATTTCCCTACAGCAACATAAATGCCATGTTTTCACCGTAATAAAACCCATCACTTGCATTTGCCAGGTCAAAAATATAAATTACATCCTTGCATCTCAGTTGAAGCTGTGTAGCTATTGTTTTCCCTTTCTGGTTCTACCAACATTATATTATATTATCTGGTCAGACCTTCTCATAAACAATGAACAGCATAAGGACAAGACTTTGAAAGCAAATATAGCACCTGATACAGCAAAGTTCATACATGAAGCCTCGGCTGGTCTTGGAATTTTTTAAACTCCCCATTGCCTCCAGTACAAGACATGCAACTCTTCAAATGTACAACATTCCATTTAATGATAGGCTGTATACACAGCATAACAGGCTACACATATGATTATGCTGTACACATGAAAGGAAACAGATTTTTCTTGACCTATTTTCTTGCACTGAATTTTTGGAATTCGACCATTACCTGAGCATGCTCTTATCCAAATATGGGCACAATTACATTGTTCACGCTTCAAAAGTGCATTGCAATTCCCTGGTGAAAGAGTCAACATTTACCTACCTCCCTTACTATTCCTGCACCCTTCTTGTTGACAAACTGCAGCTGGGCCAAAGCGTCATCAATCCACATATCTTTAATCTTGAACAGAGCATAGAATCAATGGATCACAATTAATTTGTTGGTGTAATACAAATATGTCCTCTATCCGTCTATCCATCCGGACATACATATGTACATACATACATCCACACACATATATATAAATGCATGCATAATTGATTTAATGAGCATAACAATTGTACACACAGCTTGGATTTTCATTCAGAAGTATTAGATGACTGAACCATACTCCGTGAGCTTCCTACCTTCTAAGAGCGTTCTGGAAGTCTCTCACTATAGCACTGCTCTACATTTCTTTCACTCAAACTGGTGGCTAGTACTAAAACTACTGCCTGTAATTGTCAATTTAATCACATTTTGTGAACCTATCTAAGCTCAGAGAGTTTCCTATCTCCAATCTAAGCACAGTGTTTTTTACAATTACTTACAAATGTTGCTATATACCACATTTTCCTGGGGCTGTATTTTATCTGTCTCCTGCAGTGATAAATTTCCTAAAAGGAGATACAAGCGTCACATGTCATTGAATATTTCTTCACCAGCTTTCATGTTATCACACAGGAACCTATTACATATATCAGGCTTTCTTTCATGGCTGTTAAAACCTTGAGAAGTGAGTTAGGAATATTGATTTTCATGAAAATCAAATGTTAGAAAGACAATGTCTGTTATGATAAAAAATACAAAAGGAATACAAACAGTAAGATAAACACTATGGACAGACAGATATGGTTATGTGAATATTTGTGAAAACAAACTGTAACGGCAAGCAAGTTGCAAGGTAGGAAAAATTGTCCCAACTTCTGCCCACACCCCTATATGTGGCTCTAACTGCGTTAGACTGCCCTCAATCTTGAATGCTGGCCTTCCTGCCTTGTTATTTATGCAATGTTGCGCTTTCTCTCGTAAACTGTTGTCCTGTGATTAAACTCAATGACGCTAAATAAACATTGACATCTTAATCTTCACTTGGACCTCATCTTGTTGTGGTCCCACCAACTGGCTGGCTGCAGAAGGTTTGTACAACCAGTAATGCTATGTATATGTGTACTTACTGTACCCATAAAAACAGCCTGATTGATTAATAACACTCACCGCTAGCCTTGGTTCTTCTCCTTCTTTCTGCGGTGGAAACACCTGCTTGTTCTTTGCTTCCCATATCTTGGGTCCTTTGAGAACAGCTGCTGAAGTGTGTATGGCACTGCATGGTACAAACGTTTGAGGCTTTTTGGAAAGTGAATGCCTGTGAATGAGACGGAAGCTTGTGATTCCTCATGTACAGAGAACATGATATGAGAATAAACAGGGTTTGTTTTGGCATTACAGCTAATATATTTGACAACAACCATTTGCTCTACTATTTGTCTACATTTTATAATTTTTATGTTGACAAGTCATCATCAGCATCCCTTATTTCACTGAGAATGTAGTAAGACCTTTGATCTGTGTTATGCAAGTTCATTACTTTTGTTAAATAGAACAAACACTATTTCACACATGTTTACTTGAAGAATACCATGGGCCCAGTTTACATCATATAACATTACTACATCAAGTAACATTATTGTACATGATAGGTTCAGGAGTGATGTCAGCCCTTTATGAAACCTCTAATAGAGTGTGTGTCACTGTGCAATATCATACTACATTAACTACTGAAAGTAAACGGAAAAGCCTTTACATACAAAGTTATTGATGATGGATATGAAACGTCTTTAATTCTCAATCTTTAATGTAAATTTGGATTGGCTGGCTAATGGTTATACTCCATCTGTACAGAGAAGAGAGTCAGTGCGTAGCAAATAGCAAAATACTTGAGATAAACACGAATATAAGATT
>LD344823.1:0-14457 GCA_001465055.1 Ptychodera flava | reverse complement strand
CTGGGACTCTAGAGCAGCAGTTGTACTGAATGAGCATCGACTGCATCAGGTACAAAGATCAATATACGTCGTTTAACCAAGATCCGGAATCTCAGAGCATAAATATTGTACTCAGGAACCTGTCTAGCGTCTGTAGTTAGGGTGACCGGACGATTTTTAAAACTTGGATTTTTTGCCAAAATCTTGATGGCACCTGTTGAAAGTGTTAGTACAAAGTCCAAATCTGAAAAAAATAATTTGGCTTATTAGCATGATCACAATTTGGCAGCCTCTGGAAAATCAAAGTTTCCAAATTCTTTCCCTGAGAATATTGTAATGAGGAATAATGAGACAGTGTGACCAAAAATCGGATCAAATATTGTTAAAATGGCTCAAAGATGACTAACTGTACAATAATGAGTCAGCTGAAAGGTGCATTGATAGTTTCCAAATCATTTCTGTGAGAATATTGTATAGGTTGATAAGTCCAGTGAAAGAAAATGGAAGATTGTCCTCACGCTGACCTTTGTGTTTCAAGTATCATGGATACAAGCCATTGTTTCTGGTCAGAGACAGGTGCGCACGTATGAAAAAGCACGTTGTTCAAGTACGGCACTATTGCGAACCTCACTTCCTGCTTTGGGAAAACCGTGGGCGCTAATTTGCGTTGCATAGCAGAGCCTTTTTAGAGCACAAAACAAGTAGAAAAATATCTAAGGTACAATTTGCCCGCATGGCCATTCCTTCCCTTCTTGGAAAATGATGCCAAAAGTCAAAGCTGTTTCAAAGTAAAAATTTCGTCAGCAGTTTCTCGGAAGAAAAAAGACCTTTTTAGGAAATTTTTGCACTCATCTTGACTTCCTAGTCTTCACAACATTCACTGTGAAATACAACTGTTTCCGTTCACGCGATCTCTCATAGCGACCATTCGGGTGTGAGGAGATGACTTCCAAGATGGCGTCCCCTCTGATGTTTGTTGACAAAATGTGTTCATAAACTTCAAGATTTTCACGTCATTACCTTGTTCACAGACATAAATGTGCACAACTGCTGCATACTTAAGGTGAATTTGTACAATTTATCACTACCTGGGTCCCCCTTTAAGCCTTCGATTTCGAGCATTCACTCTCAGAAAACTCGTGTCAGCCCCATTGTAGGGAATAGGAGGGCCTCTCGTCCGGTCACCCTACTGTAAGTTTTAGTGTACGGTAACCAAATGGTAATGTACAAGGACAAGGGACGTTTTTCTAGCTCCATGGGTTGCCCAAAACGTAACCGTATACAGAAACGGTAGAGAGGGTCAAGACTGAGAATTTTGGTACCACACGAATTAGCAGTAGTAGCCCAAAGTTGCCCAAATTGTTTTGGGTTGGACGACAAAACCCCCATCCAAGACACAACCCTGGGCAAAAGCCGTAGCACAGTACTGCAGCTGTATCCAGTACCCAGTAGTAGCCCTACATGTAACCTGCGAGTGTTCGGCAATTAGCTACGCCATAGGGAGGCTAAGTAGCCAATAGCCAAGCACTTGTGACATAGGGCTAACCAAGTAGTAACCTTTCCACTCTCAGAATATAACTGTATTGAGAGTTGCCACAACCATGTGAGGTCAAGACACTTTACAACAATGTCTACAATGTTCAAAACAACGTTTTGTACCAAAACCACCTCCAAAGCATTGCCTTTTCCTGCAACAATTCACCCAAAGTACCACCTCACATCAAAACCTCTTTTCCCAACATACCGGTTAATCTGAAACCACCATTGGTTGGCAGTGTAATGTTTTTACACTTTACTTGAATGCGATACCGTATCAAGACATTTGGGCAACCACAAACCTTTTATTCACCTAGAAACCATAATGGTTAAAAAAAAAAGAACAATGCAAATGTGTCGGTGGAACCATGTACAATCACAACTCTACAGGTGGTAAAAGTGCCCAGTTGCAACACCATCTGCTGACACATTTATATGTCCAGTATGTTTGCACACTGTATGGGCACACTGTTCAGAAATGATGTACAAAGTTGCCTACAGGCACTCCAGGTAATAGCAATGAAGGCTACGCTAATGTGGCTTTACCCATGAATATACAATAGTGGGTAGACAAGTAATGCAGCATTATTTACAAAATAACTTCACAGTTTGAAACCTACTAATCTCTTGACAAAGTTACATCCAAAACATTTTCTTTTTGTGCGCTGTTGGTGCTAAATAGACAGTCAGAGTTTGTTTACAAAAACACACAGTCACTTTATTGATTTATCACATTGTATCGACAGCTGCCATTCAAAATCTGCAAATATAGATCACACATCAACAACAGATGTAACTCAGTATTTTTTTTCTATGTCGTTTTTGTATGCAGAACAAGATCACTAGTCTTGATTGGTCGGTTTTGGACAAAGAGCTCATCATATCAGGAGATGACAAGGGAGCCATCATTTGTTGGAACTACACAACTAATGAATCCACACAAATTGTTCCAGATTATGGCTACATATATTGCATTGCATGCAGTCCCCATGATGTCAAGCACTGTGCTGTTGGGTGAGTTTTTTCTGGTCAATCTTGCCATGACTGATCGATATCAATTATTATTATGATTAGGTACTGTACATAATGCTCAGTGAATCTTCTTTTGTGTTCAGCAAAAGTACCAGATTTATCACTTGTTTTTGTTTGTTTATTCAGTTATTGGATATTTTTTTGGATTGCTTGCTGTTAATGGAATATCAGTGAACCTCTAATACTCTGAAACCGTCCTCATCATGTACATTACAGCACACTGATATGTCAAAGTGAGCATAAAGATTGCTATTTCTGTGAATGTTGGTTAGCAAAGGCATTTTGAATGAGAAGTCAGGTGGGCTGAAATAAACTCACATCATATTGTTTGACTCCTTTTGCCCAGTAGAATGGCCATAATTGTACAAATGATGATTGTCTAAGGCTACACACTGCTGGATTTGTTCACCCTGAGCATCTACACCATTCTTTTCTTTGTCGAGACAAAAAACAATAAAGGACATGTTGCACATATTTGTTTCGTTTCAGATACAAGCAAGGAAATATCCTGTTGATTGACATTTCAAATGATGGCAGCATCATTCACAAACTACGAGGACACGATGATGAGATCCACTCACTGGCCTGGTCACCAACCACTGGTGAAGACATCATCAAACGGAAAGAGAAGCTGACAGACGGTGCTGAACTGGAACCGGATGAGTCAGATGGTAAACATGTTTTTATCATTGAGATGCAAAAGCAAAAATGATGATTTTCTTGTATTTCCTGTGTAGGACTTTTGGAAATTGCGTGCACAAGAAGAAAGAAAACAGTAGTATTGTAACACCAATGTTGTGATGGAAACCGCAAAAATCGCATGCCAGGAGATCTGACCACGAACGACAGCTATAAACACGGGAATAAAACAGAACTTGTGTCTGGCATATTATCACGCAATAGCCTGTATTGCACACATGGTGCACTGTATTGAAACAAACATGCAGTCAGAATCAATGCCAGCATACCGTACATTGCATGTATAACTTACATATAGAAAGGCAGTACTTGTATCTTTCATGATGCATTTTGTGTACTTAGCAATGTTCCTACCCTTCTTTATATTGTTTGTGTAAAAAAATTCTGCTTTTCTTTTGTGAGTAAGGGAAAGCTGAATGCCATCGTGGCATGAATAGTTTCACTGCTGCCATTGAAATGCATATTTTAATTCTTTAGACTGTGGTAGAAGTCATATGTTGGGCAACATCCGTCACATATCTTCCCATTAAACACTGAGATGACAAGTTTCTGATGTCAAATAAGTCATTAACCCTCTTAACCCCCATTTTGCTTTCACGGAGACAGAAATACATGTAGGTTTTTCCAAAATGCGGTGGAAAAGAGGTGCAACAACCATATTAATGAATACTCCTCTGTCAGGTGTCAGTGTTTTACTTTACAATTACCGTACTGCTGGCACAATCATCATTCATATGACAGTTGATATTTTCCACATTTCATGATGGATGTCTTTTTTCCCCGCATCAAACACAATTGACAGAGATTGAAGATGACACCAGTGATTCTGCATCCACCAGCGGGTGTCTCCTAGCCTCTGGCAGCAGAGACAGAACCATACGTTTCTGGAGTGTGTCCAAGGGCAAGGCTGTGTTGACCCTGAAGCTGCCCGGCAAGGCCAGTGGTTTCAAAGGAAAGATGGATGACACAAGCAAGGCAAGGGTGTGGGTGGCTCTCTACTGGCCAAAGAACAAACCAAGGGAGATAGTATCCAGCTCTCATGGGTGAGATCGCGACTTCCTGTTCTGTTTACTGAATTCCAGAAAGACTGAGATCATTGGTATTATAGTCAGGCCTTTCAAATGTTAGCATAAATACTGGCAATTATTTCTCTGTTTCACTGTACCAATTTGACCAAAAAACCCTATATCAAAGTTTTACAATTATTTACATTGGATTGTATGGTATCTGCAACTGTTTGGGCCTGATTTTTACCTTGATTAAAACGCAGACAAGTTTTACATTATTGATTGTAAAGTATCCTTGGCGGTTGTGCTGTTCAAATGCGATTATTGAAATCCCATTGTTGACGTGTTTCTCAATATTATGGTACTCTCTCTATTGTAGAAATTTTAGAACCACGGTTACACTTACCATCGTTGTTTGTATTTATAAATCCCATTTTTCTCATCATTCTTTTTCATCAAATGTCAATTTGCATATCACTGTAAATATACTTTTACATTCACTGCAAGATGATCCACATTAGAGATATATAAGAGATATCATAGTCTGATAAGAAACAAATACTAGAGTAATGCCAATATATTTGATTTGTTTATATTCACTCAAAATCTTTTGATACCCTTCAGAGGTGACTTACTGTTCTGGGACATATGTAAACCTGGCAAGCAGAAATGGAGGTTGATTGGACAAGGAGATGGCAAGGGACACAATAGAATCATCTTTACTGTTTTGCATGGCGGAGATACCAACTCTAACTCAGTGATCACGATGTCCATGGATAGACAGGTACTGACACTTGACTGTTACAACCATGGTTTTACAGAACACAATATCTGCCAGTGCTGAGTTTTCTACAGAACACACAGAGTATCAGCCAGTACTGAGTTTTCAGTGTAGGCCTTGAAAATATTAGTGCTTAGACATTTACAACCAAAAAATGTGCAGTAAGTAGACAGGTGTTGTGATTTTGTTGCTAAAATATAAAGAAAGCATGCATACGTTTTGATAAAATGCCACCATCACGGTGAAGAAACACTGAATCGTTTTTTCTGATTCAGCAGTTGTAAGAATAATAGTCATTGAGTGTGCAAAGAGACACATTACATATAATTAGAGACACATCACCTAGGTACTTCGAAATATCATTGCCTATGTTTCTGGTTCTTCCCATGACAATATAGCAGGGTACAATAGATGGGGTGCCATTCTTCTATTTGCTGAGAAAAGCTGCACGATGTTCTATAGATCAAAGATACCTGCGTTATTTCAAATCAGCTAGTAGTAAAAATATTCTGTATAAAAATTCTTGCAAAATTGGGAAGTTTGCTTATGGTACACATTTCTTCAGGTTGAAAATGAACAAGTTTCCAACCTGCCAAATGTGTTTCCAGAATTGATGAAATACCTACACGTTGGTTTATTGTGGACTTACCCAGTCCGAATGATTAACTCTTCCACCCCCATTCCCTGTCTATTGGTTCAGCCATACCATTTGAAACAGTGGGATTGAACCAAAATCTTAGGTTGAGAGGGATGAAACATGTTTGCAAGCGATTTTGTACAGCTGAGTATCAGTTCACATTTATTAATGTCAAAATTTAGTTCAGTGTAGAATTATAAACATTTCTAAGGTACAAACACCATCAATGTTAATGGTTCTGAAGCGTTTCTTAGTGACATGTATCATTACATTGACAGATTATTCTGTGGAACCTTACATCATCCAAAGCGGTGTACTGTGTTCCGACACTTGGTGGCTATGTGTACAGTATGGTGTCATCACCCATTGATGCCGGCAGGCTGGCTGTCGGCGTCGGCGACAACATGATCCGTATCTGGAACACGTCATCTCCCGTCAACGCGTACCATGTCACCGTGCTGTGGCAGGGTACCAGGTCTAAAGTCACTGCTGTGAGTACATTGAGCAAGTGTACAGAAACCACAATGTGTAATGTACAAATATTTTCCCCTGACTTTGAGTCATCATAATTTGATTTGCATACATAAGCAACTCCTATTAAGGTAGAACGCACCTCGGGGACAGATATTCGGACTCTCAAACTTTTACAATTCTCTTCTGATATACCACATGTGGGGGTTCATTTTACAGCTCTTGGTGAAAGAATACTATGTACCTGCTTAGTTTTTCGAAATTCGAAAATTTTTATTTTTCTCCATAGAGTTAACACAGGGATGGCGGCCATTTTGAATTTCTAATATCGGTAAATCTTGGGTAATTTGTTTCTCTAGTACCAAAATTTGCATGGTGACCCCCTGTTTTTATTCTTGATTTTGAAAGAGAATGATTGAAAGATTCCTTGAGGAAAGTTAGAGCAAAAGTTTAAGTCTTTCATTTTCGAGGTGCATACTACCTTAATATGCTTTGGATACCACTATGCTAAGTTTCAAGAATTGGGAGGGAGAAAGTGTTAGTTATTAACTTTCATCGGCCAAGGAAAACAAAAACAAAACCCAGCCACAGTCTTGAGGAATTTTGTTTTTAAAATATGAGTATTTTCTGTCTTTGAAATTAATTACCCCTGAAAGAAAAATTACTTGCTATTATTACAGTAATTGCTCTTTTCTATGACACAAAGTGTCTAGAGTCAGTTTCATGGAAATCATTGCTACAAAGTGCAGTATTTTGTGTACACGTTCACCTCAGACACAGTTCAGAAAATCCTTGATGGTAACAAAATGTGCTGTTTAAAGTTCTGTACAATACTAATCAACAGGTGTGTATGTTTTGATTAGGAAGGAACATGGGCAATGCATGTTAACCCATTTAGCCACAATGGTTTTACCATAGACCCTCGTTTTTCTCGAGGGTCTATGGTTTTACCGAGTCAAATTGTTTTCTGCGGCCAAGTTGCACAGCTACACAGGGAGGTGGGGGGGGGGGGGTTTGAAGTTCCAAACCATATCAGTAGTGTGTCCAACAGCTGCAACCAAGGAAACTCTATGTACGGTTGTGTAGATTTTTCACAGACCACCAAAAAGAAGTAATAACAACTAGGATTAACAATTTGTGTAATGTGAGTTTTTTCTGTTCTTTTATTTATATCCTATATACAGCTTTGCTGGCACCCACTCAAAGAGGGACACCTGGCATATGGTACTGATGATGGAAGAGTTGGTATATACGACGTGTTTGCCCAGAAGTAAGACTTTCTGTTTTTTGTCACTGTGCTTTTGAGTTCATTAAACATTACAAGCATTGTCCGTATCACTATTTCACAACTTCCAAGAATGAATAAATGATGAAAGAAAATTTCTGTACCTGTGATATAATGATGCTGAAATTTTAAGTGATTGTTGAATTGCAATCCATGAAGATTCATATCAAAGATATCAGGTAAGAAGGGAAGTGGTACATGTGTGTAGTGAGTGTATGATCTCAGCTAGTGCCCATGTCTGTTTGTTTACATCTTCTCAGATACTGCTGATGCATTCATAGAGTTAAAACCAGCTATTTTGGTAGAGACATACACGTATCAAACAGATTCTTAAAATAGTATTGCATTGCTTGAATGTCTTCTTGAAGTATACTTCATCGGTAAAGTCATCATACTGAAAAAATATTCATGTACATTTGGTATTGGTAGTCTTTGCCTTTGAGTTTCACATTGCCAGTGAAGCCACCAGGCCTTCATTGCGTCATCTGCTTTTCTGAACATATTGAGAAACAAAGTGCAATTCTTTGATCTAATGCGCAGGCCTCCGAACATATCAAGTTCGTACCACAAGAAGACTGTATACAGCGTTGGATGGGGTCCACCTTGTCCTGGCACTGGTACGTCACAGATACTGTGTATCTTAACATACATAGCACAGTGAGTGTAATCTGTCAGTTTCATGAGTAGCCACCAGCTGATTACCTCTTTTTTTCACGGGGGCATTATTCATGTGAAAAATGATTTGTGCATTTCCTATATACCGGTAGTACAAGCTACAGTACATGGCAACAGGAACATACAGTGTCTAGCCTCATACTATACCTATGTCTGTCTGTGTACTTATCTGTGTTGATGTCCATTCACACCAAATACAGCTCATGCACCCATTACCGTAGTCATTGATGTATTTATGTGTCATGTACTATAGATGTGAGTTAGGTTACATGAAAAAAATTTGATTGCAAACATATGCAAAGTTTGCTATGATGTTGTTTATTAAACTTTCCAAATCACCCAACACTTGGTGAAATTGGGACTCTACAATAACTGCTATAATTTGGTTTGTGCATGATTGTCTATCGCAGGAGGCAAAAGTGGAGGTGTGAATCAGAACGTGTACAGTTGTGGTGGTGATGGTATCGTTCTACAACACAATCCGTACAGAATTTATGATGATGCTGAAGACATCAACAACTTGATAAAGAAAACCAATGACATCAGAGTGAGTAGAGATTTCTCAGCTTTAAAACCCTTTTCAACCAAAAAGAATGAAAACAATGACACTGATATCGGTCGAGATATTTTGACAATGCTATGTCAGAAGAGCCTGCATGAAGTTCATTATCAGGGCTGATAACAATTACCGGTTACGCAAAATTTTGAGCTTTTTAGTGCAAATAGTGGATACATCAAGTGATTGCAGTGTGAATTTTCATCAAAACACTCCCCTCTGTTATGGAGTTAACATTGTTTAGTTGTTATCAGACCCAAACTCACATAAAGTGTAACCTCAGCCTGGCTTTAATGATACGCTGTAATTAAAAAAATGTTCGCCAAAGTTGATTTTAAGGTATTTTTCATCGATGAAAAGGTTGCAAAAAATTTTTTTTTTACTAGAGTTTGCTGTCCAGGACAACCAATGTCTTCAAACTGTTTGGATTCCTGACAGGGACTTTCCATCCGGGAATCAGTATCTATCGTAACTTTCCGTCAGAAAACAATCGCAAACCCTTTCTATTCTACCCGCAGGGAATTTCAAACCCTCTCCATTGTACCCATTGAGTTTGAAAATGGGGTAAAACTACTTCAAAAAATATATGAATATAAAATTGCCTCCAAGGATATTCTCAGCATTTGACAATCATATGGAAGTTGCTCTCCATAACAGAAATCTTATGATCTACCCATTAAAGACAGGAGAGGATTTTGATTTCCAAAGTCAAATATGGCTGTGGTACACATACAACCCTGGATCACTTTTTAAATGAAATACGCGTTAATGAACGTTTTGGACAAAAATAAACTGGATATTGGACGAGGAAAAAATGTTCAGCTCCTTGAGTGACATAGGTAATTGTCCTTCCCAACAAAGATTTGTACTGAGTATATGCATTTGTCTGACTAGAGAAATTGAATGCAGTTATACAACAATATGGAGTTGTGGAAACCTGGAGCATATTTTCTCAATTAAGTTATATTCATACTTTCAGGAAAAACAAAACAAAACTTTCTTCTCTCCTCCTTTTTTAACAGCACAAAATACCTCAGAGGACAGAGTTGGCATGGAAACCAGATGAGTCAGTTTTGGCCATTGGCAATGATGATGGGTACTGTGTTATTCCAGATTACATTCTTGTACATTTATTTTGCATTTTGATTGTTTGAACTCAAGTCCTTACCAGTGAATATTCAACAATGCAAAAGACTGTTTCTAAATGTAACATATCTCACCAGTCTGTCTCTAGTCTAATTTCATCGTGCAGTTAAAGGTATACTGTCACCTGTTCCAATTTTGCCTCAGTTTCCTTGGGAAGAGAAAATCTGACCAATCACAGATTTTAAGCGGATGGCAGCTTTTTAAAAACAGTGACCTCACATGGGCATTTTGAATACCAAGGAATGCTCCTTTGACCATATATGGGCATATTTAGATTACAGGTGACTGTATACCAAACTGCATGATGAGTTTTGCAATCGTGGACACTATTGTAATGAAGTGGTCAATCTTTTTGATGCTCTTACATAAAGATATTGGATTGTGTGTAAACTTCTTGATTTACTTTCAATTTACAGTTCAGTGGAGATTTTTCTGGCACCAAATCTGCTGCTGCTGTGTTCCATCCACGTTCATTACAAGATTATCAACTGTGTGAGGTGGTACCCTGACTGGACAAATGTCAAAGCCTCCAACCAATCACAGAAACACCAACCAGGTGTCTCCAGCGATCATGACCTATCCAATCGCAGGAACTGGCTGGCAGTCGGCTCAAATGATCCACCCATTCATATTTATGATCTCACTGATATTTTAGGTAAGTATTTGATCTCAGAGATTTCCTCACAGCCCCTTGTGTGCTGTAGAGTTAGTAGTTGCTTGATTTAGTGTTGGTGAATTAGCCTTGGGATCCGCAAAGGCATTACGCTGCAAACAGTGCTAGTCATTAAGGTAGTATGCGCTTTGTAAGTGTAAGACTTAAATGTTTGCTCAAATTTTTCCTAAATGAAACTTTCAATCATTCTCTTACCAATGAAATCAAGAATAAAATCAGGGATCACAGGGCAGTTTGGTACTAGAGAAACAAATTACCTAATATTTACCAATGAAATTCAAAATGGCCGCCATCCCTGTGTTAGCTCTATGGGGAAAATTAAATTTTCGATTTTCAAAAAAAATTTTCCTACACCAAGCGCTTTAAAATGAATCGCCACAAGTGGTAGACCAGAACAGTATTGTAAAAGTTTGAGATTTTGAAAGTCAGTTCACAAAGCACATTCTACAATAACTGTTAATGATGAAGTGCCATGAGAAAGATGTTTTGCACAGGAAATATTATGTGTATATGGGTTCTTGGCATTTTCATTCTGCATAAATGTAACAGAGAAAACATTATTCAGTTTCCAGGTCACCAGTAAGGACACCAATCACAAGCAGCTATTGCACCCTGAATGGGCATACCCAGAGAGTGACTGGGTTGTCATGGAGTCCCCATGGTGACCAGAAACTGGTGTCAGTTTCATATGATGGTACAGCACAGGTTAGTGACAAATTTTAAAGCATCATAGTCCTGGATTAACCTAAAGATTTAAAGTCTGTAGCCTCTTTAAAAGTTAATCTTCTCCTTGAGACATTTGAAACATCACTTTCAAGCTATGAAAATTTACATATTTATATTGTGCTTTAAAATGTTTCTCATAAGAATGTTATAGGATTCATGGAATGCCTTTGCCTCTTCTTTTATCTATCTGAATTTATCGAAGCAATAATATCAAAGAATATCAGTATTAAACACACTGCGTGTGTATTGTTGATATTGTTTGCTAATCAATGGATTGTATTATTGTATTTGCTAAAGTATCTTCTGTAATGCACTTTACATCATGATTGTAGATCTTGATTCATTTTGATAACAAACTTCTTCTGAAGAGTCGACCAGAATGGCTTTATTTCTGTCAAGAATTTTGTCTTAAGTTACCGTTTGTTAAACTTCGGCTATTAAATTTTAACAGTTTACTCCTTTACAGAACCTATCATTTGCTATTCGATTATAATTAACATTTACATTGCATCATTATCCTATCAGAGTAAAATGTAACCTCTTTCCATTGATTCATTGATTGATGAGTGTTTGGTAATACACATGGGTATCATCATCTTATTTCCCAAAACCCATATTCAGGAAACAGGTCCCTAAACTGTAGTGAGACACCGATTTGTAGATTCTGTTTAGTACGATGCTTACGCAATTATTATTTGTTCATAGGTGTGGGACGTCAGCAAGGGAGAGCCAATTTCAAACTACCGTGGACACCATGGCAGATTGTTCAGCGTGGTGTGGAGCGGTACCAGCCATGAGACAATCTACACGGGAGGGGAGGACTTCACAGTGCAGAGGTGGAGGGTGTCACAGCAGGAGCACACAAAACCACCAAAAAGTGAGTCGCATAACCTCTGATACCTATCACCACCGAGATCCATAGTTAATTATGGCCTGCCTGTAAATGTGAAAAAAATGTGATGTAGCTTTGTTCTGATCATGATATTTGTACTGGGTTTCAACCTCAATTGTTCTACTCTGGAATGAACACAATGTGTTCTACACACTTAGTACACCCAAGAGATCACGTGATGGTGGTACAAACAAATGCATGTGTACAAACACGTCTGGAAATACAGGTATTTCTGTGCGCCTTTGTGCACATGATTTTGTTTGTACCATGGTCCATGCAAATTCTGGATTTAACATATTGACTCACTTTGAGTCTTTGTGGAGAAGACATCAGCTGGATAAACCTCTTCATGTATGCTGAAGGCCTTCATCCGGAGCCAGTACTTATTGTGCATAATGAATCAAGCCCCACTTAGTGTTATGTTCCTTCACTTGAAACCTTATTACATCTTTTCTGCTAAAATCAAAACCCAATTTAGCACCCTGTCCCGCTACTGTAAATCTTTAAGACTTGTTGTTCTGAATGGCAAAGCAAAGTCCTTTTTCATGTAATGCCAGGTAGGAGGACAACGCAGCTGTTCTTACAGAAAGGCGGCAAATCAAGAAGTAAAAACAAAAGCAAGCAGAAGAATGAAACAAAAGATTCACATGAAGTGAAGAAAAGCGTAAGCCCTGCCGTCCCTCAATCAGTGACGCCATCAAATGATGAACTGAAAATTCTGGAAGAGTTGGTGGAACAGAAAATTGAGGAGTTGAAAAGCACCCAAACAAATGTCCATGAGGTCAAAGTTCAAGACAATGAAAAGATTGATATTCCTGTAACAGAGAACATGCCCCAGGATAAAAGTCACTTGATCACTAGTCAGTTACTGGATGATGTACAGATAGATCTGAAAGAAGTGCAAGATGAGAAGGAGATAAAGACAGTGGATGTTGCTATGGAAACAGGCTCCACCGGGTCAGGGGCAAAAAGAGGTATGTCCTGATGTCTTGAAGTACAAGGTCATGGTTGCTTCCTGATCACATACTTTATAAAGATTCTAGTTCAGTTTGTAGAATGCACATCGGGGATAGATATTTGGACTCTCAAACTTAAACAATACTTGTCTTAGCTGCCACCTATTGGGCACATTTCAAAACTCATGGAGTTACTAAATTTTTCCTCAGCTTATTTTTGTGAGAATTGAAAATTCAAGTTTTGTTTTGTAGTTTGCACAGGGATTGCAGCCATTTTGAATTTTAGGTGTTGATAAATTTAAGGCCTTTTTTTCTATGATACCAGAATTAGCACAGTGATGCTCGATTTTTATCCATGATTTTGAAAGAGAATGGTTTAAAGTTTCATGGACATGGAGAAAAGTTTGAACAAAAGTTTCAGTCTTTGGATTTTGAGCTGCATACTACACTGATACCTTGAAATGATAATTGACACTTGTATCGTTATAGCCTACTTTAAAAATGTTAAATGTATCTCTGGTGAAAAGAAATGCATCTGATGTTGATAGGAAGTTTTGAAACTTTGCAGCAAAGTATTAGCATAATGAGTTTGATGCTTCTGCATTTTCCGGGGCTGAGAAATTTACAATAAATGTAAATATTCAAGGAAAACAATTCAACTACTTACAGCATGTTACCAAGTATAGTATCTGGTAGTCATGGTTGCAGATGTAAACAACAGTGATTACATCAGGCGGGTTTTTGTTAGTCCCCGCGGACGAAGTCCGGCGGGGACTTATAGATTGGGTCCCGTCCGTGTGTCCGTCCGTCCGTCCGTCCGTCCGTCATCAACAGTTTCTCAGACACTGCTGAACCAATTTTGTTCAAACTTGGCACAAAGGCATAGCACTATGACCTACAGATGCACATCGATTTATTTTGCGATACGATCCAATATGGCCGCCAGACGGCCATTTTATTACAATTTTTTCATGTACGGAGCCATAACTCAGACATGTTTCAACCAATTTTTAGCTCACGTGTGTAAACACGTGGGCTATTGTCATAGCGATGTCTGTCTGTCTGTCCGTGTGTGTGTGTGTGTGTGTGTTAGTGTGTGTGTGTGTGTGTGTGTCTGTCTGTCTGTTTACACGATAACTCAAAAACGCCTGAACGGATTCAAGTCAGATTTGATACACAGGTACCATATGCTACTTGCAAGAACTGATTAGATTTTGGTTAGTGTGGCTTGCATATTAATGAAGTTATGCAATATCGTTTTTTTCCGTACAATGGTTTCCCTATGGAGACGGTAATGACAGAGTAGACATATATCAAGAAATACTGCACAAAATTTCATGAAACTTTCCAAAGATGACAATCTCAGAACATTATGATGGTACTGTGAGTGTCATGTCAATTACCTT
>LD344822.1:170590-188230 GCA_001465055.1 Ptychodera flava | reverse complement strand
ACTTCAGTCATACTTCCTTCGTTTGGGCTTTGGATTCCATCCTGACCCCCATTTCTCGGGAATTCCACTCCTTTCCCACATTGCGGCCTCTCAGGATGGATTCATCTTCAAGGTCATTCAGACCTTGACCCCAAGGTCACCAATGACCGTTGCTCGGTTGCTTGACTGAAAGGGCCCTCTCCCATATATTTTTGCTCATATTTTATTGTAGGTTAGTTTGCTACTTCTATTTTGACTGTTTTGTATTGTAAGTTTTGATAGTATTTAGTTTGAGATCTGCGAGGGCACTAGTTCTATGCCCTTTACTGCTTTATATTTGCCGTTTCATCTTGTGCTTTATTCTTTACTTTGTTGGCGTTTACATTCTCCTTTTGCAATAAACCCTCCTGTCTTTCCTCAACTTAGCGGTGGTGTGTTCACAAAATGAAATTTTTATGTTACATGACTCGGTTGGTTTGTTCTCGTTGTGTAGGATGTGGTTATTATGGGCTCTGATGATACTGCCCATATTTCTTGTACAGCTGTAGCTGACTTTGACATTGTTTTTATTGAAGATCGTGTGTAATGGATGCCCTTGTGGGAAGTGTAATTTAATGAGGTTGAGGAATCTTCTGCCATTGTCGGTTTTTTACTGCTTTGTTAAATGGTGGGTTATACCAATCTTATCTTTTGGGGTCGCTGTCATTCGGTGGTTGATTATATTTCATGTTGTGCTGATAGGCGCTCCTCTAAATCCTTTTAGGTCCGTACACAGACACAGACACAGACACAGACACGCAAACACACAGACACACATACATACATACATACATACATACATACATACATACATACATACATACATACATACATACATACATACATACATACATGCATGCATATACATGCATACATACATACCAGTGAACAGAATCTCATATAATCACCTTTATTCACACATAGGTTAGGTTGTCTAGCATTAATAAAATGTACTCTTTACCGGTTCAACTATTGCGCCTCCATCCCAATGCGTTCCAAGGATGCAAAGATGATAAACGTGTTTGCAACTCAGGTTGGCACCACCAGTGACTACTACATCTCCCTCAGAAACTATTGAAGGTTTGTTTTGGTCAATATCCCGCTGTAGCTGTTTACCAGCAGCCGTTAGAATAGCCGTAGAGACAACTCCAGTAGACAGGTCACAGTCTGTGCTGGTTGTGTTCAGAATCACATCCACCTACAGAGAAATACTTTTTGTTTAATCACTTTAAACGCATGCATTGTTATTCTCCTATTCTTTAATTGTTGGTATATAAAAAAATATTCTTGGGTGGGGTGGTCGTAGCAGTGCGTGTTCTAATTCTTGTTCACAAATAATTTATTTCATGAGTGATATCTAGCTGCGTCCGTGTTTTAACATAGCTGTAATGTTTAATATACATTATGACAGACATCTTTTAAATTTTTACTTTTATCACTTGCTATCATACAGTGGATGCACTGTTCACAATAATCAAGCAGTCAATCAATAAATCAGAAACCAGAACTGTAGGAAAATAAAATGATAAATTCCGAGTGTAACAGATGCCAACAGCTTGCGTTGTTTGCGGTAAATCGATTTGTCGGATAGAAACTATTTGAGTCAAACATTCACACCCTAAAACTAAAGGATTAAGGTTTTTCATCCGACATTGAACTTTTGATGTCGCCCCTAATATATTAATTACTTATGATATAAGATAGGATAAAAATTTGGATATTAATTATGATTTGAAATTGGATACAGTTTCGACGTTAATTAATCAATCATTAAATTAATTAATTAATTGAGATAAAAGACTAACCTGCTGATTGGCAATGCTGCCCTGAACCAACATTAGTATCTTCCCTTCTGCTGTTTTAAAACTAGTTTTGCCTGTGCGTATTGTGTTTGGTACACTCAGAGTCGATGTAATTGGTATCCCTATAAAAAAGCAAAGATGTCATATCTTAAAGGGCTTAAGTATTGTCTAAATTAATGCTTACTGTGTCGATATCAATCTCCTTGGATTTAGTCTAAGTGAAATTGATATCGATCTTCTCGGATCGATAAGTCATATATACCGTAAAATGCATTGAGGGGTACTTTTTGTTACTAATATGAACAATTTGTTTGCTTCGCATATAACTGCTGCAAGAGTTCAAGGGACTGCAATAATATTGTGGATGAGAAGGTTATATGTCGCCTGGTTGGCTCAACTCCACAGTGCAGATTATGCAGATTAAACTTTACAACACATTGACTCCCGCCATTATTACAATTACAATTACCATGAACCTCTGGTGAACAGTAAACTTCTTTTACTGATAGAGGGCGGTGTATATCAGAACATGAAATCCATCTTTTTCTTCAACGTGAAATGGATTTTCCAAAATCCGTATTAAGAGCGTATACAACAAGTATCCCAACCAGTTCTTAAAGTGGAGCTGCATGTTGCCAACACAGTTTTTTTCAAAGAAATATTTTTCATCAAAGATGACGCTCACCTAACTCATTTGTCAGTTTCTATCTTCGGGACATGGCATCAGAATCGGACGGTTTGTTTTCTCTTGGTCCGCTTTCTGTAGGCCAACAGGTTATTCCTGGTAATAAATACTAGTTTCCCCGCCTCCTAAGGTCTGTGGGATTCTGTGTTTTTCCCGATAGTAACTGGGTGAGTATTTCAAATAAGCAGAATTGTAGTTTATACCTAAACTAATTTCTGCTATGTAGAAATACTCACCCAGCACACCCAACCGCCTCCCCACTTGGTGTTTTTTATAACCTAGGGGAGTGTGTTACACTAATTTTGTGGTTAATGGGTGTATTGTATCCCCTCAATACTTGGTTAACCGTTTTTCTGGTTGTTTTGCACCTGGCGGTTCTTCTAGTAGTTTTGGGAAATTGTAACTTCCTAACTGTCGTACTCTAACGAGCGTGGACAGTCGCTTACGGAGTATAACTGAGTAACTAAGGGAGTTCGGTGACCTACGTCACAGGAAGTCTAGGCAGGAAGTTCAAGTTTTTAATCTTGCATAAATGGAGCCCCAAGGGACAAGGAAACCCCCCTTATACTATATATTTTCAAAAAGCAGATACTCTAAAGTTTAGTATGGCAGCAGTAGTTTACTCAAGGGATGAAGTTGGTGTTTATTTGGGGTAAAAAACCTCAATTTTGATATTAATGATACAAATTAATTTAAGTCAAAAACTTAATGCTATTTTCTGAAATGAAATATTTCACTTGAAAGAAGAGTATATGTAGAAAAAAAACAACTATGTAATATGCATTATCTATCCTCATTCTAAAATGGCATAGGTCGAAGGACTTACACTCAAAAAATTGACGAAAATCATGACAGGCAAAATAAAAATGTCTTTTATTCAAAATGTAAGAACTTTATTGCCAAACAAAATACTCGTTTTATATATAGCATTTAAAGAAAATAATGTGAAAATTTCAGAAAATTTGACCGAGCCAGAGCATGCCAGGAACTGATAAGAATATTTGACCGGCTAAGAAGGGCTTGAAAATGCGATTACTGCATAGTGAAGATTCATTACGTATTCATGGGAGCAAAAAGAAGGCAAGAAATCGGGTGATTTCTTATATACATTTGGATAAAGTAACATCAACCAACTTTCGACTGCTTGACAAGCTGATAGGCGAATCGAACCAATATTTTAATTTTGGGTTAACAAATTAATTGAAATTGAATGAATATTTGTAAAAAAGTAATTTTTGAGCTAAATACGTTGTTGGGTGCAGCGCCCCCTTAATTTCATTTTAACAAATAACAATTTTTAAACAAAAGCTGAACACAGCATTGAATAAACTATTCAATTAACAATTTAGGGCAATTCAAATAACTCAATGTCTAGGAATAATTCAACTCAGGATGGGTTGAACTACCCTTTGTATGTCTGTTGCTTGGGGATTATCTTGCCCCTTGACGGTGTCATTCCAGGACAAAGTCATTACATTTCGCCGTATTTCTAGTGCGAGTTTGTTTACAGGGAGTTTGTGACATGCTGGACTCACCCCGATTATCAACAGGTGTGTTAACACATGGCTCTGTTGCAGTGTTAGTTTCAGGATTTACAAACGGCTTTACATGAGATATCTTTCGCTTCACCATACCGTGTTGACTGAAGAGTTCCTCTAGACAGTCAATAACCTCGTCTACAGTGGTAGATGTCAGAATGTCAATCTCGTAGTACCGACTGTAGTAGTCTGCCAGCACTAGCAATTAATTACCGGTTTGGAGGGGTCCGAGCATATCAACTGCCAGGTCTTGCCAGAGACCATCTGGTAACACTGTAGACCTCATATGCTCAACTGGGTCTGGTCTATAGCTACAAGTTGACAACCATAACATGATCTAACGGATCGTTCTCCTGCCCTATCACAACCTAGCCACCAAACGTTGGTACGCAAGTTCAGTTTGGTGCTAACAACACTGAGATGTCCTTAGCACAATACTGGTTCCTCGTAGTTATCAGCTGCCCGATCTTACACAACTCTCCAGCCTCATGTTGATATTGTTTACAGTTTTCAAAATGGCCAGAAATGATCGTCATTCTCAACCCGGCGAATTCTGGGTCGATCACAGAAGCCTTCTCAACTTCGCGGGTTGTCAGAGTTTGTGGTGTTGCATGTAGGCCTACTGCCACCAATCTCATATAGTCATCGGTGCCATGATCATGGTGCTCCACTTTATCGCCAGGTATCAGAAGTCGAGAGGGAGGGTCAGCCACCATGTGCTTCCCTGGTATGTGTACTACATTGAAGTCGTATGGCTGCTTGCGAAGAACCCTCCTTTCAATTCTGGCACTCGGTTTAGAACGACGCCTGTATATCAGTTCATGTTCTCTCCTAAATTAGAGATGTATTATGCGCACTCGCAGTATTGTTTTGACCCGTTGACCCTTTGTTGCGCGTGCGTACAGCAGGAAGTTGATCGTACCTAAACGTCAGAGGTCAGAGCTAGCTGCGATCGCGTGCAGATTTCTGCCTGACTGCCTACCGTGTGTACTCCTTCAGAAGCTTCTGCTGTATACGGGAAACTTGCCGAATCAGGTCCACAGTTACAATAAATCAGCAATCAACGGTAAATATAGCCCTGCGTACAGGTCTGTGTGTTCCCGGCGTTATACGGCCTCCACCACAGCCGTGCAACTGTCCATAGAGATAACTGGGGACTCTGGGGTCCGGAATCGGACCGCAACGAAAACACGGTGTTTTTGGCCGAAATACTGCTCTATCGGAGCAAAATCCTTTCCCTGCCTACCTTTACCTCCTAACCAACCCCAGAAAAGATGCGATTAATTCTCCTAACGTCCAAAATCGCTCGTTTTCTGAAACATATCGTAGCCTACTAATACCCATGGAGATCGCCATTTTGAATCTCGCTGCAGAGTCCCCCAGTTAGGGACCGTTCAGCTTTTACAGCGGGGGGGGGGGGGGGCGAAAAAATCCAGGGGGGGCATCGTAAATTTGGAATCCGCGAAGGGAGGGTCATCGCTTTTTCACTGATGGGAAAGAGGGGGTCACCACATTTTCAAAAACATAATACCTACAATAAAGTTCACTTTATGCCATGGCCATGATCGACCCTCTTTAACCGGCGGGCTGTCTGCGGCGGCACTCTACAATAAATTGACTTTATGTAATACCCCATGACCATCTTAATGGCCGGACGCCTTCAGCGGCCCTGTCCAGTAAAGTTTACTTTATGCAATGGCCATGATCGACCCTCTTTACCGGGGGCCACCTTTGGTGGCCCACTAGAATAAAGTTGACTTTATGTAATACCCCATGACCCTCTTAACCGGAGGGCTGCCTTTGGCGAACCACTCCAATAAAGTTTACATGGGGCCTTAGTTAGTGACCACTACCTATCTGACTTACAGATTGATATATGGCGGGTGCCACATGTGGGGCAGGATGCGCTTACTATTTTCGAAACACCTGACATCACTTCTTGGTCTTCTGGCCAGAGGTCCATATATCTTTCTTTCATGAATATGACTTTGTTTGTGTACCGTCTATTTACTGTCTGTTCTGTGCTGTTTTGTGTCTATGTTTACAACTATTGTCTTACAAATTTTGACCTAGTGTTATTGGATTATGGATTGGTATGATTGCGATTATTTTACTTTATACAATGTTCATGGACATAAGTTGTCTATGGAAATGAAGTTAAAAATTGCCTTACAGTCGTCCTAATTAAAAGATGTTTGCATGGATGTGGCTGAGAAGTGTGTGCACTGGCATCTCTGCTACACGAATAAAGTGCGCCGCATACCGGAGTTCTGTAGGTGACAAGAACATATGGCGGCCAATGAATGAGTTGCATTCGGAACAGTAAATATTAATGATACTTGAGGACATATAGGCAGCCAATGAATGAACGCAAATGGGGCCTAGGGACATAAAACCTACCAATCAACGTGAGCGACGCTGGGGTTTATGACACAAATTTATGTCCTAAATGATATACGTCTAGTACGACTTATAATAAGCATTATCTTTATTTCCCCTTTTATCACTTAACATCGAACCCAGTTTAAGTTTAACCCAGTACGTAACCACTGACTGTTGATTTTAATTCGTATACTGACACTTGATGTAGCCGGCCCTGCGTACGACGCTGTGTGTTCCTGGCGTTACGTGGATGGGAGGCCGTTTAACGCCGCGCCGGGAACACACACCGTCGTACATAGGGCTACCACTTGACGCAGCTGAACACTGTGATGAAACTGTGGAAAATTAAAGGCTGTATTTTTTTCACTATAAGAATTCCTTCGCGGGCTGTTCTAAAATTCGCCATGCATAAGATCGTTAAATTCTTGGTACATATACAAAGCTAAAACGTCGGAATTTCCCAAAATGGAAGTAGGTCGTCATGCATGTAAGAAATTGTCGAGTGTCCCCCGATGTCCCCCATGGCGCAACGGCCATAAAATGCTGGCCTTTTTGTCCACCAATTGTTCATTGACAGTTTTGTTCACGTGGGATGCAAAAGTCGGCCAAAAAGACACTGTACAATGGACTTGAATATAGCTGAATGAATTCATGGATATTCTGATAGAAACGTCATGGCGGAAACCCTGAGAGGACCGCTGAAAGTATTGCATAAAATCTACCGGAATTTCGAACTTTACACCCTCGCTGGTAGCCGTTAAGTTAACAGTCCAAGCTGTTTTTGCTTCCGAGCTTGAACCAAATATGACTCTCCATTGCCTTTACACAAGAGCCGAAAGCACCCGGTGTGGGACGCGAGGCCTAAAGAAAATCCATTTTCGTGTTCAACGGGTAGCTTATGCAAATATGAATATGCGCATGCGCAGTGTTCCAAAATACATCTCTAAATTAAGAGAAAACACGAACTGTACATCACCTCGAGGGGTTTGTTATCAGTCATACGATCAAACTTCATAGCATATATATATATTGATGGAACTTCTCGCAAAAGAATACCAGAGCAAGTGCATCTTTCTCGGTCTGAGAATATTGCCCCACCACGTCAGTAAGAGATCTGCTGGCATGACTCACCAGTCTTAGACTACCATGTAGTTGTTTTTGGGCCATTAACACAGCACCCAATCCAACCGGACTTGCATCTGCAAGAGCTACCGTGCTTGCCTCTTACTGAAGTATGCTAGTGTGATAGCATCTGATATTTGTCTTTTCAGTTCGTTGAATGCCTCACATTGGTACTGCAAAAATTTAAGCTAACAGAGAGTGTGGTATGGTACATTTCAGATGAAAGAAGAACATGTTCAAAACTGAACACCATCAAATGGTTATTAAAATCCAAGTAAATTGAATTGAAGTACACATATAACTCTGACTGTAAATAGCTAACTGTAGGTAACTACTTGAGGGATCAGCAAACACTAGAATTCCTTATAGCAAGGATCGACAACTGAAGTTGACTGGCCCAGGAAGCTGCGCAATTCGGCTGCAATTTGGGGCTCCCTAGCTTCGAGGAAGGCTTTTACTCGTGACTCTGTTGGGCCGACTCCCTTCTCAGAAAACAGCATTCCCATGAACTCAAGCTTACTCATGGAGAACACACACTTATCAATGTCCAAGATTAGTCCACCCTGCTTCTTGATGAATTCACTCTTCATGCATCGTATGATCAGGGGCATGTACAATTATGTCGTCAGAAATGTTGTCGATCCCTGGTAATCTGGCTAATGCTGAAGAGATTTCGTGTTGATACAGCTCGATGGCCGAATTTATACCAAACAGGAGTCTCTCATATCTCTATTGATCACAAATGTGCAATTGTCTGTCGACTCGGGGTACAGCTCGTGCTGATGGTAACCCCACTTCAGATCTAACTTACTAAATACTGTGGATCCATTCATAGTTTGAAGTATTTACTCTACATTAGGAATTGGGTATCTATGTGCCTCTGATAATGGCTTTATTAGCTCTCCTCATATGGAGACACAATCTTATGTCCCCATTGCCTTTAGGAACGACAACCACCGGAATAACTCATCTGCTGGGGCCTTTAACCGCTTTAATGATGTCGTTTTCCACCAACTATTGGATTTTTTGTTCCATCCTACTTCTTAGGTTGAAGGGTGTATGCCTCAGTGGCCGCGCCACTGGTTTGACATGATCATCGACATAAATTGTGACTTGTTTAGTGTTCAGTTTTTGAACATCCTTAAACACTTCTTGGTATTGGCGGAGCATTTCACCCTTTTGATCTGAGATAGAGTTTACAATGTCTACTTCTACCTTAGCAGCGCTCGGACTTCAGCAGCTGTGTTTTTTCGAAGCAGTGGTACACCAATCCCTTTCACAACGGTGAGCTTTGCATTTGTTTTCTGTTTGCCCACTTTTTTGTCACAGGTGAATCAACCAATAACTGTCAAGGGCTTGTCGGACATATGTGTAAACAACTTGGTGTTTTGTTTGTTTTGCTTTTTCTTTGCTTTTGGAGTTTTCCTTGTCCTCATTCACAATGTTGATGTTAGCCCCTGAATCCATCAACATGCTTAGCTTAACACCACCAATCACAGTTGGGTGTATCACCCCTATTTGTAACAATCAACCTTATTTTTAACACCAGCCTAATTTGTAACAAACCATAACCCTATTTGTAACAAACCTGAAACCTATTTGTAACACTAACGCAATTTGTAAGAAACCTAAATCTCAGGCGTGACGAAAACTGAATCACCTCTGTCTTATTGTCGTTGGGAATCAACATATTGGATCTCATCCACCTGCGAACTTCATCTACGCATATCTCAAGAGAAACTTGAACTTCATCAGGTCTCTTTTCAACTTCTTCACACTGTCTTGCTACTGTCAATGTGTTTGCAAGTGTTAGCGTTGCAACCACTGCTAACAATTTCTGCGAATGTAATCAGAACAACACCTTGCAATAATCTCATTACGGATTTGGTTGCCCGCATCAACACCAAATTCAGTCTTTTACTGCCCATTGTAATCTGGTTACATATTGCTGAGCTGTTTCTCTCTTTTCCTTGGTAAAGGATCGAACATTTCGCCTGGCATATGGTGAGTTAGCTACTGACTCAAAGTGCGGGTTCAAAGCATCAAGGGCCTTTTAATACTCGAATTGCGTACCTGTATCATTCAATGTACTGAAATAATCGTGTATATCGAGTCCAGCTAAGTGAAGCATATATGCTCGCCTCTGTCTGCCAACATTTGGCTTGTCCGGAACTTAAATCAAACCTTTGGCATCTGCAAAAAGATTGAAGGAAGCCAACCATATCTTCCATCGCTGACCTAGCGTCGCTGCAGCTCCAGCACAATCAAAGATCAAAATGACATTTTCCTTTGTCGCTCATCTTGAAAGTTCCTTCAGATATTGATCCTCATCAGCAATGTGATATGTCGCCTGAATGGCTCAGATTGAATTCGACAGACCAGAACTTTACAACACAAACTATGATTAATGACTCCTGCCATTACTCATGAACCTCTAATGATAAGTAAACTTCATCTACTGATAGAGGGTGGTGTATATCAGAACTTGACAAAAACAGCTGCTAACTTTTTTGTTTGTATATACATCAGAGTCATTACTTTCTATTGCAGATCGTTTTATTCGTCACTGACCATAAAAGATATTCGGGGAACAACTGTATATGAAAGGGCAAACTGTTCACATCAGAATATTTAATCTACCTCGTTTTTCATGTCGTGGACGATTTCCACGTAGTCTTGCCATCTCGTCTTCAAAGGCCTGAAACACAAATATGAGAAAGTCTAAAAAGGTGTCGGGCGATGTTTATCTCAGATTTCTTTTTTTTTATATTTGCAGAAAGAATTATATATGTGTATCTGTTCATGGAAAAGTCAATGCATAAATACCTTACTTCTGTTCCCCATACAAAATGCAACATCAAATAATTATACCTTTGCTTCCCCGTATAAATAACGAAAGGGTGGAAGTACGAGAAGAAAAACAACTGCAAGCACAACAAAAGGCGAGATGAATTAATCAACACTTGTGGATCAGTAATGTATAGAAATACGTATCCTAAAATAAGGCGATTAAGTTTCCCATGGCTTGATATTGATACTTGTAGTGTATTTAAACATAATAGAAGAGGAAGAAAACACACACTGGATACAATAGATATATACCTGGCAAGTTGGCTGGTCTTGGTCGTACACCACAACTTTGACTTCTGATAGAGTGCTTCCTGGTTCCTGCCTACTGAATTTCTTGATTTCCTCGTACAAGATGCGAGCAGTCACATCTTTTGGATATCCAAGGTTACCAGTACCCATCGCTGGGATAGCTATTGAGCACATTCTCTTTTTGTGTGCAGTCTTCAAACATTCTTGAATAACATAGTGAAGGAGCTGTAGTGATAAATAAAGTACGATAATTACATGGAAAACATAACTCTTGTTATTTTATTATTTAATGATTGTTCACAACTGTGAAGTATAGTTTTGTTAATTGGTACTCGTACAGAGAGAGAGTGAAAGAAATGAAAGATAATTAGAGTGTAAAATTTGTATGTCTGTGAATCTTCCGAATATAAATCACACATTGATGCCAAAATTTTATACGTTTACGTCACTTAATGATTAACTATCTCAATACAAAGCTTAGAACCTTCCTATGAACACAATTGGAACTATTTTGTGATTATAAGATCTTGAGCATTTTGTTATAATCTATTTAAAAATCATCAATCTAACAGTGTTTTTGTGTGAAGGCGGGGGCAAATTTCATAAATTATTGATAATTGCACAATCATCAAATACATCTCGAACAAATTTTACATTTTTGTCTAGCTTTTCGCACGCTCAGGAAAGGAGAACCCATTAAATGTAACTGATTTGTCAATTTTGTTTTGGCTTAAGTCAAATACAAATTCCCTTTCAAAGGTTGATTTGTAGGCATTTATTATTGTCACCAAACGATGCATGATATTTTCGATGGGAAAATGGCCTTCTACCTCTACCCAAATCAGTTCTGCTGTAGTGTATGTTTTTTTGGTGATCTCTCTTTCAAATGATTTGGTAGATGTTAAGAAAATGTCTTGTACATTTATTTATTTCATATACAAGGAAATGAGACCTGGTAAATTTGATTAAACTACCCTTTTCTTGTGAGTGTGCTAATTAATGCTGGAAAATTTTACAAAATCACTGAACTATTTCAGCCCTTCTATTAAAAATGAACTATTTTGGTAGATGCAAAGAAATGTAATCAATATCATCTGTCTGTTGAAACCTTAAAATATTAACAGCAGGAACCAACAGTTTTTGTCTGGAATTTTTAGGGACTGTACAGAGATGTCTTTGCAGCTTTCAGGGACCAATCCGAGGAGACCCTAAATCTTTTAGAGACAACACTGACTTGACCTTGAAACTTTCAGGGACCACCAAGATGTGAACCGAAATCTTTGAAGGACTATCCTGGTGTGACCTTGAAACTTTCAGGGACCACCCAGACGAGTCCTTGAAACTTTCAGGAACCATCCAAGTCCTTGAAACTTTCAGGGACCACCCAGATGTGACCCTGAACCTTTCAAGGACTATCTTGATGTGAGCTTCGCTCATCAGCTTGTGCATTCACAAGCATTACTTGGTAAAGCTGACAGGCAGAGGAATAACTGGAAAAATTTGGTCCAATTTCCTGCACATAAGCGTCAATATTCAGCACCTCGAAGTTAAGATTATGTAATGGCTTAACTCGGCGTCCTCATGGCTCCAATGTGTGACTGGTCGGCCGGCGCTTAAACACGTCTTTGCGTATTTATCATGCGACGAGATCTACAAGGCATGTTCTCCCTGACATAAATGTGATGAACTGGGCAGTGGCTGAACCTTCAGTCGATTTAGACGAGCAGTCTTGACGATTAATGGTAATGTACTCGCTTTTTGAAGTATGCTGTTGCTAGCCGACGCGACGCTGGTCTTACCAGTAAACAATTGGCAAACAATCATTTCATGATGGCATATTCCATTTTAACCTACAGGGACACCTAGGGCGCATCGTGCAATTGTGTAAGGTCCCAGGTAAGGTACATGGACTGCGGCCCAAAAGCATATCTGAGTGTCCAGTACTCCGCCAAGCATAATTCCTACCGCACAGTGCTATCGGCCGGTCGCTATTGACAACGGCAAACATTGTATCAATTTATTTTCAATAGATTATCGATCAAAATCTGCTTGGGTGCTGCTCGTGTAATTCAGGTCACGCCATGAATATTTCCAAAATAACCTGTATAATTTGACTTATCATCAATGTTTCTGTTGGTTTCTTGTACTTAAATGAAATTGACGACACTTTTTTCAGTTTTTTGTTATACTTTTACGTTTCAATGTATTTAGGCGCGCTTTGGCTCAGTTTGCCGCCACTGTGAGCCGGGAACAACCGGCGAGTATGCAACACAACAATGTATCAATTTCCGACAAAAGAATATCGATCAATAATGTTCACTGCACGATTGCAGTGAAGACCCTGCGTTCGTTTGCCTCCGTTCTGTGTTATCCTTTCAGTTTACTGGAATTTTCATTGTTCATATTTGCTAAAATTTTGTGTAAATTACGACAACTTTACAGGTATTTGATCTGTACAACTTAAGAGACGCTTACTGATTACAATGCGCCAATTTGAGACCCTTTTTCTGTGTATGTAAACGCCGTCAGATTGCCATTTTATTCCGGGCAAGAGTATATTTCAGTGATCGGAATAAATAAAATGCAAATAAAACAAATTTCGTGAAGAAATTCAAAAATCTAAAACCGCAGGAATTTTGTATATCAATCAAAGGATCGCCGTGCTGCTTTTCGCCATCATTGGTTCAGATTTGAAAAAACCTGTTCGGTACATTAGACGCCATTGTTTTCTATGGGATATACGGATAGTTTTCAATCGGATTCGAACCCACAACATACGGCATCAGTCGCCTAGCTGAGAGGCTATTTCTATGGGAAATCGAGCTTATTCGCCACATCGTAAAATGAAAAATACCTCTGAAAAACCCGCTGACTTAACTTTTTCATTTCGCTGTTATTTCTTACAATATTTCAGATAACACATCTCTTGAAGGTTAACTTAAAGTCTATGATTTTACTTTTTTGAGTTTCTCTCTTGTTTTTCTGAGATGACGAGTTGACGATCCTTTGGCTGTTGACTGTGTTTCCCCCTATATTTGCCCATGACCAGTAACGCTTGGGTATTTTTGGAATTCCTCCTTCAAATTCTTGCAAAAATACTATAATGGAAAGGCCAACATGTAAGGGAAATGGAATCTGCAATTCTTTCATAAATATTTACCTTTGCAGTGAGGAAATTCGGCGAAGTTTTTAACATGACGCCGAAGGTGGATTCGACCCTCTGTACGCGTACTTCGCGTATATGTGGCCAAAAGTTGGGGGCACTTTCATCAGACAAAATGAGGGGCTTTTGGGCTGCAGTGATGTTGCTCTTTTATGCTGTAAAGTTTTCCCACCGTTTAAAATACTGTGGTTGTATGTTACAGTCTACATGATTAATTTAGAGATGTAGTCAATGATGCTTTTCTCGTTAAGCGAGACACCGAATCGTACACCAAATAATATGGTCCTTGCTAATTAACATAATAAAGGTCACGGGTCACATTGTTGTGAACTCTGCATTGTTTCAAGTCGAGTATGTAAACGAAGCGACGTTCGAATAAATTTGTCCACTGCACTAATTCCTTCATCGGGAAAGGTTACCGATTCTGAATGTAGGACGTCCATTACCCCAATTATTTAATGACAGGGCTACATTGAAACCAACGGAATACTAGATATCGCCGATGAATTTCATGTCTGTTACCAAGGTCCTTTTCGGAGTGACAGTGCTGTTCCTGATCTCGACAATGATGTCAGCAACTGTGATCGTAGCGTGAACATGACTAAGTCTATGAGTCCTTGAATCTTTCAGGGACCAATTGAGGTGTCCCTGAATCTTTCGAGGACTATCCTAATGTGACCGTGAAACTTTCAAAGACCACCAAAACGAGTCCTTGAAACATTCAGGGACCACCCTGATATATCCCTGGATCTTTTAGAGACCACTCTGATGTGACCTTGAAACTTTCAAGGACCACCCGGATGAGTCCTTGAAACGTTCAGGGACCAACCTGAGGTGTCCCTGAATCTTTCAAGGAATATCCTAATGTGACCTTGAAACTTTCAGGGACCACCCACATGAGTCCTTGAAACTTTCGGGGACCACCCTGATGTGTCCCTTAATCTTTTTACGGGACCACTTAGATATTACCCCTAAACATTGCACTTTGAAATAGTAAAGAACCAATCAGATATGATCCCGAAACCTTCAAATGCATCCAGGTCCTCTTAACAATACAGCAATCATCAAGTTTTGACCTTTAATCTTGACATTTTCAAGAATGTGTATCAGTGAGATGAAATATCCTTAGAAAATTGTCAAAAAGGATAAATTTACAATTTTTGAAAAGCAGATGGCTTTAAATACTACAATTTTTTATACTATTTTAACAATTAATTCGATAATTACAGTTTTGATATTTTAACTAGAAAACAAAATAAATGCTTTGAGTAAATCCTCTCTTAGAGAGCATATTCTGTGACTTTTACTGTTCATCTTATAATCACAAAAGAGTTCCATTTGTTTTTATTGAAATTAAATCATAACATTCTGATGGAAAGGTACTTATATCGTTATTAAAATAGTAATTCCTTTGAAGTTTCTCACCAAGATTGTATATTTTATCATAGGAAGATTGAAACTCTTCTAAACTTGTTTCATAAACTTAAATTCTTGGATACCAAGAGATAATAAAGGGTGGTTATTTGGCCAACCGGTTTTTACTGTGGTGTCTTCACCAGGTGCCGTACGTTGTGAGTTTGAATCCGATCAAAAGTCAACTGAATTTTACAAGACGATACGATCATAAGATTTTAAACGTTGCATTTGGAGCATAAAGATTAAACCAAACTTTATTGCATGTAAGAAAGGGGAAAACTTCACAAATGCTTAGTTGAGAAACTTAAATTTTAAATAGAATACTGCAGCTGCCATGACGTTTTCCAGATTTCTAGAGTTTCTTTTGACGCAATAAAACAATGAAAAAGATCCACTCTCTATTTAAATGTCAGTACTCTGAGCGTCAACTTCATGTCGATTCGATTTTTGGGGAGCATACCTTTTTCGCTTCAATTCCATTGTCCCATGGAGTTCCTAGGATACATATGTGGAAGACAGCCTTACAATTCAGCTTACCACCATCGGTGATAATTAGATCACCCTCGTTAACGAAACTACCCATCTTGTCATTGATGTCATCCTGCAGATCATCCCCAGCAGCTTGTAAGATAGATTTAGATATCGCTCCAGTATTCAAGTCACATGTTCTCTCAACTGTGTTGACAATAATGTCAGCCTATTTCATAAGAGAAACATCTAATATATTCTTGTTTTCATTCCTCATTTAATCAATAATTCCAACTTTGAATCAAAACAATAGCACATATTTTCACAGGAAAACAAAACGGCTTCAATCAGCAACACTTGCTAATTGTCGTTCAACAGTAATTACACAAATGACGCATACACAGACAAAAAACACAATTTGTTGGGAATATGAAGAAAACACGTCATTGACAATGGCATAATCCCCTCTTGCAATGGGATTTGTCACTGGAATTGACTAAAAATTGCAGTCAATATGATGCCCTCCATGTAGTTGTGTGATGTCATCTGCGTGCTCGCTGAGGAGAAACCAGATTCGTTATTGAGAGAGTTGGTCACTGTTGACTGACTCTATAGTGAGCGATCCGGTGTGTGGTGTCATAATTAAAATGATCCGGTATTAACAAGAGTTCTGGACGTTATGATTTTTGGTTTTAGGGCACTGTCAACGAGTATTTTGTTTCAAGCACTTCGGTCGATTACCCGAACTTATGCATTGTAATACATTTCGGGTCAATACTAGCGTCTGCTTTCCTGTGTTTGAAAAACATGTTGTCGCAGGCTATTTAGAGATATATCACATTTTATTTCTTTGTTCTCAGCCTTTTTCCCGGTTTCATTGTTCAGTTGACAATAGTTGTCGTAGACGATTTTTCAAATTAGTTAGATTGGAGGAGAGTGTCGGTTTATTATTCAAATTGCCAACTTTGACTTGTTAAACGACGGCTTTCTAAGTTTTTAATTTTCTTAGCCGGATGAAGAGATGATTTCAACTTTAGTATCATCAATTTTCCACACCTCATGAGTAATATTCCACTCTCACCAGCTTATGGGGTGTACATTTCCCAGCTTATTCGATATGCTAGAGCATGCAGTTCATATGGTGATTTTGTAGAGAGACATGGCCATCTCTCTTACAAACTGTTAAATCAAGGTTACACCAGAGCAAGACTTGTCTCTACATCTAAACGCTTTTTTGGCAGGTATCGCAAGCTGGTAGATAAATACAATATCTCTCTTCGACAAATGATCACTGATGGCATCGGTGACATGGGGCCTTGTACTTTTTAAAAATTATTCAGTGTCCTCATAGACTACAATGTATAGTGGATCAACATTTTCGGCGAAATTCAAAAATCAAATTTCTTGTACACGCATACACACGCGACCACCCACTTCTAATCAAGTACAATTATGTCAATTATCCAGGGTCCATATATGCACAAATATTACAGCGCTTTAATTGGGAAAAATGTCATTCACAGTTTTGCCATATACTAATGTACAGTGGAACATTTTTTCCGGCGAAATTCCAAAATCCAATTTCTTGTACACATGTGGACTTGTAAACTCCCCATGCTAATCAAGTACATTTATATAAGTTATCAAACGTCTACAGATGAAAAGATATTACTAGTTTTATATTGGAAAATACACGTTCATAGTTATCTCATAGACTACCATGTGTAGTGAATCAACATTATCGATGAAATCCTAAAATCAATTTTTGGACACACATGCACTTAACTTGCAACTTCAAGCAAAGAACATTTACATGAATTAGCACACACATATAAATGTAGATATATAGCTTGTTTTTGTGGGAAAAATTAAACAGTTTGCCCAATATGCTCCCATGTATTATGATTTGATTTTTTTGGACAAAGCACTATATCGACCATATTTTGC
>LD344822.1:131630-147098 GCA_001465055.1 Ptychodera flava | reverse complement strand
CTTCTTGGTCTTCTGGCCAGAGGTCCATATATCTTTCTTTCATGAATATGACTTTGTTTGTGTACCGTCTATTTACTGTCTGTTCTGTGCTGTTTTGTGTCTATGTGTACAACTATTGTCTTACTAATTTTGACCTAGTGTTATTGGATTATGGATTGGTATGATTGCGATTATTTTGCTTACATTAATCCTTTTCAAATGAATTTGGGACTTGACATTCGAAGTTACAATCTGTGTTTAATGTGTCTAAGAAAACTGTAACTCCTTCAATAGTTTCCACGGGAATTGCCATCAATGGCAGTTTTTCTTTCCTCACATATTTGATATGGGGTACTGTACAGTGAGACAAAGTATCACACAGAAATGTTGTTTCCTTTAAAACATCAAATTGGTGGATGATGGCAAGATGTTTCTTTTGCTGGCAAATGCAATTTTCATTTACATTTGCATAAATTTTGCACCAGAAACATTAAATTAATGCTTAGTGACATTTAAATTTATACAATAGCCTCAAAACAATCACATAGACATGCAGAGGTATGTATTGTAAGGTACCGTAACAATAATTAATCTATTGTTGGCTTGTCTGCATGTACTATGATTTCATACAAATTTGAAACAGACCAAAGCAATGATGTAACTGACAATTTTTTGCAAAAAAAAATTGAGCAAATTCTACATGGGAGCATTATTAAAGTCATCGCATCAAAATAAATGTGAAGAACAGTGATTGCATCACACAGGTAATTTAGTAGCTTCATGCTGGCATGTTTTGACATTTCTCCAGAAGTTTCTAAACCTTCAAACTATTTAAATCTAGAAAACACGTGTATCCCGTAGTGTATTTGTTCCTGTCTCTATCTCAATTGTCACTTTATGAGAACATGTACCTACACGACAACAGGTTTGGAAGCTGGTCAGCTATTGGCAGCACAATAAAATATGGGGTCCTCCTCTCGAGTTTGGCATTACAGTTTCGACATTCAAGTAGCAGCTGTCTTCCAAAGTATGTGTGGTACTTTTGGCAATAGTAGTGTTGCTGTATTGGGGTTCGGACTGTCTTGAAAAACTCCCGAAACAACTTTAATGATGGCTTGCGTAGATTTGGTTCGGGGCAATGTAGTTCGATCAGGGCTAGCAGATCTGACAGCGCTTCTCCAGATAGCCCGTGTCTCATCGCGAATAATATTACTAGCAGTAAACTTGTGGCAACTGTAACCGGAGCTCCAGAATACAGAGGAAAGTTTTCCTCAAATGAAGTCTGTTCATCTTGTTGACCACTGGGAACGCCTGAATCACTGCTACGATTGTCAATCGACCCATTGTCATTGGTGTCACTGGGAAAGTCATTTAGGTCATCATCGTCGACGTACTTGTCCCACTCCCAATCTATATCATCACAAATGTATATGGCTGGATCATCCCTGCGTCGTGTGAGTCGCATATTTCAACAGCCGAGTTGTCCTCATACGTGATATCTTCTAGCGACCTGTCACTTTCATATTCGCCGGAATTAGATGTTTCTAGATTTGAATGTACCATATCCTCTATGTCTGCAGTATATGTATTTTCACAGCTATCATCTCCGTTTTGCTCAGAGTCATCCGTCATTTGTCCGTCTGGTGAGAGGATCGGCAAATCTGTACTCACAGTATCGGCATTTAAGTGCAACCATACGAGCAAGCTGCCCCTTCTGTGCCATGCCGCTCTGAGCGTGTCTCTTTCCTCCATCGCCACCGTGTTGTCCTTGGCACTCTTTTACTAGGACGAGCTAAGTGATCAAGATAACGCAATGATCTTCCCCGATTTCGTTACGCCGCCATGTTTGAACCGAAGAGCTCGTTGTTATATTGTAAACAAAGGGTAGCTTACATGATATTTGTAAAACGCATTGCTATTGGCTATTCGTCAAGGCCACTACCCTCAACGTCAGTGAATTTCATTAGTAAAATGCGGTAATCTTGACACTAATAGTCAGATTTGAGTACTATTTCAAGTAAAGTACATTGGAAGTCTCTCCCAAAAAAATTTGTTCGTGATATTAATTTCAAATCCATGACAAACCCCGGCCACACAGCATCAAACCACCGGCCAATAACGTTGAACGTTACTTCATTATGATCAAAGCCTTTCTTTACGCATGCGCCGGCAGTTGACAGTTATCTATCCGAAGCGCCTGTCACCGCACACGCATATCGACACACTAAAAGTTCTACGCTATCGATCCCATAGCCAAAGCTGCGCTTGACAAGAAACGCTGAATCCACGCCAGTTTAACATGAGGCGATCTCGAGACATTCAGAAAACGACACAATTTGGTGATCAAGGTATGTACATGAACAATTTGTGATTTTCCTCTGACAGACCGCGGCACTGTGAAATGTGATCGCGTTGCTCCATTATAACAGCTTTACCCGTCAACAGTTTGACCACTCGCTGGTGCCAGTGAATGATTCATGACAAAACCAAAATAACCGTGGCCTAGCACTGAACCATTTAATTTTACAAATGTATTTTGCACAATTGTCATGAAGAGCCTTCACAGTTACATAGTCTTACATGGTATTGCATCGATCGTTTTGATTTTATACGGGGAGAGTTAGTTGAAATCTTCATAGCGGCCGGGGTACGTCTAGTAGCACCCCGAAAATTAGCTCTGCATGGCTGGGCTGTTTGTTTCCGGCCTTATATACCATTTATATAAGAAATGCGTGGTTGTACAAGGTGTTTGGAACGTGTAAATACCCTTCTAGCATTCTACAACCATCATGAACGGCTCAAAGAATCAAAGTCAATAGTAATTCAGTTAAGCTACTAAATGTTTCATAAGTTAGGAAAATTACCATTTCCATGAAATGATTGAAAAGTTACAAATACAATAGAGCCATCTTGAATCACTGTTTAATGGTAGTAGCAGTCAGGTGCCAAGAGTTTATAAGTGTAACCTACTAGCACCCCTAACCCCACCAATCTGCAAGGATTGATGCAAAATGACAAGTTAATGTAATTCATAATCATAAAATTACTATTTAATGTTGAATTTAGGAATGCTGTCTCTCATCATCTGAGTAACAGATGTGTCATATTTGGATATCACAGAGTATCAACTAACAGGGCCTGTATTTAAATTACGTGGAAATGAAGTGCTGTCTTGTGAGAAACATGAGTTTTGTTAAAGGGGCAAAGTAATCATTTGAAGTTTGGTACAAAGTACAACCATACATAACCAAACATTTTTTCCTATCATACCACCAGACAAGGAGAAGAAACAAGAGGACAGTGGAGAATCTTCTAATGAAGACATTGATATGACTGAGGTTTATAATGTTTGACTACTGTAATCTTTTGGCAATACAGGTAGAAGCTATTGGTATTGCTTTCCATCTAGCATCAAGCATCAGTCGTTATGTATGTATGTATGATTATGAGGACGTCTGTCCACTCTGACTTTTCTAGAATAGAAGTACTTACAACTGTAGGTGTATACATCTGTGGTACACAGCTTGAAATTTTTGTTTTGTGATATTTTCAAAAGTATATAAATGAGCTCAAATATGTCATTTCTGTCTTTTAAGATTAGCTTTAGTGTAGTGACATAGGACAAATCAAAACCAAGGGGTTCTTTAAAACCCTAAAATCGCAATAATTTTTCTGAACAATATTCCTGGGAATTCCATATTTTGCCAAGAGATGTATTACATATGCAATATTTCATTTTCTTCACAACTCTGAAAATTACACATTAAACAAGAGAAATATTCAAAATTCTTTTCCAAACAACTCAGGAAAGTTGCATGAATTTCTGCTGATTAAATGACTGTTGAATTTTTGTACACGTACCAGGTATGTATGTGTGTCATTTACAGAGACACAGGCAATGTTTTTTCTCATTGGAATATTCAACAATGTTAGCCTTTACATTTCTTTTCATGAAGAAGCATATTCCATATTTACCCACCATTTTCCATATAACCAATGAATATTTGCTTGAAGACAAGATTTTCCTAGCTGTCACATTACTGACTCGTTATGTCCATGTTGTATTTTAGCCAGTGTCAATACTTGACAGTTCATTGTTACATTTACATTTCTGTTGGATGCATTTTGAAAAGTGCAGATTTCATGCAAGGTTCCGTATGTGAGTACAGCAATATATATATATTGCAATCTTTTTGTCACCTTTGAATTAAGTACAATTGAAAATTCAAAATGTATTGTCATGGACCATTTTTTTTTACAAAAGACAGTATTTTCACATGCTTTACTATATTGCCAATTTATCGTTCTTTAAATATCATAGTTCTCCTTCAATTATGAAGTTTTTGTTTCATATAAACTTTATGTATAACCTGAGAATGGTTATGAAAGAAGTTTCCAGTACTGTATGGTACAAATATATTAGAGGTTTTTTAAAAAAGTAAATGTATAACCACAAAACATTTATGATAGCTTCAAGTTATATAATATTTGGTACAAATATATTAGAATTAAGTTTATGGTTTTAGAAAAAATGTCTGTATAACCAGAGAACATTTATTAGAGAAGCTAAAAGTACTATATACAGTACCACAAATCTATACTCCAAAGTATATTTTTCCAAAATGTATTCCAAGACATTCATATATTTTAGTTAGTCATGTTGTTTTTTCCGCCTACTTAATGAAAAGACATGTTTGATCTGAAAGAACATTGTATCACTCTTGACTTTAAGATTTTCTTTTACATTCGTGTTGAATTATTTCATAAATACAGGTCCTGTATAATTCCAAAGACCGTGTCTTGTGAGTATCTGTTTTGATATAACTCTGCTCAGCGGTTGAAAGAGCTACTTGTAATCATCATTAAACACCACAGGTAGCAACAGGATTTTGGTTCCTAGTACACCATTTGATATATATATATATATATATATATATATATATATATAATATATATAATATATATATATATATATATATATATATATATATATATATATATATATATATATATATATCATTCATACTCGTGTTTCCTGTAGATTCAGTGTAAAAGGTGAGAATGGTTGGCCGCGTAAAGCACTCGTTCCCTTAAGTCAATATACTTGATGTATACACAGTGTTAAATGTATACACCATGTATACCTTATGCCAAAATATCCAAAGACTAATCGAATGTACAAAACTATACTTGATGTGTATTTGGATTTGGTTAATAAATATACGTCATGTGTACTCAGCGTTCCAAATATTATGTACTCAAAGTGTACATAGGTCTTAATTCTATGTTGGGTTTATGTATACTCTGGCTACCATTTTTGTATAGTTATTACATACTTTTTCCAAACTGAATCAATACTTACGATTTCAAAAGTAGGTATATCTTGCATATGGTTTAAGTATATGTTTTACGGGGTCGGTTTTGGTAAGAGTATTTATATTTCTGATTTTTTGAGTTCAAAGGAAGACTCAGGCTCATTATCATGCAAGATGGCTTCCTTAAATTTGCCAACTCTAACTGAATTTGTGACAATATTGTACTGAATTTCCTTCTTACACAAGGATCTTTTCACTTCTACTTTAAGGTAATTGGCAGGTGCAATGAGGTTGTCTTTTTGAGGGAATCAAATGCATCCTGATTAAGGTCCTCAATAAATTTGTTTGAATTCCGTCATGATAAAAGTTTGCTGAGTTTACAATATAAACTAGATTGGAAAGGATTGGCAATATGTTGTCAAACTGCTCAAAATGTTTGTCTCCCGGACAAGCCCCCGATTCTGTTACGTGTGCGAAAACGAACAAAACAATGAACTCTGCAATTTGCTTTTAAAACGAAATTTATTACGAAAAATAAATAAAACTAATGGCTGCTAAGTCAAGGGATAGAATACAAACTGTAAAAGTTTACAAGCTACTTATCTCAGCTGGGATGGCACAAAACTCCAGTCTCAGAGTTGTGTCAGTCAGTCAAATGAATGAACAGTCCTTTGGCTTGCAGGCTTGAAGTTGCACAAAGTCCGCAGAATAAATCCTGCGTGGCAGTAAAGGTCTTGAAAGTCTTGATATTAATACTCCTGGAGTTTCCAAAGCCTTGAAGTAATACGCAAGTGATTCGATCCTAAATTTCTGACTGCAAGCGTGCTGTCCCAGTATTTATACTTTAAAGGGACAAAGTCGGCCATTTTTCATGAACTTTGTTTAATGCAAGATGCAATTTATATTCTTTGACATGTTGAAAGGCGTGAATTAATGGGCGACCATGCATATATTCGACCCAGGTTTTAGAAACAATACATGAAACCATCGCAAAAATAATTAAAGGGTCATGACCATTAATTCAGTTTCGCGATGGTTTCATTTAATTTGCGATCGATGGTGCATCACAATCAACTGAATTTGTGTCATAGTAACCAAAGTGGGACTTTGCATGCAACTAGATGTAAGTAGCCAAGGCGAATGTCAAGGCTGCAAACCAACCATCCCTCTAAAGAAAAAGAAATGAATGGACAATTCCCTCAACCACATCAGGAATTTAAAAGACCGGGTACTGACCAATCTGAGGAGGATGGTGAATTTGTTACCCTGGGATCGGAGGGCATGCATTGCAAGAAAGTCATGAAAGTGCAGTTGACATTGCGCAGGAAAAGCAGAAACTGTGTTGAGAGAAAATGAAGCATTTTACGCTTACAGGTAACAAATTTGGGTAGATTTACCAGAGTGCAAGAGAGGTGTGCAGAGTAAAAACATAAAAAGTAAAATTATTGATTGCCGTAGACAATGAACATGATTTTTATTCAAGATTCTGTGATTTTTGTGACCCTTATTGAAACTCAAAACTTGTGGAATTTTAAATTTTCATGAATTTAAATTTTTGCAGGTGAAATTATTTCCATGCCATATTTTTTTTAAATTGCAGAGCCTTTTGTTTAGTGCAAGTCTCCTAGTGTTCTTACAACTACTAATATTTCTGGAGAATGCAGAAAAACACTTGCTCTCTGTGGGAAGTAATGTGGGAAACAAAAGCTTATGTTAGAAATTGTCAGAAGGCAGTTGTTTCTGGATATTCTTAATGTGATTTTCAGTTTAGGAAACCCGTAGGACTTGGTATTAAAGCTGTTATTATTTTTCAAAAACTGGATTCTGTACTATTGGAAACTTTGCTGTGACTGTCAAGCTGAAATAAATGTCTGTCTAAATAAATGTCTAGGTCACAGCTCCAGTACACTCACTTAAGGGCTTCTACGCTGGCCTATGCCAAGATCAATCTACTGTCCATGCTATAGAGAACTGAACCTAGGAGGCTGTATGGGTGGTCACTGTTCGTAACTACATCTAGAAATGTCTGCAACCTGTCCCAGGTATGTGTGGCCAAAATTAACTGTGGCTGTGGAAAGGAACATTGCATATCATTTCTCACTGGAGAAGAGTACCTCCCACAAGTTGCCCTGATCAAGTGGCATAAAAGAGGTGGAATATGTGTCCTCAGCCCACATACAAAAGGCAACAAAAGGCAACAAAAGGGACCTCCCCCTCAGCAATGCATCATGCCACAATGATTCGCTGACCTGACACCAGTGGAGGGGCAGCGACAAAATCATTAGAGTGATTAAGCTGTCCAGTCACAGAGATACCCTTATGTACACACTGACTTATTTGACAAAAGAGATACGGGCCAGAGGAGTCAAGACCAAGGCCAATCACAGTTTTTTGCACTGGTGAGGTCAGACCGAGTGGACACTGGAAAGGAAGGGGCAGATGTGAATCCCCTTCATGATCATCTTGAAATGGTCTGCAATGTGCCCCGGCCATTTCTGAAACCTTTCTGCTACAGTGACTAGGGTCAACTACCACTGATTTCTGGTGAAATGTAACATGACTGGCTGTATAGGAAGGCTTACTACTATGAGGAATTTTAGGTCACCATCAAGCAAAAGACCAGGCCCTCATGGCCCTCAAAAGAAGTATCCGCTTCCAGCCTGACAAAGTCCAGTGCCATGAGATACAGAGGGTGTTCACTGGCTGGTAAGGGCGGGATCCGGACGGGATCTGGACACCTGGTTACCTTATCATGACCTTGAGACAGAAATTTTGTGACCTAGAACAGGAACTGCTATTCAGTGCCTCTAGGACGACTTTCAAAACATCCTTGTGCCCCTCTTGCACCATGCCAAGGACAGACAGATGCAAATCATGAAAGTCACAATCCCAAGCACTGACCACAGAGAAGACCTGGTTCTGATAGACATCATGCTTGATGTCAGCATGGAGCGGTTAAAGTGGCCATCTAGACTGGTGGTTGGGTGCCTCAGTTGAGACCTTTCTAGACAGGGCCTTTCCAAACATGATCCTAGAAAGGTCTGGAACTTTAACGGCTGTCTCCAATGGTCAAACAGTGCCTACCTTGCCATGTCCCAGGTGCAGTACATGCACCAGCATGAACGGGTAGGTTTTCATCAGATGAGTGTTCTTTGGTCGTGCCCTAACAAAACAGCTACTACAAAGAAGCTCGTACCCTACAAGTACCAGGACCCATCCAAGGGGACTCATGTTTAACTTGAAGGTTGATCACATCCTGCATCTTAAGGAGGCAAAACATTACCACAGTGCTGCCTTCAATATAAAGCTCCTCTGGGCTTTCTAGCCCTAGGAGACCCATCAGTTCAATGTCGACCGAATACACAACACCTTAAATTGTACAGCACAGACTCATCAGGCTTGGTCACCAAGTTTCCCAGCCAGTGAAAGGTCATGGACCAGATAGGATCCATTGTCCGGTGACAATCGCCCTCCAGCTCACCAGGCTGGTACAGGTAACAGACGGCAACCCCCAAAGGGGCTTTTGCTTGTGAAGGCCAATCAGATGGAATGTGGAAGCAGAGGAGGTTTGTGATAATGTTCTAGCCTCTACAGCCTCAGAAGGCTGCTTGTTGGTGAGCTCGATAATTTCTCAATTAAAGACCTCTACGACCACAGTTAAGCAAGCTACCCACTCAAAATTGCAGTCCAGAAAGCTGATGCATCTCCTGAGTATACTGGTGCCAAAAGACATACTCAGCCAATGCCAGCTGAAGCATTCCACAATGAGTGTTAATGCAGCCATGTGTAATCTTAATGCTTTGCTTTTCGAGCAGCTGATTGACCACGCCCATAGACTCACACCTGAGGTCGACCTTGAGCAGTGTGGGCTACCTTACAGGCCCAGATGTGTAGATGCTGCCCAGGACATAAGCAACCTCTGAAGTCCCTTTTGTGGTCAGACACTTCAGAGTGGCTGACTGCAAGACTGATGGGGTAAAATTGAATAGGCTCCATCAGGCCAGCCACAACAAGTGCCTAGCTGTTAATGAAAGGGCAATAACCTTGTTCTTGAAAGGACTAGTCTGGTGTCTTGCTCTTGAAAGGGCAAGTCTGGCAGCAACTTGGAAGCAACTTAGCAGCAAGTAAGCAAGGAGTGACCAGAAGACAGTTGGGATATATATCACAGATATTTTTACCAGTGCTATGTTTTTGGTAGTTAGGGCTCTTGTTTTAGCCTGACCTTCATCATTGTTGCTGTTTCTGTGGGCTCCACTACGAGTATCTCCACAGTATAAATTGCTGGCATGCCCTCTGGTCAGGCCATCTCTGTCTATGCTAGTGCCTGGATTCTTTCGCCCCCACCTACCCACCCATTTTGAAGCAGATGTGTTTGCCATGACTAGGCCAGTTCTGACAACATGGGTGAACTGGCCCCAAAGTGTAAACCATGCCCCCTGCTTATTCAGCTCACTTCTGACAAGAAAATTGTCACTCAGATCCTGAGAAAGCCCCTCTCCACTGTCGATTGGCACCTGCAAGCAACATAGGCCCTTACTAGCCAAAGGAGGAGGTTGTTTATGATGTTCTCGCTCATTTGGACGTTGAATGCTGTCTCATAGATGGCGTAGTGTTTTCTAAAGAGCTAAGGCTTCATTTTTTCAATGGGCTGTATGGTGAAATACTTGCCAAGCAAGTCTTTGCTATGACCGCTGGCCATCATGTTCAGCAGGTGCCACAGTTTCCTTTCTATGGGGTCCTTTTCGTTTTTGTTCCAGAGAAGGGGAGGTTGCTTTGTTGTGCCTTATTCAACATGGCCTGCACATTTCCGACCACTGCTCCTTTCCTTTGCCAAAATTCTATCGTGTGGCAGTACTTTTACACAAAGAAGCCATAGCACCAGCAGGGCCATCGCCGTAAGGTGGTGTATCTCTATAGTTTGTATATGTTTTTCTTAGAATAAATGTACAGGCGCATAAACATGGGATTCTCCGGAAAAGCACAAAGGTCATCAAGCAGGGATTGAAAGTCGCCTTCTTCTGCCTGTTTGGCTCTGCAGAGAATGGATTGATAGTATCTCATTTTTATCTTCAGGTTCTCGTTTTTAGTGAGTTTGTGGGCTGAGAAGAGCCATCCTGTGCATGATCTATAATCCTACAAAGGCTGTCGTATGCTAACTTGTATGATATTTATACTTTTTAGCTCTGTTATCTAAACATCGATGAGCTTGTCTTTGTCAATTGCCCTATTAGGAGGAGGCATGTTTTTAGGGCAGATGAGACAATCCCCCAAGAGCTATTGCAAGGGCCAACACTCCTGTTACTTTTAGTTTCATGTTAGGCATCATACTCTGCTGCCTAGTCACGGCCAACAACAACTTGGCATGGAAGTGTAGGGTCAGACTTCAGGGGTGCAAGCAAGGAACTTTCTCGTCGCTATCCATTGAGGGACTCGCCAGGCCACACTTTTGTTTACTTCAGTGTTGATGCTGTCATTGTAGCTGAAATGCAATTCAGTGGCAACATACTGCAGCACATTTTTGTACCCCACAATGCTGTGTTGACGATCTGCAACTTACTTAGCCTCAAAAGCAAACCCGGCAAAGGGGCTGTCCAGCTTCACTTTGGCAGAGTAAATCGTGTCTTCCCACCTTCTTTTGCTGCAATTTGTCTGGGTTGGTAATCTCATCTTCAAGGAGCACAACTAGCTCATTGTATGTCTATTCTGCACTCCCTGTCTGGCTGACGATGGTACTCCTTATGCAGGCTTGGGCCCTAGAAACACAGTCAACATAGGCCTCGATGCTTTCATCAAGTCTGGCTGTGTCTTTCTGCTTCAATCCACTGTCCATGTCCCTACTGACGTGACTGGGACAAGCCTGTTGTACTGCTCTTCTGCCCCATCATTTCTGAAGAAATAGTAGTGGGCCTTCTTGCCGACTGGGGGAATACGTTTGTGTTTTGGGCCAAAGTCCTTCGTGATTGTCACCGAGGCAAACTCCGCAGATCCTTGTTGAGCTTGAAACTCTCTGGGTACCAAGCCATCCTGCCAATATATGAAGCATAAAAACCCATTTGCATCATCAACGCATGAGCCGCTGCGCCCACCTGCCTACTCTTTGTGACGGTCACCATAGATGATAAGCCTATACTTCTACATATACCTTTTCAGAGTCAGGCTGAAGTTCTTTCCCTTCTGTATCTCGAGTGATTATCAAAGATCTCTTTGATGATTGATGGCCGAGTATGCATCATCTGCTCGTTCCCTGGCAGTGTGTACTGCTCTCTACCTTATTTCTGTGAAGAGCTGTTTCTACTGGATGAAGAGGAGTTCGTGTCTTTTTCTTTTCCCAACCACCTCATTGCTCGCCTGGATGGTCTTGATTGCAATACCGGAAAGGGCAATTGCCCCCATGCCACCAGTAGGGCAGGGGGAAAAAAGCAGTCAGCACACTGCTGATAAGTACGTCTTTTGTGATGTTAATCGATTTTATTTATCAAACCAACTTGTGATTACACCGATAAGCAGCAGCTATTTATCAAAATCAGCAAGCAGGCGAGAGCATTCACAGATTGAGATATGTACCACGGTCCTATAACTTCATGCGCAGATCTCATTTCATTGAAAAATTAATCTAATTTTTGTGTCTGTTGCCTACTTCAGTAGCCAATCTTCATTCAGATGTTGTTGGTATTTAATGTTTTCTCTGATAAAGTTGACTTTTTGCACTAGCACAAAACCCAGAATGTTGTAGTATAATGTCGTAGTGTTTGGTTTTATGAGTGCGCAATATACTTTGATTTGATTGAATACCAGGATAATTGTCTTATCGTGATTGGTTGATTTGTTTTTTTATATGCTGGTTAAATGTGTGCTGAGTGTTTGTCACGTTTTCACAATTCGACTATTCACACATCGTTTCAACTGACTGACTTTCATTTAGCCAATCATTACCCTGTACATATCTCATTTGTATCTTAATCCACCAAGAAAAACACAAACGTCGCAGTACTTGCACGTTTTGTGTACATCTGTATGTCTCATTTGCATTTTTATCCACCAATAGTAATACAGACGTATCATTACACATTTCAGTCCGTTAAAAGCAAAAGTGAGAGGAAACGTGTTTCAGTTCAAGCCTGTAGCCTGAATGGCAACATGTAAAATTTTGTTTCTGTATATAGTAGTTATATTTTTCACACCAAGTTATATTTTCACAATTTTAATGTACTTTTGCAACTCAGTACTGAAATAATTCAGTTAGTTTCTGTTTAATGTGTAATGTGAAAGCGTTGTTATTAGTCCTTGTCAAAATAGTTCTTTCTGTCGAGATTATATGGGCCGCGTCAAGCAAAAACCTACCGGATGGTAATGGATACAATGTTGCACAATATCAGTTCTAAAAATTGATACTTTGTATGAGAGTTTACGTTTGCGCGCCCACAGACCTGTCGGCGATAAAATCATGGGCTCGTTTCTTTCCTTTAAATCCTCTTCGAATTAAAAACATTTACAGTAAGAAATATCAAAAGTAGATAGTACCAAGGTGCGCTGAACTGTAGATACTCGTTTCTCGCATTTTCATTCTACATTTTGAAACGTAAAGTTTAGGGTGTAATCAATCACCGCCAAAAATATTTGCATATGAAAGAGTTTCCCGCCCATAGCTCTTGTCGAGCCGTCATCAGTCCGCAACCTGCCGTGTCGTACGTTGCTTTCCTCTCTAAAATCATCGGCATTTCTCACAGTAAAATGTGTTCAAGAGTTCCCGTTGACCTTCAATTCGACGAAGATCTAGGGCAATTAATGTCCGATAGACATCGGGATTTCCTTGATGACATCGAAAGTGAACACCAACAACGCCAACTTTCAAGCGACAAAAGCAGCAACGGTAGCGACTCGGAGAACTCTGAATCCGATTCAGATGATGAGTGCCAAACATCGTCGCAGGATTTGGTTGCAAATTTTAAGTTTGCTTCTACCGAATCAAGACGTGAGACTGATGGAAATAATCATGCGTCTGAAGTTACTGCAGAATTTCAAGTTGGTTGCGGCTGTTCCAATCGATGTTACAGTCAACTCAACGCAGATCGGGTCTTTCAGTATCGTCTTAATTTAGCCGAATTCACACAGACGGAAAAAGACATACTCCTGCTTGCGAAGATGGAACAGATGGAAAAGAAAGGTGACAAGAGGAGAGGAAAGATACGAGAATGTCAGAGATTCAGATACGAATTTGACGGATACGAAATTTGTGAGAAGGCATGGCGATTTATTCATGACATCAGTGAGTATTTACAAACATGCAAGTTTCTCCTTGTCTGTGTTAAAAAAAACTACGTTTTCCAGGTACACCTCTGCCCCGAGACGACTTAATCGAAGTACTGATTTGTTGTTGACATCAGATATCGATAGAACATAATCGAATTGTGTTTGCCTTTCTATCATTTAAATCAGATCATCAAACAGAGTTTCCGTACACGAGTAGAATTGAAGTTCAAGGTCATTGACCCAGACAGCTGCGTCATGGCGTGTAAACTCAGTCTCAAATTCTAAGTTCTGGCTCCAATAGTTGTAGCTCACGGGCCTTTGTTTGCTGTGTTGGCGATTCAGCCCCGGCCCACGGGCCGGAGCTGAACGATTATTGAAGCTATCTCACCTTCCTGACTTTCAATTTACTCTCAGACTGATAGTTTTCCATGGGTCGACGCAGTTTTAATTCGTCATTTCAATCAATAACAGTAACGTTGATGCATAGCGTCACCAGCAAGGCAATATAACTGGCCTGTTTTGTCATCAAAGCGACACCATAGGCATCCACAGTGTTCAAATTTCTTTTTAGGACCACTGATCCTTCAAATTAGAACTAGATTGAACCTTATGTTTTCAGTTGACTTTGAAATTAAACAATAACTAATAACCCGACATGAAATGTGATATCTTTCCCTAATATAATTTTATCTCCCTCTCAGGTGTTTGGAGTTACAAATCTCTGAAAGCCCATTACAAGGTCAATGGCATAGCACCTAGAGAACATGGTTTGAAAGGAAAGAAGGCTCATAATGCTTTTTCATTTGAGGTAAGCAAATATCTTAAGTGCATCGTGGTCAATTCACAAACCGTTCGTAAATTCAGAGTTTTAGTTAAGGGCAGTAAGCAGGTAAATGTTACCGGAATTCACAGTCATCTTACTATGGTTTCCTTTGGTATATCAAGGTTTCCAAATTTGGACCGCAGAAATGTTACCAGAGTTGCGAAATTAATTACCAACATCCCCTATCTTTAGCAGAAAACACCGAGTAAAATCATTATTGTTTTATAGAGAGTAATTTGCAATAACATAACCAAAGTTCAATTTTGATCTCAATTTTCCAAACTCATCTCTCGCAGACATATCTGGGGAATAATTTACATTAGTCTGTTTCTCTGACATGACGACGTGTGTGATAGCCCTTTTCCCAACTGGGTTTATCTGTTGTTGTCATGCCAGATCTGTCATAAATAGTAAAACCACAAATTTCCGATTTCACGTATTTGGCCTGATTTGACAGGAAAAAAGCTTTGTTTTTCAGACTTCTATCTCATCTTGTTTTTAATTTCTTGATTTTGATATTTAAAAGAGTCAGTATCTTGAAGTTAAAGCCCCTGTGCTGCTGACTTTTGATGATAATTTCACCATTTTTATTTTGAATGTGAACCATAATTCCTTGTTCTTCTCCCCAAAGAATGTTGATATACACAGTATCCAGCTTGTCAACTCAGCCCCTATGGTTGTAAAGTGCATTGATATTGTTGAAAACTGACTTCTGGTTCGGATTAGAATTCAAATGTAAACAACATGCATTTTACACATATAGACGCTAAGTTGACAAGCTAAATAGTGGGTGTTTCAACATTCTTTGGGGAGTAGAATAAGAAGTTGCAATTGATTTATAAAATAAGAATAATGAAAAAAACATCGAAAGTTAGCAGCACTGGTGCTTTAACATTTCATGATTTTTTCACTTCTTTTGTTTTTCAAGGTCAACTAGTTTCTTGTTGTACTGACTCCCAAAAACATATACAGTATTTAGCTTATTTTAGCTTCCTGAGGTCTTGGAAACCTAACAGAATTCCTATCGTATTTTTATATGGAAAATCTCTTAAATTTGTTAACACTAAAAAATATCTTGGATATATTGTTTCTTCGTCGGGG
>LD344822.1:116295-129931 GCA_001465055.1 Ptychodera flava | reverse complement strand
CCCCATCAGTCAAGACAAGTTGGTCCTTTGTACTTCCTTAGCCCAATGAAAGTTTTCTGTTTTGGTGTTTGTAATGAAGTTTGTAAAGAACAAATTAATTATCTTTTTACTGAAGCTGATAGCATTGGTCAGGATGGGAAGAAAAGTGCAGGACCCAATAATGTAATTAGCATATTGCATCACCATCTTTCAGATCACAGTTTGGGTGAAAAACAATGTTCCTTTCATGCTGACAACTGTGGGGGTCAAAATAAAAACAAATCTGTTCTGCACTATATGTCATGGAGAACCAGTACTGGTCTGCATGATGAAATTCAAATTCATTTCATGGAACCTGGGCACACAAAATGTATCTGTGATGCATGCTTTGGTAAAGTCCGTCAATTATATAGACGTAGTGATGTGGATACCGTGGATCAGTTAGCTACTCTTGTCAACAAGAGTGCCAATATTAATAAAAGTCATGTCCTGCAACAGGACTCAGAGTCTGATCACACATGGCAATGGTATCAGTGGGATACATACCTATCTGGATATCTCAAACCACTGAAAGGCATACGGAAATATCATCATTTTAGATTTAATAAAGATAAACCAGGTAAAGTTTATGTAAAAGAAGTCCACGATGAAATTGAAACTGAGATAGCATTGGTAAGGAATGGTGTAACTTGGCCCCCACAACAAGGAAGCTTTCCTGAGAAACTTGAATGTGGAGGTTTGTCAGATGCCCGCCATAAACAACTACATGATACTATTGAACAGCATGTAAGGCCACCTTTTCAGGCTGACTTTTGTACAGTGTGTATGTAAAATGTATAAACCACACTTCAAAAAGTGAATAAATAAGATTCAGTATTTCTCATTTATGTACCAGTACATGTTTGTTGTTTGAAGTATTATTTTGCAGTGAGAGTGGGCACTGAACAAGTGTGTTATATTATCAATGCCTATTGAAGTGAAAGTGAACATGCATAAATTTGTTTGTAAACCTGAAAATCATGTTAATATAATAAGATACCGGTATCTATACAGCTTAAATGAAACATTTTTATCTCATATCATGTTGGCAAAAACCACACTTCATCAGCGTGGTTTTTCTTTTGAAGAAACAATGCAGAGGTACACAGTAATTTGATGATGTGTGAATGAAGAGCAAAGGAAAACCAGTATGCAAATCTAAGGTCAGGGGTTATATTCAAATGAGCTAAAATCATACTTCTGATCGCGGTTCGGACCTTAAACTTCAGTGACATAATCTAGAGATAGAGAACCATAAAAAATGCTAGAAAAACAAAAATTGATAATTTTGACCATCAGGTAGGTTTTTGCTTGATGCGGCCCATATATGTATGTACTTGTATTTTCTTCTGCAAACGGTGTATTTTCTAATGAAAGTGTTTTGTGTTTTGTATAGTTCAGTTCAAGCCTGTAGCCAGAACGGCAACATGTAAAACTGTGTTTCTGTATATTTCAGTATAATAAAAGTTGGCTGTTTCAACTGCCATTGCTAGAGTGCCGTGTATCCATGTAAGGGCGGAGCCGTGACAATAATAAGAGTTCGCTAGTTAGCAGTTTGCCATGATTGGCTCAGAGGATATGTCTAATTGCTCTCCACAGAATGCACCTTTTGTAGCTCAATGGAAAAGCTGAATAGTTCTTTGCTTTTTTTCAGAAACTTTGGGATATTCTTTTCGTCGAACATACACACCAGGTTGTGTTTATCGGTCTTCTATTTCCAGATTGTCGAGGGCGTCATCTTACAACTCATCCAATGCTTAAGCATCAGTAAGGTCTACGTGATCGCGTACAGCTGGAGTCCAATACTCGAGGGCTGGGTTCAATCAGGTGCCTAAATTAGAAACTTGGGTCATGCTCATGCCAGATTATTTTGACTTGATGTTTGACCTCATGAAAAAAGGTCATGCAAACCACAGCATGGTGAAGAATGTGGCAGAAACATAGTCAGCCAGCTGGTTCTCAAATTCAAAAGAGAGATTCTACCCGATTTGTCCAAATACCACGAAATCGAGACATACACAGAGAACCTTACAAACGTGAGAAAGCCAGAAAGAATATTAGCGTTTATAATGGTTAGGAGGGTTTGGGGGGATTTGAATTTGCTTGAGGTAGAAGAGGAGGGATTTTAAAAGTTTCTATAGATAATAAGGGGATCTGAAATATTTAGGTGACTCATTCATTTTCAGTTACGTTTTCAGACTCAGTAGTTTGGTAAGAAATCAACAGAAAAATAACAAACATTCTTATGTCAGTGAATGGCTAATGATGATAACAACTAAAAGATTATTTAATCATTTTATAGTATTTCATAACCTTTACTTTGAAAATTCAAAATCTTTGAATGCTATTGAATTTTCAAGAGAGAAAGTAAAGTATACCTTGTAATAGGGGAGAAAAGTTGCAAGTATTGATTATTTTTTAATATTTCTTTTCCTTATATCAACATATCTCCCGAAAAGCATGCTGAAACACAACGTTTTAACTTGTCAAACAAACCTGTACAAATGTTTGTGTATATACCCAACTCACATTCCCCAAGGTACCCTACAAGAATATCAAATGACTGAGGCGTCTAGGCATATCTTGGCACTGTCTCAAGATTGATGAAAATTAAAATAAAATTGCCACTAGATGACAGTGCCACCAAATGGCATAAATGGCTCATATGAAACCTGTTTTTACCTGTTTTTAGGAAGTAAAACAAAATACATTATCACTCAAAGTTGCAGCTTCTGTCTGTTTCGCCTGTCATTTATGAAAATAAACATACTGTATAGGCTGCGTTCGACGAGATGAATACATGGGCACTTCAGCATAATTTGTAAATTGCACGTTCTAAAGAAATATAATTGTTACATAGAAGCTGCAATGTGCCAAAATGATCCTTACAAAAACAACAGAGAAAACTGAACAATGACTGTACCAACTAAATGTGTCGAAAAGAGGAGTGATAATCATACTTTCTGCGATACAGAATTCTGATAGACAATTTTCGATACTGCTGGCAGATTGCGAATGATTTGGAAACCAGTTTAAGATAATCTGATTGATATCTTTTAATGATCTCTCTATATAAAATACAACATAACTTTTGAATATTCTATATGGCGATATGTATCTGTCATTTTGCATTGTTGCATTTAGAGTAACCAAGATCTTTCAAAATCATGTTTAAATCTTTATGCTTATTAGTATCCCTGGAGTATGAAAAATTGTCAGCAATCAGAAACTTGTAAAAACTTAGCTGGGTTATTGAACCAATCTTTTTGAGATCGGGGAGACTCGATCTCTTATTACTCCGCTTTACTTGGATACACATCTATTATTGGTTTCTGTAATAGGAGTACTGTCAGGCTTATCTTTCTGTTCTGAAGCACTTCAATTTTGGCTCATGAATTGTCTTGCAGATGATCTTGCTGCTGCCATATTGGATACTCAAAACCACTTTGTAGATCGAAAAGTCAATCACACCGGTTTCTGTCGATTGCAAGCACAAACTCAGAAATTCCTCAATCACCGGCACTCTCGATGCTTCACAAGGACATAGTAAAAGTTTGGTACGAAAAAAATCAGCAAGACAGCGGATGAAAAAACAGAACGAAAAACCCACACTTGACCGTCACCTGAAACAGCGCCCCCGGATGAATTATGACCCCCATTTAACAAATAATTGTATAAATAAGTAACCACAAGTCCTACACCCTTCATATTTTGTTGGATTAAGCACCTATCAAACGGCGCCATATCCTATACATCATCCAGTTTGTGCATACTAGTATCTAGTTTTAGGCTAGCCATTAGAGCTAAATTTCTGATTATTGGTATGTAGGGATAATTATGGGGCTAAAATTCGTCGCAAAAATGCCATTACCTGGCCGATCTTAGTCCGTGTAGCTGTAACTCTTGACATGTGTCAACCTGAAAAAGGCTTCCTATTTTCTCTGGTTTTCTTTAAATTCTACAGATTTGAAGGATATAGTCTTTTACCACTGATAAATTGAACAAGTAAATTTAAATTTTAACAGTTATTTTGATTTCCCGCCATTTTAAAAAATGGTAATATTACAATGAAAACAAAGCATACGATGTCCTAGTTGAAAACATTCAGCACTACGCATTATATTGGACTACTCTGTTGTTTCTGTGAAGATTCTTGCTCAAAATTGCACATGTAGTCACAGTTGACAGTTTATTCTACGTGCATAAACACCCTTTAATGAGTACATTGCCATTAATTTATTTTAGTTTGGAAGTACAATCACAAAACATAATGCTAAAAGATACAGCTATCGGGCCTTAACCTATATAAATAACGAAATTTGTCCCTTATTCATGAATGATAAGGCCTACAGATTACATATTTGGAGGCCTGGGGCATCTAATAGCGACACTTTTTCACCTATTTCATTGTCCCCCATATCTTATTTTACGCTAACAAATAGAGCTAGTGATATGATTCCTGGTTGACGGGGATCACTGTGTGACCATTTGGTCGTTTTTGGTGGAGCATGATCAAACATGATGTCCATATGTATAGAGGATGATACTTGATATAGAGAAGTACTTTGAATAATAAAGGGTTATGTATTACCCGGGTTTGTAAGGATTACAGATAAGCAGTGCATCACCGACTACATGGAAAAAGTAATATCTAGGTTGTGACCAGTTTAAATTTGAGTAGTAAGCAAATAACCACTGAACAGATCGGATAAAGGAGGTGTCTGAGACACTGGACAGGTGGGCCGGTGTGTTTTGGGGTGGGTTGCAATTTTTCGCGCAAACATTCTTGAAGGGTCAAAAATTTTGTGCAAGCCTATGGGGAGGGTCACCTTTTTTCATGCATGAAAGCTAAACCTGCATGTCCACGTGTTGAAGAATATTGAATACATAAAAAAAGAAAAAATAACTTCTAGCACTTTCATTTTCTGCCATTTCAATTTTCTACACGCCCTTTGGGCGCAAGTTTTAGCGTACATGAAACAATTTATTGATGATATAGCAATTGGTCACTAAGGGACAGATAACAAGGGTCTGTGTTGCACATTAATAGCAAAGTTCACATCAAAGTAAATGACCTCGGCAACACTATTAATACGCTGACGTAGTCATTCCTAGTCTTCTATGGTTGCTACGGACGTAAGAAGAGTACTACAAACAATCTTTCTTGTTGAGAAATGCCTATTATTACTCTACTTGAATGTACTATCTGGCCTGCTTATAAGCCAATATGGTATTTATTGACATGTTGATCAATAGGTTGTGTAGTGTACATAATGTGTCATGACACTAATTCTCCGATGTTATGTTCAGCAGTAAAGTTTGTTCAGTTAATACCATTCTCAAAGGTCCATGGTTCAGCAGCGTTTACAAAGATAATATCAGGAGATTTGGCCTGACTCGTGAAGTTATAATAGTGTGGCATCCGTTCTCTGTAAGCATTTGCCCCTTCGGCGATTGTACAAAATGAATGTGAAATGGTAGTAGCATTTAGCTAATGACTGTGTTCGATTATAGTCATCGTCAGATAATTTTCAGACAATTATGAAAAATTGAAAAAATGCCAGTCTATCGAAGGTCATTCAAACTCTCAGTCTTGTAATACGTTTAACCTTCTGCAACTGAAGCGATTTTATGTACTCCTGGATTACATGTTAGTTGTTACATTAGAAGCCCGTCACCCACGCATGAACAATGCTGTGCGCTTTGCTTTATGAACCTGCTACTGTGGCTATATGTTGGGAAAATTGCGGAGAGCGTTCGAGTTCTACGTCGATGGTAAGGGAGTAAAGGATGATCATCAGAAGAAATCACTCCTGTTACACTCTGCTGGGTCGGACGTTCGGGACCTTTTCGACGATATGGAAGATCCTGGACCTGGTATTTTGGCGGAGGGTGCCGAGAACACAGCAGGTGAATATCAAAAAGCCATGAGCACATTGGAGGCTAACTTGAGCCAACAAGTTAACATTCCGTATGAGTGACACCTTTTCCGTCAGCTGAAACAAGAGGAATCTGAAAGTATCGATCAGTTTATTGCGAGACTAAGAGGTCAGGCTAAGAACTGTGAGTTTAGAGATACTAATGAACAAATGCGTGATCAAATCATACATAAATGTAAATAATCAGCCCTGCGTCGAAAGCTGTTGGAAAAAGGCGGCGCTCTCACTTTGAAAAGAGAGCAAGAAATTGCGAGAGCGATGGAAGCTGTCTATGTTGCAAGTGAAGGAAATGGGGGGCGACATGAAACAAGAAGTTAACCAAGTTCGGCAGGCTAAACCAAAGGGAAAACCTGTGCCTGGTAAACAGAGTAAAAACACTAGTAAAAGATGTTTTCGCTGTGGACGTCAGGGACATCTCCAGAAAGACAAAGAGTGCCCGGCTAGAACAGCTACGTGCAATAAATGTCAGTTAGTGGGACATTTTGCGGCCGTCTGCTAGACGAAGCAAGACCTTGGTACCAAAGCAAACAAAGATGGTTTTAAGGGTAAGACTATCAAAGACAGGTTACACTATGTAGAAGAACTCGGTGAATACGTTTTTACAGTTTGGCCAGGGAACAACTCGAGTAATAGTGGTATGGTAGATGTCTGCCTTGGTGGAATTGTTATCCATGACATGTTGATTGACTCTGGGGCAACTTGCAACGTGTTGAGTGAAGTCACATTGTCTGATTTGAAACGTAAACACATTCTATGCAAGTCTGAGAAAACCAGACAGAATTACTCTATGCATACGGATCATCAGTGCTGCTGGAAATTTTGGGTAAATTTTTGGCGGATGTTGAAATTGCTGGGAAGGCGGATGTTGAAATTGCTGGGAAGGCAACAACAGCCGAATTTGTTGTTGTGAATGGCAATGAAAAACCCCTTTTAAGGCGATTGACTGCTGAGAAGCTGGGAGTTTTGAAGCTTGGTCTGCACGCAAATGCAATAGACACAGAGGAAATTTACAGTAGATTTCCTGACTGTTTTCAAGGACTAGGAAAACTGAAAGGCTACCAAGCGAAGCTCCATATTGACCCAACTGTTCCTCCAGTAGCCCAGAAACCAAGGCGAGTACCTTTTAGTTTGAGAGAGAAGTTGGAGTCAAAATTAGATGAACTATTAAAGCTCGACATCATACAGAGGGTCGTTGGACCTACCCCAGGGGTCAGCCCAGTCATTATCATTCCAAAGCCATCGGGAGACATACGTTTATGTGTGGACATGCGCTGTGCTAATAAAGCGGTGATTAGAGAGAGACACCCCATACCTACGATTGACGAAGTTCTGGAAAATGTGAACAAAAGTACAGTATTCACAAAACTAGATCTCAAGTGGGGATTTCACCAGATCGAGTTGGATGAAGAATCCAGACATATCACTACCTTTGTAACACACAAGGGACTTTTCCGATACAAGCGTTTGATGTTTGGTATTACTTCAGCGCCAGAACTGTGTCAGCACATCATACAGCACGTGTTGGCCGATTGTGAAGGTGCTTACAATATATCCGATGATGTCTTCATACTTGGGGATGATGATAACCATGACGACAGACTGATCAAGGTTGTCGAGTGTTTTGAGCGGAATGGTCTCACATTAAACAAGGAGAAATGTGTACTCCGGATGTCTCAGCTTGAGTTCATGCGACACTTGTTGTCAAAACAAGGTATCGGTCCGACAGCAGCAAACTTACAAGCATTGATGGATGGGAGGAAACCGGAAAATGCGACAGAAGTCAGAAGCTTCCTCGGTCTAGTGAACTTTTCTGCCAGGTACATACCAGACTTTGCATCGACCGCAGAACCTCTTAGGAGACTGACTCAACAAGGGACGAAGTTCGAATGGGGACCTGAACAGGAAGCAGCTTTCAATCTTCTGAAAGATGTATAGGCAAATGCAGAGACGCCTGCCTATTATGACAGAAATGCTGAAACCAAAGTGATAGCAGATGCGAGCCCAGTCGGATTGGGTGCTGCATTGATACAAGAGCAACAAGGTGAAAACAGAGTAATATGTTATGCAAGCCGTAGTTTGACAGATGTTGAAAGAAGATATTCACAGACAGAGAAGGCGGCGTTGGCCTTGGTGTGGGCCTGTGAGAGATTTCACGTGTACCTATACGGAGTGAAGTTTAAACTGTTAACAGACCACAAGCCACTACAAGTGATATACTCAGAGAAGTCAAAACCGTCAGCGAGGATTGAGCGCTTGGTTACTTCGTCTACAGCCGTATGATATTACAGTGGTGTATATACCCGGTCGGCAGACCATTGCTAATGCATTGTCACGTCTCATTAATAATACAACCCAGAAAACATTGAGACCTCTGAGAAACGAAGCAGAAGAATACATTAGATTTGTGGCAGTAAATGTAGCTCCTCATGCACTGCCCATCCAAGAGATTGAGCGTAAAGCCGCCCAGGATGAGGAAATGAAGATACTCAGAAAATGCATTATCCTTGGAGACCAGAGTCATTGTCGCACGGAATACAAAGCGGTGAGGAATGAGTTGACTATATTAGGTCAACTTGTGTTGAGAGACGTTCGTCTGATTATTCCAAGAAGTCTGAGAAAACATGTGGTCAGTCTGGCACATGAGGGACACCAGGGAATAGTAAAGATTAAGCAGCATTTACGTACAAAAGTATGGTGGCCTGGAATTGATCGGGAAGCAGAAAACAAGTGTAGAAGATACCATGAGTGCCAGCTTGTTGATCAGCTATCATTTAAAGAACCGGTCGAACCAACAAAACTGCCTACCGGTCCATGGCAGGACATTGCAGTTGATTTGTTGGGACCACTGCCCTCAAGAGAATATATATCTTAGTAACATTGGACTACTTCTGTAGATATTTTGGAGTGGATATCATGAGTTCTGTAACTTCAGACAAAGTCAGAGCTCGTTTGGATAATAGGTTTGGTTATCCTGTTACCATGAAGATGGACAACGGTCCACAGTTTACATCGTCAGAGTTTTAGAGTTACGTGAAAGACTGTAACATAAAACATAGACACACAAGTCCGTTATGGCCTCAGGCTGATGGAGAGGTAGAGAGACAGAACAAAACTCTTCTGAAAACACTTAAGATTGCACAAGTTCAGAAGCGAGAGCTTCAGAGGGAGTTGAACAAGTTCCTGTTGGCGTATGGAACGACACCACACCCAACCACCGGAGTAGCACCGGCTGAGTTGATGTTCAAAAGAAAAGTCAGAACCAAGCTGCCGGATATCATTGAAACAAGCAGCAGAGATGAGTATAGAGGTAGTATATGATAGAGACTTGGAGATGAAACAGAAATCCAAATACTACGCAGATGAGTACAGAGGTGGCCGGAAGAGCATTATTTGGTTCGGAGATAAAGTTCTTCTGCAGCAGAATCCAAAGAATAAATTATCTACACACTTTGAGAAACCTCCTTATGACGTTGTTGAAAAATGTGGTAGTCAGGTGACTATACAGTCGCCCGTTGGTGTCAAATACAGACGGAATACATCTCATATGAAAATACTTGGAAATAACAGATGAGGAAAATGCTCCAAGCCCCTGTGTTGAGAAGGAACATTGTGCCACACAAACTGAGGTTGACTGTGTGATAACCCATGAGGAATGGTCGGAGAGACCACATCGTACTGTTCGCGTACCGAAGTATTTGGAGGATTATTAGAGATACTAAACAGTCTCATGTGATTTTGTTCACTGTGTTATTTGACTATAGTTTATACTCATATTTTTGCATAGTGTTTGTTACAGTGTTGAAAATTTGAATTTACCTTGTTTATTTGTTGAAACAAAAACCAAAAAAAACAAAACGTTAAAATACTGGCCATAAGATGTGTGTGAACACTGGACTGAACTTTGAAAGTATACGATTGACTCTGAGTCTGATCGAACTCAAAGTTTGAGAAAACTTGTTGTATAGGACTGAACATTTGAAGGAAAGGAGGGATGTAGTGTATTGGGCGTTGACCCGATGTCATCTCATTATATATGCGTGATGTAATAAAGGAGCTGAGCCTGAATGGCGGTCATGTGTTCAAGTTAAATCTGTTCAGCGTGTAAAATCCGACCGGTCCAGTCCTTAATTTTAGTTAGGGACAGTTCAGACACGTAATACCTTGTGGCAGTAATAACCTCGAAAGAGAAAGATTAAACTGTTTCTCAAAATAATCTCAATGAAACAGTCATCCTCACTCTTACGAAATGAAGAATAAATACCAGCGGTCACTGAAAGTTTGGTTCCAGAAAAAACAAATTAGGTCACATTTACTAATGTTTAACATTCTATATGTCTGCCAGCCCTTTTTTAGCTCCAGGGGAAATGTAAAATATCGATTTCTAAATACTAAAGACATTGGAAATATTTCTAACCCCAAGAGCTTTTAAGTTGGCCCAGCATTTAGTAGATCGGAGAAGAATTGCAAGATGTTTTGAACAAAACTTGCTTCCAATCAAGTTTTGAAATTCCTGTGAAAGGTAAATAAACCAGCATGATACGCATTCAGGCAAACATTTGATAGACTATCACTTTCAATGGTGTGTACATATTACAGCTGTCCAAAATAGACTGCAAGTCCAAAGGTCGATTTGTCGAGATTTTCTTTCGATTCGACTATAATTTTCCCTGGATTATTATTTCCATAGCCGAATCCAAGCCAATTTACTGAATTTCCAGAAGACAGTACTGATTTTTACAATTCAAAAAGCATACCAAAGTATATATTTATAGATATAAATAATATCGCAAAGTACTTCAATTACAAAGTAATGATATCTGTTACTTAAGTTTCATGGATCATGGACAGAAGAATTGAAAGGAATCGAAGCTCAACACTCTCATATATGTGATCGGGATGTAGTAGTCTATTTTTAGGTAGTGTTAAAATTTGACAAATAATCTTTGTTTTTGTGGCGACATTTTGAAAACAACTCAGAGCGCTTGTTTAACAGCGTACCTAGGGTAGTACTCACCTAGAAAGTGAAAGATTAAACTGTTGAGAAAAATAATGTCAATTAAACTGTCGTCCTCACTCTTACGAAATGAAGAATAAAAATCAGGGGTCACATATGGAAAGTTTGGTTCTAGAAACACAAATTAGGTAATATTTACCGATGTTTGACATTATATATGTCTGCCAGCTGTGTTTTAACTTAATCGGGAAAATGTGAAATAATCGCAATCATATCAATCCATAATCCAATAACACTAGGTCAGAATTTGTAAGACAATAGTTGTTCTTTCTTTTTTAAAGAATGACCCGACCAGAAACGTTTCTTTTTTTTTTGGCCTAACGTGCTACTTTTATGGTTGTCTTGTACATTTGTCTTGTGATGGTGTGACTTTTTTGTTTCGCAGATCTGTTAGTGGGTTTGCCCGTTGATCTGTGTATCAAATAAAATAAAAAAATGAAAATAAAAAACATACACACAAAACAGCACAGAACAGACAGTAAATAGACGGTACACAAACAAAGTCCAATACATTAAAGAAAGATATATGGACCTCGGGCCAAAAGACCAAGAAGTGATGTCAGGTGTTTCGAAAATAGTAAGCGCATCCTGCCCCACATGTAGCACCCGCCATATATCAATCTGTAAGTCAGACAGGTAGTGGTCACTAACTAAGGCCCCATGTCACCGGTGCCATCAGTGATCATTTGTCGAAGAGAGATATTGTATTTATCTACCAGCTTGCGATACCTGCCAAAAAAAGCATTTGAATGTAGAGACAAGTCTTGCTCTGGTGTAACCTTGATTTAACAGTTTGTAAGAGAGATTGCCATGTCTCTCTACAAAATCACCATATGAACTGCATGCTCTTGCATATCGAATAAGCTGGGAAATGTATACCCCATAAGCAGGTGAGAGTGGAATATTACTGATGAGGTGTGGAAAATTGATTATACTAAAGTTGAAATCATCCTTCTTGTCATATAGCCTAGTAGAAAGGTGACCATTAGAGTCAAATTCAAGTAAAATGTCCAGATATGAACCAGAAGAGGCCGTTTCTGTAGTTTCTTTGATCTCCAATTCTGGAGGATAAATCATAGCGAGATATTTACTGAATTCAGAGTTATTCAATGAAATAACATCGTCTATGTATCTAAATGTAAAGTTGAAAGACATTGAAAATATTTCTTACCCCAAGAGTTTTTAAGTGAGCGCAGCATGTGGTAGATAGGAGACGAATTGCAAAAGTTTGATAACCGAATATTTGTCCCCAAACCACGCTCTTCCTTAAATATACATGTACCTTGTCATAACCTAAACATTACACAGTAATTTGAAAAAATGGATGTCCTATACTCTCCACAAACTAGTACAGATATTGTCTCTACGTCCAGTAAATTACATGGAAATTGACGAATTGCAATAAAAAATCAACAAAATTTACTGAGGCAATTTTACGGTAATGTAATTTCCTTTGTCTTAATTGCATGACGTAACGGACTTTATATTTGTTTTGTCCGAAGTCCAAACATTTGATCTTACCTCGAGGGCGTAGTAGTCAGATAATGGATGTAATAATTGGACGATTCAATGTTTACTAGGTATAAGGGATAACCCAATCTGATTAAAATCAGATGTAGATTACGGCGACGTCTTTACTTACGCGGTATTCTCTTGCTGTCGCCTCTCACTACATCTGAGCAACTCCCATAGACGGTTGCCTTCAAATCTCACGCTCTAAAGCAGCCAATCAGATTGCATGTTACGCGATCGCGAGGTCGAGTTCGTCGATCCGATGTCGGGTTCCCATTTTTGGTCCATGAGTGAGACCATCAGTTGAAGACGAAGCCCAAACTAAGCTTAGGCGTTGTTCAAGCCCAGCTTTGTTTTGCGTTGATGGCCACACTGTACACCTCCCTCCGCCCTGTCCAGGTATACTTACAGATACGTACTTCTTTTCACCCCTCAAGCTAAGGTTAAAAATGTCGGGCCATATACAAAACCAACCTTCCCAGGAAAACATCAATGTGCAGAGCAAAGCCTCTCTATAAGGCATACTAATTTCGTAATTGCCCTTTATAAATAGGCATTTCAAATACTTACCGGATGAATGGAAAATTATCGTTCACGACGACTTGCTATCTCGGTCACTGCATGATGCAGTGCATCCAACACTGTCGCAGGGAAATACACTTTACCTTCATGTCTACTGAAACATTACCACTTAGACCTAACTTACTTGCTGTTTTGACTAAAAATGCGTCGTCACTGGGGGAAGAAATGACCTAGAAATCAGCCATAATTCGTAAGATTCAGCCGAAGATCTGAACAACCGTTACTTCAAAAAACTCTGCGCAATCTCATTTGAGAGATGCAATGTGATATCCGATAACGATCGTGCGGGAACACAAAGCATTGGTCAAATTCGAAAGGTCAAGGGTCGTGATCGTCGCAAAATTTTGACATTTCAAGTACGCGTAAACTGTTGTTTTAGATTTCTCTAAGGGACTGGTCAGTTTCTTCGGCCTGGGGGGGGGGCCGGTGGATTATTTTTTGCCGACGTCAAAAAGTGGCTGACTCCCCCTATTCCAAATTTTGAAAACAGGGTGACCCCCCTATTCCAAATTTCTAAAACAGGGTGACCCCCCCCCCCGGGCGCGACAAAGGTAAAACAAAAGATGGACAT
>LD344822.1:99559-113796 GCA_001465055.1 Ptychodera flava | reverse complement strand
ATATATATATATATATATATATATATATATATATATATATATATATATATATATATATATATATATATATATATACTTTGTTATGTTTTTTCAAATGAAAAATCAGTCCTGTCTGATAGAAATTCAGAAATTAGGTTTGGATTCGGCGATGACAATAATAGTACAGGGAAACTGTTAGTCAAATCGAAAGAAAATCTGAACAAATTGACCTTTGGACTTGCAGTCTAGTATGTGGCTGCTGTAATGTGATAGTCTATCAAACGTTTGCCTGAATGCGTATCTTGCTGGTTTATTTACTTTTCAAAGGGATTTCAAAACTTGATTGGAAGCAAGTTTTGTTACAACATCTTGCAATTCTAATCCGATCTACTACATGTTGGGCTCACTTCAAAGCTTTTGGGGGTGAGGAAAATTTACCATGTCTTAGTCCTCGGAAATGGAAATTACAAGTTTTCCCTATGAATTTAAAACAGGGCTGACAGAAATATAGAATGTCAAACATCGGTAAATGTTAGCTGATTTTTATTTCTGAAATCAAACTTTGCACAGTGACCCCTGATTTTTATTCTTCATTTCGTAAGAGTGAGAATGACTGTTTAACTGAGATTATTTTTCAGGAACAGTTTAATCTTTCTCTTTCGAGGTGAGTACTACCCTAAGGTATTACGAGTCTTAAAAGGTTTCACCCTTGTTATGTATAGCTATAGGTTAAAGTTTACTTCAAGAGTTATTGTACGTTGAATGGTTCACAAAGCAAAGCGCACAGCATTGTTCATGCGTGGGTGACGGGCTTCTAATGTAACAACTAACATGTGATCCGGGTGCACATAAAATTGCTTCATTTGCAGAAAGTGAAACGTATTACAAGACCGATAGTTTGAATGACCTTCGACAGACTGGCATTTTTTCAATTTGTCATAATTTTCTCAAAATTATTTGACGATGACTATAATCGAACACAGTCATTAGCTAAATGGTATTCCCATTTTCACATTCATTCTGTACAATCTCTGAAGGGGCAAACGCTTACGGAGAACGGATGCCACTGCGTTATAACTTTACAAGTCCGGCCAAATCTCCTGATATTATCTTTGTAAACGCTGCTGAACCATGGACCTTCGAGAATGGTTTTAGCTGAACAAACTTAACTACATGAAAATAACATCGGGGAATTAGTGTCATGACAAATCACGTACACTACACAACCTATTGATCAACATGTCAATAAATACCATATTGGCTAATAAGCAGGCCAGATAGTACATTCAAGTAGAGTAATAATACGCATTTCTGAACAGGAAAGGCTGTTTGTAGTTCTCTTTTCAAGTCCTTAGCAACCATAGAAGACTGGGAATGACTACGTCAGCGTATAAATAGTGTTGCACAGGTCTTTTACTTTGATGTGAACTGTGCTACTAATGCGCAACACAGACCCTTGTTAACTGTCCCTCAGTGACCAATTGGTCAACACATCACAAACAAAGCTATACATTGATAATGTCAATCACGTAGCAGTGTAAGAGCGTGATCACGCATGATGTCCACATGTATAGCGCATGACATGGCGAGTTTCCATTTCAACTGTATGCAAATAACCACTGAACGGATTGCATATTGAAGATCTCTCTACGAATACAATCACAGGAGGGACAACACCCGGAAATATGAAACATCCATGTTTAAGTCATAAACGGTGCTAACATTGAAGATTTTGAGCCGCTACTCTGTTTCCCCTCCCAAGGGCATCTCACTAACTTTGTTACGTCCTTTTTGGGAGCCACATGGGACATGGGCGTTAATCTTGGAAGTGTTCCCTAATACTTGTGAGGAAATGCTGACAAGGAAAGACAAACGAGATTTTTCAAAGCAAAAGAAGAAGTGATTTGAATAATAAAGTGTTATGTATTACACGTCCAATTGGTTTGTAAGGATTGCCTATAAAAATTGAGTCACTGAGTAAATGGAAAATGTAAAATATTGGTTGTGAAGAGCTTACATTTGAATTATATGCAAATATTACTGAACAAATTATATATTGGAGGTGTCTGAGAAAACACAAGCGCTTGACACTTGATACTTGACAGAAGCAAACAGAAAGGAACAGGTGGAAGGAAGGAGAAGGTACAGGGACAACGATGGGCAATATGTAACATCCATGTATGGGAAATGAACGATGTTGTATTAGAAGACGTTGAGCAACTACTTTGTTTCTGTATTATGATGTCCGATGTGTACACTGTCAATTCCCCGTTCTCCCTACCATCCATGCTAAGCTGAACAAACACGTATATATATATATAGATTCATTAATGGTCTTAAAATTTGATTAATAATATTTGTTTTGGTGGCGACATTTTGAAACCGACTCAGAAGTGTGTTTAACAGCGCAGATTTGTCAGCATTGAAAAGGTATATCAGAAAAACTACACATTATCAATGCTAACAATCTACCCTCTGAGCTGGTTTTAAAAGGTCGCCACCAAAACAAATATTACATAATTATCAAATTTTAACACCGCCTGCATAGTACATGCCGATCATAGATATGCGAGTGTTGAGCTAGGATTCCTTTTCCCTCATCTGTCTGAAGATTGCAGGATGTATGAAACTTAAGTAACAGATATCATTACTTTGTACTTGAAGTAATTTGCGTTATTATTAGCTCACGTGTTCGCACACGTGGGCTAACGTTATGGCGATGTCTGTCTGTCTGTCAGTGTGTGTGTGTGCGTCTCTCTGTCTGTTTACACAATAACTCAAAAACGCCTGAACAGATTCAAGTCAGATTTTGTACACATGTACCATATCCTACTTGCAAGAACTGATTAGATTTTGGTTAGTGTGGATTAAATATTAATGAAGTTATGCATATCATTTTTTTCATGTAATAGTTTCTCTTTGGAGACAGTAATGACAGTGTCGACATATATCAAGAAATACTGCACAAAATTTAATGAATCGTTTCACAGATGGCAATCTCAGAACATTATGATGGTACTGCGAGTGTCATGTCAAATAACTGCTCATTTGCATATTAAATGAACTTTTGTATTTAGTGACATAACTCTGAAATGTCTGCACCAAATTTGATGATACATGCAACAAATATTGATCTGATATCTATCTCATTGTACTGAGATTAATTGGGCAGTGTCAAGTTAATAAATACCTCATTTGCATATTTTTGAAATTTTGTAATTAGTCATATAACTCTAAAATAACTGCACCAAATTTGATTAAATCTGCTGCAGACACTGATCAGACAGATATCTAATTGTGGTGTAAAGCTTTCAGTTATGTTAAGTTAATTAAGGGTTCATTTGCATATTTAATGAACTTTGTAATTAGGTATATAACTCTGAAATTACGTCACCCAATTCAGTAAAACCTGCTACAGATATTGATGTGATAAATATCTAATTGTACTAAGAAGCTTTGGACAGTGTCAAGCGAATAAATAGCTCATTTGCATATTTTATGAAGTTTTGTAATTAGTCATATAACTCCAAAATAACTGCATCCGTTTCATGAAATCTGCTGCAGATACTGATCTTACAGATATCTAACTTTGTTGTAAAACATCTACTAATGTGAAGTTAATTAAAAGCTCATTTGCATATTTAATGAACTTTATAATTAGGTAAATAAGTATGAAATTACGGCATCCATTACAGTGAAACCTGCTACAGATATTAATCTGATAGAAATCTAATTGTGCTGTGAAACATTGAGCAGTGTCAAGTTAATTGAGGGTTCATTTGCATATTTAATGAACTTAATATTAAGTGATATTCTCCAAAATTACAGCATTAAATTTGATGAAACGTGCTACAAATTTTGATATTGTACATATCTCATTGTACTGAGAAGCACTGAGCAGTGCCAGCAAGTAAATAGTTTTAATAATTCCAAAATAAATTCACCAAATGTGATGGAATCTGCTGCAGATACTGACCCGACAGATATCTACTGTGTTGTAAAGCATTTAGTGGTGTGAAATTTATTAAGGGTTCTTTTACATAATAAATAAACTTTTAATTAGTAAAAAGACTGTGAAATTTAATTTACTGCACAAACTTTGGTTATACCTGCTACAGATATTGATCTGATAAATATCTAATTGTGCTATGAAACATTGAAAAGTGTCAAGTTAATTAAGGGTTCATTTGCGTATTCAATGAACTTTGTAATTAGTGATATTACTTTTAAATTAAAGCATTAAATGAAAGTAAACGTGCTACAAAATAACGCTTGAAAAACATCATCAACCAAGCATTTTTCTACAAAAACGGTTCACGCCGTTACAAATATGTGGTATTAGGGTATAATTCTACATATTTTGTTAAAAATATTACTAACGCTAAAGTGTTTTATACCGAGAAAGACATTATCAGTATGCTTGATTTCCTCATTGACAACATATTTGTTGAATTTGGAGGACACATTTTCCAACAGTGTATAGGAATTCCTATGGGCACTAACTGTGCTCCCTTAATTGCCGACTTATTTCTGTTCTCATACGAGGAAGAATTTATCCAGAACCTTATCAAGCAGAAAAAGATCTCTGTAGCTCGTACTTTCAACCTTACATTCAGATACATAGACGATGTTATTTCATTGAATAACTCTGAATTCAGTAAATATCTCGCTATGATTTATCCTCCAGAATTGGAGATCAAAGAAACTACAGAAACGGCCTCTTCTGCTTCATATCTGGACATTTTACTTGAATTTGACTCTAATGGTCACCTTTCTACTAGGCTATATGACAAGAGAGATGATTTCAACTTTAGTATAATCAATTTTTAGTACATTCAAACGCTTTTTTGGCAGGTATCGCAAGCTGGTAGATAAATACAATATCTCTCTTCGACAAATGATCACTGATGGCATCGATGACATTGGGCCTTAGTTAGTAACCACTACCTATCTGACTTATAGATTGATATATGGCGGGTGCCACATGTGGGGCAGGATGCGCTTACTATTTTCGAAACACCTGACATCACTTCTTGGTCTTCTGGCCAAAGGTCCATATATCTTTCTTTCATGAATATGACTTTGTTTGTGTACCATCTATTTACTGTCTGTTCTGTGCTATCTTGTGTCTATGTTTACAACTATTGTCTTGCGAATTCTGACCTACTGTCATTGGATTATGGATTGGTATGATTGCGATTATTTTTCCACACCTCATCAGTAATATTCCACTCTCACCTGCTTATGGGGTATACATTTCCCAGCTTATTCGATATGCAAGAGCATGCGGTTCATATGGTGATTTTGTAGAGAGACATGGCCATCTCTCTTACAAACTGTTAAATCAAGGTTACACCAGGGCAAGACTTGTCTCTACATTCAAACGCTTTTTTGGCAGGTATCGCAAGCTGGTAGATAAATACAATATCTCTCTTCGACAAATGATCACTGATGGAATCGGTGACATGGGGCCTTAGTTAGTGACCACTAAGCTTACCTATCTGACTTAAAGATTGATATATGGCGGGTACCACATGTGGGGCAGGATGCGCTTACTATTTTCGAAACACCTGACATCACTTCTTGGTCTTTTGGCCCGAGGTCCATATATCTTTCTTTCATGAATTTGACTTTTTTTGTACCGTCTATTTACTGTATGTTCTGTGCTGTTTTGTGTCTATTTTTACAACTATTGTCTTACAAATTCTGACCTAGTGTGATTGGATTATGGATTGGTATGATTGGGATTATTGATCTGATAGATATCTAATCGTCCCATGAAGCATTGAGCAGTGTGACGTTAATAAACAGCTAATTTGCATATTAAATAATTTTTTGTAATCAGTGATGTAACTCTGAGAGTACTAAGAGAAAGTTGCTTTAACATATCTCATTGTTCTATGAAGCGTACTACTATTAATGAAACTGTTGTAAAACACGCGTACGTTAGCACATTCAGTTAACATCAGGTATATATATATATATATATATATATATATATATATATATATATATATAAATATATATATATATATATATATATATATATATATATATATATATATATATATATATATATATACGGCTACATTCTCTCTGACATTGAGTTTCTAAGTTGTCAAGATACCTTTGCATACGTCAGTGATGCTCATAGAAAAACTTCATGGCACGATAATTGTCTCTCGTCGAGGTCTGCGTATGACGCAATCCTGTCTGTTAAAGTTGTAAATGACTTCGTAGCCTCTGATCATCTGCCAATGTCGATTGCTGTTTTCATTGGTGACTTGCCATCATTAGACAACTCCGGTACGAAGAGCGTAAACGAAAGTTACAATGCAAATTGGTCCAAAGTGAAAGATCATTCCATCAAATTATATAACATCATGACTGTTAGACTCCCAGAAGGTATCACTGTACCCCTTGAAATTCTCCGGTGCGACAACAAGTTTGGTGAATTGGAAGATCACAAATGTCAAAGTGAGAAATTTTACACTGATGTTATACGATCTCTTAAATGTGCGTCTCAAGAATGCTTTGTGAATAAGAATTGTAGTATTGACCACGTGATTCCAGGGTGGAATGCTTTATGTAAAGGAATTCCATAATTACGCAAGAAATGCTTTCAAACTATGGGTTACTTTGGGTAAACCACGCAATGGCCCTATGTACATGACAATGAGCACAGCGCATGCCTGATTTAAGCAAGCACTACGTATGTGTCGACGCCGTGAACAAGAAGCGAGGGCTGACGGTCTGGCTGACTCACTGCAATCTCATGATCATAACACTTTTTGGAAGAAATTTCGTTCGATAAATAGTCAAAGTTTACCTTTATCTTCTAATGTGCACGGCTTTTCAGGTCAACAAAATATAGCGAATATGTCGAAAGATCACTTCAGTTCGTTACTTTCATCTGTGACGAACAATAATTATGAGAAATTCGGCACGTCGTGGTTAAAAGTTCCTGACACCATAAGGGAAAGTCGAAATTTTATCAGCTGATGTTGCTGAAGCGATTGTGAAGTTCCCTCTTGCAAAATCTATCGGCCATGATCATCTGTCTACCGAACACTTCAAATATGCTAATGAACGTATGCATGTAATGCTAGCTTTTGTCTTTTACTGCAATGTTAAATCATGGTTTTCTTCATGAAAATCCAATGAGAACTATACTTGTTCCCTAGTCAAAGACAAAACTCGTGATATGTCCAGCAAAGATAATTATAGACCAATCGCCATTGCCACAGAGACTTGTAAGATCTTGGAATTAATTATTTTAAAGCGTTGTAAGGATAGTCTGAATACCACAGATTTTCAGTTTGGTTTGAAACAGAAACATTCTACTGATTTTTGTATTTATGCCATGAAAGAAATAATTTCCTATTACAGTTATCTCAACAGTCCAGTATTTGTACGTTTTCTAGACGCAACCAAAGCATTTGATCGTGTCAATCATTAGGCTTTATTTAAAAAACTCACAGATAGAAACATGCCGTGGTATTTAATTCGGACGGTGTCATAATGGTTTGGTACCGCACACAGTTATTTTCTGTTAAGTGGGGAGATTATTTTTCTTCGTTTTTTCAGTGATAAACGGCGTCTGTCAAGGTAGTATTCTGTCTCCATACCTGTTTAACGTATATATGGATGAGCTTAGTGCTCGTTTAGAAAATTGTAGAAAAGGCTGTATCATTGGTGGACTTATCATCAATCACCTAATGTATGCAGATGACATTGCGTTGATGTGTCCTTCTGTAAGTGGTTTGCGTAATTTAATGCTAATCTGAGAAACATACGGCTTTGAACATGATATAGATTTTCACCGAAACAAGTCAGAATGTATATACTTTTTACCGCGTAAATTTGGTTTGACTATACAAATATGGTCCCTCAAGTTCATTTAGGGGTAAGATTTTAAGCGTTGCCTCCGAACACAAGTATATTGGTTATATTTTTTCTGACACAATGACAGATGACGCAGATATCAAGAGACAAGTACGTAGATTCCATGGTCAAGCTAATTCATTGATTCGTAAATTCTCAAATTGCAATAACCACGTGAAAGTTTCTCTGTTTCATTCGTATTGCACTAATATGTATTGCTCCCATTTATGGTGGCTATGCACTTAGAAAAACATGAATAACCTCAGAGTGGCATATAATAATGCTTTTCGCATGAGTGACTGCAGTGCGAATAGAATGTTTGTATCGAACAACATTCCATCTTTCGATGCTCTCAGACGAAAACTGTCGTATAATTTTTTCATCAGACTGCACAATAGTAAGAATTGTGTTCTGAACAAAATTGTGAATTCTCATGCATTCGTCGTCTCAAAATATAATGAATCGTATAGAAAGTCGATGTATACTATGTAATCGGGAGTAACTGCTTGGTCCTTTTTAACTAATCCTTTTTAAATTTTAAATAATCCTGTTTCGTGTTTTTTTTTTCGTTCTTTTTTCACGCTGCTTTATCTAGTCTGACTGCTTTGTTTGTTGTCTGCAATTTGCATTTTTCTTACTTGTCCGTGTTCTTATAGTTATTTTATATACCATAGTAAGATATGTTTTTTATACAGGATGTATAGATTCCTGAGCTAAATAAATAATAAAAAATGATAATAATAAATATATACTCTGTAATGCTTTTTTATTGTAAAAATTAGTGCTGGCTTTTGGAAATTTACTAAGTAGATTTGATTTCGAGGATATCAATAATAATAGAGGGAAAATTCAAGTCAAATCCAGGAAAAATCTTGACAAATCGACCTTTGGACTTGCACTATAGTGTGTGGCTGCTATATGTCCCACACATCAGCGAAGGTGAGAGTCGAAAAAAATGTTTGCCTGAATGCGTATCTTGCTGGTTTATTTACTTTTCACAGGGATTTCAAAACTTGATTGGAAGCAAGTTTTGTTACATCTTGCAATTCTTCTACGATCTACTACATGTGGGCTCACTGGAAAGCTCTTGGGGCAAGGAAAACTTTCCATGTCTTATTATTTGGTATTCGAAATTTCAAATTTTCCCTATGAAGTTAAAACAGGGCTGACGGACATATAGAATGTCAAACATCGGTAAATGTTAGCTGATTTGTATTCTTGAATCAAACTTTGCACAGTGACCCCTGATTTTTATTCTTCATTTCGTAAGAGTGAGGATGGCAGTTTAATTGCGATTATGTTGCGCAACGGCTTAATCTTTCGCTTTCGAGGTGAGTACTACCCTAAGGTATTACGTGTCTTAAAAGGTTACACCCTTGTTTTGTATAGCTATAGGTTAAAGTTTACTTCAAGAGTCATTGTACGTTGAATGGTTCACAAAGCAAAGCGCACAGCTTTTGTTCATGCGTGGGTGACGGGCTTCTAATGTAACAACTAACATGAAATCCGGGAGTACATAAAATTGCTTCATTTGCAGAAAGTGAAACGTATTACAAGACCGATAGTTTGAATGACCTTCGACAGACTGGCATTTTTTCAATTTTTTATAATTTTCTCAAACATTATCTGACGATGACTATAATCGAGCATAGTCATTAGCTAAATGGTATTCCCATTTTCACAGTGAAATCGCCGAAGTGGCAAACGCCTATGGAGAACGGATGCCACTGCGTTATAACTTCACGAGTAAGGCTAGATCTCCTGGTATTATCTTTGTAAAAGCTGCTGAACCATTGACCTTTGGGAGTGGTTTAACTGAAAAAACTTAACTAAATGAAAACAACATTTGGGAATTACGGTCATGACACATCACGTACACTACACAACCTATTGATCAACATGTCAATAAATACCATATTGGCTAATAAGCAGGCCGGATAGTACATTCAAGTAGAGTAATCATACGCATTTCTGAACAGGAAAGGCTGTTTATAGTTCTCTTTTTAAGTCCTTGGCAACCATAGAAGACTGGGAATGACTACGTCAGCGTATTAATAGTGTTGCCGAGGTCTTTTACTTTGATGTGAACTGTGCTACTAATGCGCAACACAGACCCTTGTTACCTGTCCCTTAGTGACCAATTGGTCAACATATCACAAACAAAGCCATACATTTATAATGTCAATCACGTAGCAGTGTAAGAGCGTGATCACACATGATGTCCACATGTATAGAGTATGACATGCCGACTTAACATTTCAATTGTATGCAAATAACCACTAAACGGATTGCATATAGAAGATGTCTCTACGAGTAAAATCGAAGGAGGGACAACAACCGGAAATACGAAACTCCGTGTTCAAGAAATAGGCGGTGCTAACATTGAAGACTCTGATCCGCTACTGTGTTTCACTAAATTTATCACGTCCTCTTTGTGGGGTGACATTGGCTGGAGAGGAAGGAAATGATTAAAGAGGTGAATATTGCAAGATGCATTTTGTGAAACTGAAGTTGTAATGTGATGTTTGACTGCTTCGAAAGAAATGTAAGCATCGAAAAACAGGTATCAAGTGTCTGAGCAAATACAAGCGCTTGACACTTGATACTTGACCGAAGCAAACAGAAAGGAGCAGGTGGAAGGAAGGAGAAGGTACAGGGACAACGATGGGCAATATGTAACATCCATGTATGGGAAATGAACGATGTTATCTTGAAGGCGTAAAGCCACTATTCTGTTTTTGTATTACGATGTCCTGTCGCTAGCTGTGTCCCGAAGGGAGACGGCGATCGGTAATAGATGTTCACTGTTGTTTCCCGTTCTTCCTGTCATGCTTAGCTAAATAAACATGTATATATACGTCGTGATGTATTTGAATTGTGAAAATCAGTGTTGTCTACTGCAAATTCAGTGAGTAGGCTTGACTTTGGCATTGGTATTAATAATAGAGGGAAAGCTCTTGCTAAATCGAAAGAAAATCTGGAAAATCGACCTGCCGACTTGCACTATAGTATGTGCTGTTGTATGTTCTACACACGTACCAAACTGGGGACTTAGATTACAGGATATTACAGCAAAAAACCAGATGGATGAACAGTCTCATATACATTACGGTTACTTTTTTGTACGAAACATACAAGTTTCTGTAGATAACATCGTAGATAAAAAGAACCGACTCATTTAAGTGCCTGGATAGACCACACAAGGGAGTGCTAAATTACTTGTCGTGTTGATTGTAGAGACCAAAGTTAATAAAAGGACAGGACTCTGGCACTCTGGCTAACCATAAGACGTACTGATGCCAAGCTGTTTTTATAGACACACAAGAATAAACAGTGGAGTAAAGTGTCACTTAGACGTCTGTCAAGATTTACTTCTTAGAAAATGCATGCCCTTCAACTCAATACATGAAAGCATGGCTCGGTGTTTTCATTAAAAGTCTTTTTATTAAAACTTGCATATGACAGAATAAAAACCAGTATTCAAAAGACATTTTTGTCTGACATGTGGTAATCGCTGCTTCATTCATTCCTCTCAGAGTCTCACTGTTTATCAATGTGTCTCGCAACAAATCCTAATCAGCATTTGTCTGCATTCATTGTATCATGTTTCGTCTACCTAGAGTGTTGACATAGACCGACATCAAACTGTTTAGATATCATCAACATGATAAGTATTTCGGCACCTCCGTATCATAACACTCAAATGAGTCGGTTCTTTTTATCTACAATGTTATTCTACAGAACTTGTCCGGGACGTACAAAAAATTATACGTTATGTATATGAGACTGTTCATCCATCTCGTTTTTTGCTGTAATTGTTTGGCATCGTGTATTTTTTGTGACACTTAACATGAAAGGTCACAGGCTACAGTTAAAACGAAAGGACGTTGAAACTAGTGTCTAAAATCTTATTTTCATTTCGCTTTTTAAAGTTTTTCAACAATATTTTCTTTGCATATATAAAGCAGTTAAAGGATCCCAAGCCCGTGTATATGGAGAGAAAATACTCTCAGGAGAGCCTTTTGAGAATATGCAATCTTTCTGATCTTGGACCTGTCAACCAAAAGTATGTTTTATATGCTCTCTTTTGTACAAGACGTGGCATCAACATCGAAGGTATATGGTCAGAAATACTGCCACAACAACAAAAAGGTCGTGATAGTTTCTTTTCAGAACGTAGCTGCATGCATGCATGTAAAAACGTGTGAACTGTAAAATGCAAAAACAACACCAGAGTAATGAGGATCGAGATAGACTAATTTTGTCGCACGTTGGCGACATATATTTTGGACACAAACTGAATACTATGGAAATCTTCATGTTTCAATCCTGCAGCAAATTTGCATTGTTTATCATGGCCTATCCTTCGCATCTGAACCACGTGACTGACAAAAAATTCACATTAATGGTTTGTTTACATGCTGGAGAATGTAAATAAAAATTTATCATCGTAACTTTACAGCTAAAACGTAAATTGTGATTTCTGTTTAAGATCAAAATCGATCACAAAATAAAATGAAGCTCTTATGTGCAAAGTTTAGACTCTTTTTACAAAAAAAAACCCTCCTGAATTGCAATATACTGCGCGCGTGACAGTGCGTCGTGGACTGCAGAAGTTTTGGGGCTCGCTGATTTTCCCTTGGGAAATTTTCGTAAATTTTGACGGTTTTCGTGGGTTCGTTGATAATGTAATGAACATAACAGACTTTGCCCTGACCATTAACGTTTATTTATGGGCAAGGGCGAGAGGAAAGCAAGCCTCGCCCCATTTATTTTGGCTTTGCTCTCGCCCCTGCCATTATTTCTATAATATTACATATTGCGTCTTGTTGCATTTTAATCCGCACAAAATCAAGTCCAACTCAAACTCATGTAGGGAACCCCAAAACAATCTTCGAATAGATGTTTCTAACTGCAATTTTCGAAAGAGGGGTATAAGAACTGCCGGTGAAGTGACTCGTATAGTTTAAAAATGCAATTTGACGCGTCTATAGCACTTTCGGACAAAACACACCCAAGTCGTTTCATTATATCTGACAAAACAGACAAAGTCACCTGAACAGTTTGTAAACTTGGAATTTTGACAGGCCGGGATACATTGTCTAATCATATCTTGTCACTGCGAAAATAGGTAACGCACCTGACTGCTAACAAAAGCTTCAGTGTTTTCTTGCTCTTCAATCTGTTTGTCTTCGCCTCTATTGAGTTCTCCTTCTCCTTCAGTACTGTCACGAATGATCTGTCCTACTCCATTCGTCTCGAGTCCCCTCCTCTGTTTAGGTCTATTTTCGTCATCCTTTAACTTATTTTGTTCGTCATGTTCAACTTTCTCTCTTGCTTCCTCTTGCTGCCCTTCGTCCGGACAGAGTCGTAGAACCACGTCTGTACTGAAGCTGCCAAAGTTTATTTTCCTCTCGCTTGTCTTGAATCCTGCGCCTGTGGTAAAAAACAAATCAGACTTTGTCACTGTACCAGTAGGGTACACATTACTAAGTTAAATCAATGAAAATGCATTTCACAAGGCTGTTACAAGGTTTGCAGTCGCTACACTAGCGCGGATATGATGAGGGATCGGTGCTTTTGAGTTTTGGTCGGTATTTTAGAATTTCAATGAGATTTCTGACATATGCTGACAAATACATCATAATAGAATTGAAATACGCCTTGTCAGTTTAACATGTTTCGATTTTTATGATACTGATACGACCAGCATGCCAATTCAACTTTAATATAAAAGATCACATAATAAAACCTATTTTGTATACTGTGTAATCGGCAGTACCCGCTCGGCCCTTTTTAATTAATCCTTTTTAAAATTTAAATAATCCTGTTTCGTGTTTTTTTCCGTTCTCTTTTCATGCTGCTTTATCTAGTCTGGCTGCTTTGTTTGTTGTCTGCAATTTGCATTTTTCTTCCTTGTCCGTGTTCTTATAATTATTTTATATAGCATAGTAAGATATGTTTTTTATACAGGATGTATAGATTCCTGAGCTAAATAAATAATAAAAAATGATAATAATAATTATATACTCTGTAATGCTTTTTTATTGTATTTTTTTAACTAAATTAGTCGTTGCTATGTGAACTCGCTCGCCCTGTTTCATAAGTCAATGTAAAATAGCAACCACTCTGTCGAGCTTGATAATAAAAAGTAAGACCAATTTGAATGGCTGATAAGACATACAACCAGAAACGCTAATGGCTCTCTCTCTCTCTCTCTCTCTCTCTCTCTCTCTCTCTCTCTCTATATATATATATATATATATATATATATATATCTATATATATATATGTATATATATATATATATATATATATATATATATATATATATATATATATATATATATCTCTGTTGATACGGCTCGCTGAGA
>LD344822.1:72927-99516 GCA_001465055.1 Ptychodera flava | reverse complement strand
TCTCTCTCTCTCTCTCTCTCTCTCTCTCTCTCTATATATATATATATATATCACTGTTGAAACGGGTCGTGGAGACCTTGATGGTTTTCATTTGTCAGAATATGGGGGTCTGGTATGTGGTGCATTTCGTGGACTCTAACAGCCTTAATGGCATTACAATAGTATATAGTGAAGTGCCCCCGTAGAAATTTGTCTTGTTGTCATTTTCAGCCCCTTGTTCCGCTTTTTCCACCTACAATGTATATTTCACGTTCGCTTCTGTCTGTCGCATGGGTGATTTCAATGTAAAGGAAATAACTAACTCTACTTTCCTGGTGACTACTTAGTACAACAATATGAACATAATACAGAACAAACCAACCTTGAACGAGTATTTAAGGGCAAGTATCACTTATTGGCCAATCGAGAAATTCAAACATCTCAACCCATTATTACCGAAAACAATTGGAACGATGTATTAAGTTAAAGTTGAATAGTATCCCTCCAATAATTCTTTACGTGTACGCCAGCCGAGAACTTTAGACTTGCATATTCAAGCATGACGATGGTGGAAAAAGCGAAGGTAACTTACCTATTGGATATGAAAACTTTACAATAAACGCCCTTCTCGCTCCATCTTGATCGTTGTCTTCCCTGTGGTCTCTGACGGACTCTACACTATTGTTTTGTAAAAAATCATCCTTCTGAAAGTAACCTTTAAGCGTGTTGACGATTTCACTATAGTCTAAAACATTTGGAACGTCGCCTACTACCAGTATTGACCGTGACATGGCAGCTAGTTGGTGTCAAACAGCCTTACTGCGTGCAATGGTACAGGCTATATTCACTGTAACTTCAGGGGCTCAGGAGCCGAGTACAGTTCTGCTGGTCTCTGACAGGTAAACTAAGCTTTGGTGATTTCGCAGTTTGAAATAGTTCAGAGAATTTTGCAACTTCTTTATATTTGATTGGCCAGTTTAGTCATGTGGTCAGCCGTGCTGAAGATCTCGTGGTCGTATGACATAATTTCCGCCTTCATTGTACGGTTGCGCGGTAGGGCGAGTCTGTTCTCGTGATTGCGCATACACAGTGTGACCAGTTCACTGAATATATTGGGCAACATCATAAGGAGTAAAGGTCACAGAATAATGAAAACTAATGTACTGTACAGCAAATGCAGCTTATTCCTTTCAGGGGAGAGGTTCAGATGTATTTTGATTACAGTGAGTACTTTCACACTAAAATTTGATTCGTAATTTTGACATTTTCTCAACCAACACACGGTATGATGTGTGGTCCGATATCCCACGCGGTTTAAGCCAAGCGTAATTCCTACTTAACCAGGTACCAAAATGTAATTAATTAAAAAAACGACTATTAAAAAAAATACGTTTTAACTTCATTTCCTTTTATTTATTAACTGCTCCGTTGCCTGTGGTTTATATACTGCTGAAATCACTGATGTGTTCAAAGCATCAAAACAAATGCCCAGCCGCCAGCGCGTCTTACCACAAGATATTCCTAGCTGTCGATCAACTTGTCAAGTGAAAACATCAACCCGCCAAACTCAAATAGTGTTCCAGTCAAAAAAGGGTTAGACCCACCACAAATTGCAACATAATTTTTCTTCAGACTGCATTTTGGAGAGGTACCCACAACAACATATCAAAAGTTAACTCGAATCTACCTTGGGGAATATATGTCTAATTTGCATAAATCAAATATGGCTGCCAGCCGTCCTACAAAATATGATAATTGGCCATATATCACATGTTAAACTAGCTATTTCAGTGATTTTAAAGTTAAAAGTAAATTTCTTTGGCATGGAAAAACAATTATGGAGGTACAATCTTCTACACAAGCACTTTATTAATTTGCATAAATCCAATATGGCGGCCAACATTTATACAAAGAACATTTGCGGTCATATACCATGTATTCAATAAGCTATGTAAGTGATTTTAATCTTTACGGCCCTGATACGGCTTTTGCGGCACGAGGTAGTACGTTCAGCGGAAGGGCTCGAGCGTGCGAGGGCCCGTACGCCGTACGACCAAGGGCCACAAAAGCCGTATCAGGGCCGTAAAGATTTTATCATATACCTTATGGAATGATAAATATGTAGTGTACATTATATTCAACATTGTTTAGAGGATAAAAATGCGTGGGATATCAAATATTCATCGCAATTTGTGTAAGTTTTTAGTCCCCGCGGACGAAGTCCGGCGGGGACTTATAGATTGGGTCCCGTCCTTCGTCCGTCCGTCCGTCATCAACAGTTTCTCAGACACTGCTGAACCAATTTTGTTCAAACTTCGCACAAAGGCATAGCACTATGACCTACAGATGCACATCGATTTATTTTGCGATACGATTCAATATGGCCGCAAGGTGGCCATATTTTTGTGATTTTTCATGTCTTTCAATATTAACTCAAACATCTGTGAATTGATTTTGTTCAAACTTGAGACAAAAGGAAAGCACTATGATCTACATGTGCATTTAGTGATACTATCGAATATGGCCGCGAGTCGGCCATTTTTTGCGATTTTTCATGTCTTTGAACCATAACTCAAACATCCATGTACTGATTTCGTTCAAAGTTGGCACAAAGGCAAAGCACTATGACCTACATATGCATGTAAAGTTATTTTGCGAAATGTTTGAATATGGCCGCAAGGCGGTAATTTTTTTGCAATTTTTTTATGTCTTTGAACCATAAATCAAACATCTGTGAACTCATTTTGTGCAAATTTGGAAAAAGACATCGACACGGAGCTTTACAGATAGCTGATTGTCCGTCACCGTCCGTCCACAATTGTGTCGTTGTGTCGATGACTGTTGTAATAGACAATTGGGCCTGAATATGTTATTTCTTGATAAGAGTCTCAACCGAAAATTTAAAAGTTGATACATTTTGTTAAAGGATGTTCGATTTAAAATCATTGAACACGTGTTGCATTTCAAAGAAATACTCCATTGCAGAATCTAAGCCAAGATATTTGTTACGCATGTTGCTGTATATAGTCCAGTGAATTTAGGGTTTAACCTAGGACTAATTGCAACAGAAATTATTTCTTCACCAAGACCTTTAGAAAGGTCTCACTAATGACATATTAAAAGTATAGGAAAATATAAGGGGTGCAAATTGGTTAAATTTGCATTTATTCAAATTCGCCAGAAATAGCCTTTAAGGTGGTTGGAAAGGCTATTTTTGCACCAATTCTTTTCTCAGAGTTAATGTCAAGTTTCAAGTGTTAGAATCAAGATATTTAGTTCAAATTTTCAGGATAACTCCCTTAGTTAATATTTTCTCCAAAGAATATAAAAATTGTATATTTGCAGCCATGATTTTGAAATATGACAACAGTAAATATTAAAATCTAATTTTTCATATTTTTTTACATATTTGAATTTAATAATAATTGGATAGTATTAATATTACCAAATTAGTTATAAATATGTTGACACTATTTATTGTAAGATTTGTACGGCAGGATTTGTAAATAAAATTTGTTTTTATGATTTTACATGGGTTTATATATTAAAAAAATTATTAAAAATTCTTTCAAATTTCAAAATGTGATTTTTCAAAAAGTACTTCAAATACAGGAAAATTGTGCCGTACAAATCTTATCTGTAACCTTGTTAATAGGCTGTAAAAATTCCATGTCCATATCTCATTTCAAAGTTGGATTAAATTGGTATAAAATTATGTAGGAAAACTGTTATTCTGTCAAAAATGTTGAAAACAAGCCATTTTTGCACCCCACTTTTGAAGTCATAGAGCAGTTTTTTTTGGTTAATCTCACTTTTGACACCTCTTTGACACTCAAAGAATCTAAAAATGCATTTACAATAGCAGTCACTCACTCTGAATGCCAGCACCGCCTTGTCAAACTTTCCTGCAAAACAGCAAATAATGACTGTCCCTTTTCAAACATTTTATTAAAAGCTAGGGGACCTCTACCATAGTTAATACACAAAGAACTCCCCAACTTCTTCTTATTTGGTCAGTTTTTCAGAAGTTTTAACAGGCTATAACTCTGCAATGCCTTTGTGCCCAAATGTCTAGTTTTTTTTATTCCACAGAGAATGTTGACTACTTTTATATTTTAATAGTTTTGTTGAAATTTATAACTGACGCTCTAGCCTTTCCAACCACCTTAAATGACTGCTATACTCACATTTTGCGCATGTAAACTGAATACAAGTGACTGTATTTCATTGCAAGACAATTTAGTAAGGTTGAACAAGTTATTTTCTAAATGTCTTGAACAATAAATATCATGCAAATTAGCTAATTTGCATATATGCGCAGTTTTTCTATTATTTCAGACAAAATAAATGCTTAAGCTCATATATAAACAAATTTTTTCTCTATGGAATTTTATGGAATTGTTAAGGTTTTGCAAGAATTATCAAAATCCATCCCAAAAAATATGAGGTTGACTTAATTTGCATGCTGATTATTTTAAAATACAAAAGGCCTAATTTGCATAATTGACACAAACTGTCTTTTGAATACAATACGACTACAATAGCTTCTATTGATATTTGCTGGTTATTCAGAAATGCAATGAATAAAGAAAAGAGTTTCAGAGCATTACTGTTTAAATATAGGGAATCAGAATACTTTCTTTGGATATTCTTCTTTCTTTTACGACGTTAAGGTTATTCATGAAAAATCATTGGACGTGTTCAATTTTTTGACATCCATTGTCAATAGTTCAGTCATTTTCTCCTACAATATGTTCGATTGCAGTAAATTTTTTGAAGGAATTTTTTATGCTTTTCGTCACTCTTTTCAATGGCCATGGAAATATTCAGTTACTAATAAATGGTTCACAACTTTTAACAGTTGTGCCTGTGAATCATCTTTCTCATTATTGAACTATCATTGGTATCAATACGAGCATCATTTGAATTACCATGATGGTGGTGGTGATGATAATTGTTATGATGGTCATTATCATATCCTAAATTTCTTCCTCTTCCTCCCTGTTCATATCTTCCTGTTGGTGGTTCATTTGTTTACAGCCAGAATCCTTTCGTTGACAACAGAAAGTCCAGATTTTGATTTCTGCCGGGGTTATTGAGGCTGCTGCAGTTCATCGTAGAACCCATAAGAATGGGGAAGGGATGATATATGTACCGCGTATCAAATCAGATCTTAGAAATGCAAGTATCACTCATGGGGCTGTTTCCCGGGGGGTCACTTCAATTACTTGCCAATATGTATACGTGCCACCCAATGGGGTGGGTAATTCAGCAACTTGGTCTAAAATGGGGGTATCAATTCACAGTAAACCAGGGTCTAAAATGGGGTCGATTTTTGAGTGCCACACAACAAATTCCAACTGTCAGTCCCCGTCTTCCAAGCATGTTTTGAGCTGCACTCAGCATCGATATCTTTGTGTGGCAGGGGAACCATTAAAGAGACCCCCTGGCCAAAGTAAATATAGACTTTGTTTTAAAACACTGTCACTAATTGGTCAGAACTCCATATATGGAAGAATTTTGCCCAATTGAAAATATCGAAACAAAGTGGCTCTACTACTACTATCATAACAGGTCGACCATGGGAAAACTAGCATTGCCTTATGGACGAACGGCAAGGCTTCTTGTTGTTTGGAATTTTAAAAATCACCAGTCAGACTGTAACTGCAGATAACTGATAATTTCAGAAGCTGGACAAAACTTTGGCGAGGGTGAAAGATAGTTTCTTTCATCCAGTTTTTTTCGTATTTCCAAAAACGTTTTTCGGAAATCATGGCTTGGCCAGCAACAACATAACCGTAAATGCAGAATAGTGGTAGGCTTTGCCAGAAACTCGGTCTTGCAAATACTTGCTTTTTACCCGATTACGTTTTTGCAATTTTGACACTATGACTTTTGACCTGGGTCAAAGGTCATAAGGTCTAAAATGGGGTCCTTAAATAACGAGATTTTAGGTCTAAAATGGGCCCCAGGTTTTTTACGTGCGGCCGCACACCCCTACCACTTCTCAGAGCAAGTACCCCCGGGGGGCTGTTTTTGTAATGGACTTTCCATTTGCAGATAATTAGACTTTCGTATCATTACCAATAAGATCGATCATTCAAGGAATTGACAGTCTGGCCAATCTGAGGTGAGACTTCCATAAGATTCAAAATACAGGATGACCAATTAGATGATAATTTGATATCAAAATTTGATATCTTAATTGATAAACTCGTTAACGTCAGCTTCTGTGATGCAAATCCCTTCACATTTTGGTTTTCTTGTTTCACGATTATAAAAATTAGAAAGAGCAGCTAGACCATGTAACATTATGGAAAGTATATAGATTTGTTTTTACCAGTAATTTAGATTATCATGATTCAGTCAACAGATTTTTTTCAGTTTTTCCTTAAATTCTATGGCTGTGCACTGTAAGATTAAGCAGGAAATCTCTCTCTTCAGTCCATGATATGACTTTATATTAATTTTCAATTGTTGTCTTCAAGAAATTTCAAAATTTTGAGAAATGCAGTGTCCTTTGATTATCGTAATATCTTTCAGCTGCTTAAGGAACAGCTTTGCTCATTACCTATTTCATGATAATTGGCAGTATAGTATAATAATTGTACCTCTATATCATCATCATGATCATTATAATTGCATTTCTATATCAATAAAATTATCGATTTAATTGTCTTCACATGGAAATTTTCTAGATAATTGAAACGAACGATACGAATCAATCATCGTTTAGTTTCACAAGGCTTTTCATTCTGTATATCCTATTAGTATATAATCATTACAATGAGTTACAATACACAGAAAACAAATAATCATGTCAATTTCTTTGCACTAGGCAAAATGTTCATTCAAGTCATAAAATGATCATCTTTCGATAGGAAGTACTTAAAGTAGTATTGTCTCTTAATGTAACTTCTCATTTTACTGATAACATAATTAATTAAAATAAGTTGACGTCAATTTGAAAAATTAAAGAAACTTATTTTAATGATCATCATATAGGATTTATGCACACGAAGAATCGTTCAAAAATAGGTAAAAAATAGCAAAAAAATCCGATCTCTCTTTACGATAATGTATAACATTTCAAGTTTCAAGTATTACATTTCATAGAATGTAGGCATTTCCTATAAAATCTTTTACAAAATAGCCCTGTTGCACAATGTAGGTTGTATTAGACTTTGAATCTACCTTTTCTTGGACCTTTTAAATATTTACAGTGAAGAAATAATTGATGTTCCTATTAAAAAAAGGAAGTGACATGGTTGACTTATTGAATTAATGCAAATAAGAACTATTATTGCTGTAAGATATATTTGAAAACATTGCCTAAATTAAAAACACAAAAATGATCTTACATAGCCATTACAATGTCAGCTTATCTCTTAAATGACTTTCGTAAATAGATTATCAGCACTAGGTTTGTATAGATCTATGACCCGTTTAGCCTTTGGGTAAATTAGCTGTCTTATGCACAACTTCATTAAACTTACGGTATGTAATTTCCATGAACCTACTAAAATTTACAATGAAGAAATAGTTCTAATGATCTCTGTTGTTTTTTAACACTATATATAGTCATCTATAGGTAAAAAAAGGGAAAAGTAAAGTGGTAGGAGGGGCACATTGCAGTTATGTAAAATGAGGAATCTTAAATGATATGATGCATTGCCTACGCACACAAACAAACATTAAATAATCAAATTGCTTGAATAAAATGTCAATTTGTTCAATATATTTTAAGAAATATATTAACAGCAACGATTCTGTTCCCATTTCTGAGTTTTACATTTATTCAAATTATGCACTGTCTCACCTCTTCCTCTTGGAGTTAATTAGTCGTTTTGTTTGTCGTTCTGGGACCCTTTTGAAATACAGAGTGGAAACATGAACTACTTTTTGTGTAGATTAAATAAAATGTTTAACTGAAATGCAGTGAAAAGTGAAACACAGTGGCAGCCATACTTGATTTACGCCAATTAGGAATATTTCGCGGGCGATATAATATATTCAAAAATAAAGCCTGGACAAAAAATAAGATAAATGGATACATTACTTGAACATAATGTCGCGTTTTCCTGAATTCAATATGCATATTTCCTTTATCAGTGAATGTAGTGCACCCTTTATCCGTTTACATCTATACAAATTAGGTAAAATTATACCTCTTAGATTGTATTGGACTTTTAGTATGTCATTCTAGGACCTCTCTAAAATACACAGAGAAAAAATAATTCTATTGCTGTCAGAAGTAGCTTAAAATAGTTATTAATTAGGGATATTCAAAGAAAAAGAAGTGTTGTGGCGACCATATTGAATTTATGCAAATGAGGAATATTTCTATGACGACAAAATATTTCCATCAACATTACCTAAACCTAAAACAAGACAAATAAGCCGAAAACCTGCATATATCATATTTCTACAAAATGGTTTTAGTAGAAACAGTCAGCACCTAGTTTGTAACCATAACCTTTTTACATTTATGAAAATTAACGGTATGCATTGTTTACATTTCTAGATTGTACTAGGCTTTTAGTATGTCATTGTAGGACTTCTGTGAAGTACACAGTGAATAAATTATTCTATTGCTGTCAAATGTAGCTTAAAAATAGTTATTAATTGGGAAAAATACAAAGAAAAGTGACGGTTGTGACGGCCATATTGGATTTATGCAAATGAGGAATATTTCTATGACGACAAAATATTTCAATCACCATTACCTTAACCAAAAACGAGGCAAATAAGCCAAAAACCTGCATAACATATCATGTTTAGCCAAATATTTTTAGCAGAAACATTCTATCAGCACCAAGTTTGTAACCATAATCTTTTTACATATATGCAAATTAGGCACTGTTTACAATTCTAGATTGTACTACGCTTTTAGTATGTTATTCTAGGACTTCTCCAAAGTACAAAGTGAAAAAATTATTCTATTGCTATCAGTAGTAGCATAAAAATAGTTATTAATTACAGAAAAACAAAGAAAAGTGAAGTGTTGTGGCGGCCATATTGGATTTATGTAAATAAGGAATATTTCTATGACGACAAAATATTTCCATCAACATTGCCTAGACCAAAAACGAGGCAAATAAGCCAAAAACCTGCATAACATATCATGTTTAGCCAAATATTTTTAGCAGAAACATTCTATCAGCACCAAGTTTGTAACCATAATCTTTTTACATATATGCAAATTAGGCACTGTTTACAATTCTAGATTGTATTACGCTTTTAATATGTTATTCTAGGACTTTTCCAAAGTACAAAGTGAAAAAATTATTCTATTGCTGTCAGTAGTAGCTTAAAAATAGTTATTAATTAGAGAAAAACAAAGAAAAGTGAAGTGTTGTGGCGGCCATATTGGATTTATGTAAATAAGGAATATTTCTATGACGACAAAATATTTCCATCAATATTGCCTAGACCAAAAACGAGGCAAATAAGCCAAAAACCTGCATAACATATCATGTTTAGCCAAATATTTTTAGCAGAAACATTCTATCAGCACCAAGTTTGTAACCATAATCTTTTTACATATATGCAAATTAGGCACTGTTTACAATTCTAGATTGTATTACGCTTTTAATATGTTATTCTAGGACTTTTCCAAAGTACAAAGTGAAAAAATTATTCTATTGCTGTCAGTAGTAGCTTAAAAATAGTTATTAATTAGAGAAAAACAAAGAAAAGTGAAGTGTTGTGGCGGCCATATTGGATTTATGCAAATGAGGAATATTTCTATACGACAAAATATGTCTATCAACATTGTCTAATCTAAAAACCAAGGCAAACAAGCGAAAAAAACTGTATCAAAATTATGTTTAGCCACATGTTTTAAGTAGAAACCGTCTATCAGCGACAATTTTATACCCATGAGCCCCTTTTACATTTACGCAAATTAGGCACTGTTGCACCCCTTAGATTTTATTATACCTTTAGTATGTTATTTCTAGGACCTTTCCAAAATGCATGGTGAATAAATAATTTTTGTTGCAATTAGTCCTAGGTTGACCCCTTTTTTGGCTTAGATTGACTATATCGTGAAATGCAATACCAGCTATACATCCTGTGAAGCCGGAGACCCATACAGCTCCGTCCCAAATATTTTTCTTCAGAATTCATTGTTAAATTCAAATTTGTTATTTCTCTAATTTATCTAGCATGGCTGGCATATATTTTTGTTTGTGGTTTTCTGATTATGTAATTGTTTGGTAACGTTTCCAGATTTAATGCCCTGTTGACTAAGTCAAATGCTTCATTATGTGATGTACTAGTACGTCCATTTACTCTTCGTCTAATGTTACCAAAGTCGCATTGTTTAGAACTTTGATTTTCTCAATTGTCTGTATAAATTTGTTTGTGTGTGTTAGGTCTTTTTATAGTTTTTTCACGATTTGTTGGACTTCAGAGTCCACTTATCGAGCATCGTATGAAATTTTGTGCCTCGTTATCGAGTTTTGTGTATCTTTGGCAGGAGGTAGGAAAGTGATGTCTGTATTTACTGTTTAATAGACTAAGATATTTATGTGATAATCGATGTGTTTTTGATCGTACTTTTTGTTGTTAGGTTGTTTATTTCTTCTATTGTTCGTTTTGTGCCATCTGCTGTTATCTTTGTCTGGTATCGCAGCTCTCTCAGTTGTTTCTGACATTTCCTTATGTTATCATCAGCATCTAGAGCTGCTGGTCCTCTATATTTATCAAATGTTTGATTGCTATCTTCTTATTCTTGAATAGAATTTCCAATGCCTTGCGTTCTGTAAACTATACTAGAACCTTATTTATATTGAAACCTATTAAACAATGGGACATTAATGTGGCAGCCATATTTAATTGATGCAAATTATAAAAGCGCCTTTTTGAAACATTGAAGCACCAAAAGTGTTCCTTCATGCCCAAGAAATATATTTAAACTTGAAAATCATTGACATAACTTATTGAATATGTGGTATATGACCGCAAATATCTTTTGTAGGTATGTTGGCCGCCATATTGGATTTATGCAAATTCACAAAGTGCCTACTCAAACCATTGTATCTCCAAAATTGTTTGTCCATGCCAAAGAAATATACTTTTAACCTTAAAATCACTGAAATGGCCTGTTTAATACGTGGTAAATAACCTAAAAAGTATATTTTAGGAATGTTAGCCGCCATATTAGAATTATGCAAATTAAAAAACTGCCTATATACAACATTATATTTCCAAAATGATTCCCCGTGCCAAATAAGTAGTGTCAGACTTTGAAACCACTGAAATAGCTTGTTTAACATGTGATATATGGCCAATTATGTTATTTTGTAGGACGGCTTGCAGCCATATTTGATTTATGCAAATTAGACATATTTCCCCAAGGTAGATTCGAGTAAACTCTTGATATGTTGTTATGGGTACCTCTCCAAAATGCATTCTAAAGAAAAAAATTCTGTTGCAATTTGTGGTGGGTTGGGTGCCAAAATCTCGTATATTGACTGGACTAAAAAGATCGTGGCGCGAAAAAGAAAAGTTCTACCCACCATGGCATATCTGTTACACCATGCCTCCAATTTTGACCTCAAAATTTCACGATCAACCCATTTCTCAGACGTTGTTTAGACATTTGGGTCCTGTCGACTGGCGCGGCCGGCGGCCATTCTGCCGTTCATCTTTGGAAAATTGTAGTTTACTTGTTGTTGCAAGATATTTTGTACTACGCCAGAAAAATAATACCTCTATATCTAGAGCTTTTGACAACTATCTAGTTGTCTTTTTGAATGGTGTTGATAGGACCACTGCACATGCGTGATCTTAAAATATTATCCCAATTTCGAGGTAATTGATAACGTCAACATCTTTACATAAAGTTGAGCGACGAGTGTTAATGAAAGGGCTAAATTTTGCATTGATTCCCAGTCAGGTGTCAATAATCAATTACATATCTACAACGGAATATGAGAAGTATACACACTATCAGCTCGGGATCACTTAACCCATTTTAAGGTAGATCGCGCCTCGGGAACAGATATTCTGACTCTCAAATAGTCTAGTCGGAAGGTAGGGTTCCCATGCACCCCATGGGTATATTTTTAACCTACATTTTTTGCAATCCTTAGGGTCTATAGTTGATGAATTTCGATGTTCCCAAAATCAAATGTTGTCCCATGGGGTTCATTTGGCGCCATCTTGGCCGCCATCTTGGCCGCCATCTTAGATTTCAACAATGGGGTAGGGGTCACATATTTACCGCTAGACGGAAACAGGAGCAATAAAATACTATAAACTTACACTTTTAGAAAGCCTAGATTATGGCCTTTTCATTGATATATAACTTAATGGGGATAAATTAATTTTCGAACGTCGATTAGACTTTATATCGGCCATTGACCGTTAATCGTAAAATTTGCTAAATTTCAAACCGAATAATTAAGTTCACGTTCCTCCAAACAATTTTTTATAAAGTATATTATTTTTTGGAAGAACTTAGTGCAATGAACAAGAAAAACAACATTAAAAGTAATGTGTCTTGAGATTTAGTGGGTGCATGAGCTTGTTTTCTTAATGTGTGGTATGCCACATATCCATGTGTAATATAAGGGGTAGGGGTAATGTTTCCCTTTCTGTTTCGAAGTGTGAATGATGAAACCATAAAAATATTACATTTTCTGAAATTGCCCAATCAGGCATTTCTAAAAATATGTATTTTTATTTGGAAAAGTCGCATATTTGAAAGTTACAAAGCTTAAACCTTTTAGTTTGTGTCGATTTTAAGTGAGTTTTTAAGAACAATATTATAATATATGGGGTAGGGGTAATGTTTATTGTTCTGCCTCGAGCCATGAATTATGAAACCATATAAATGTTAAATTGATTGAAACTCTGAAAAGGGCCTTTTTAAACATGTATATTTTTATGGGGAAAAGTCGCATTACAAAGCTTAAGCCTTTCAGTTTGTGTCAATTTTAAGTGATTTTTTAAGCAAAATTATAATACAAGGGGTAGGGGTAATGTTTCCCTTTCTGCTTCGAATCATGAACCATGAACCAATCAATATATATGTTATTTTCGTTGCCTGAAGATGACAGTTTGATTGCGATTATATTGCGCAACGGTTTAATCTTTCACTTTCGAGGTGAGTACAACCCTAGGGTATTACGTGTCCTAAGGTATGACTCGAGCAGAGTCATAAGCTAAATGCAACACCCATTTTCACATTCACTCTGTAAAATCGCCGAAGTGACCAACGCTTAGGGAGAACGGATGCCACTAAATTATAACTTCACAAGTAAGGCTAAGTCTCCTGATATCATCTTTGTAAACGCTGCTCAACCATTGACCTTTGGAAGTGGTTTTAGCTGAACAACTTAACTAAATAAAAATAACATCGGGCAATTAGGAACATGACGCATCACATACACTACACAACCTATTGATCAACATGTTAATAAATATCATATTAGGACTGGGAATGGCTACGTCAGCGTATTAATATTTCGTAAGAGTGAGTATGACAGTTTAATTGAGATTATTTTGCGCAACGGTTTAATCTTTCACTTTCGAGGTGAGTACTACCCTAAGGTATTACGTGTCTTAAAAGGTTACACCCTTGTTTTGTATAGCTATAGGTTAAAGTTTACTTCAAGAGTCATTGTGCGTTGAATGGTTCACAAAGCAAAGCGCACAGCATTTGTTCATGCGTGGGTGACGGGCTTCCAATGTAACAACTAACATGTAACCCGGGTGCACATAAAAAAGCTTCAGTTGCAGAAAGTGAAACGTATTACAAGACCGAGAGTTTGAATGACCTTCGACAGACTGGCAATGTTTTCAATTCAAAATTTTCTCACGATGACTATAATCGAGCAGAGTCATAAGCTAAATGCAACACCCATTTTTACATTCATTCTGTAAAATCGCCGAAGTGACCAACGCTTAGGGAGAACGGATGCCACTAAATTATAACTTCACAAGTAAGGCCAAATCTCCTGATATCATCTTTGTAAACGCTGCTGAACCATTGACCTTTGGGAGTGGTTTTAGCTGAACAAACTTAACTAAATGAAAAGAACATCGGGGAATCAGGAACATGACACATCACATACACTACACAACCTATTGATCAACATGTTAATAAATATCATATTAGGACTGGGAATGGCTACGTCAGCGTATTAATAGTGTTGCCGAGGTCATTTACTTTGATGTAAACTGTGCTACTAATGCGCAACACAGACCCTTGTTACCTGTCCCTTAGTGACCAATTGGTCAACACATAACAAACAAAGCCATACATTTATAATGTCAATCACGTAGCAGTGTAAGAGCGTGATCACACATGATGTCCACATGTAGAGAGCGTGATATGAGGAGTTTACTTTTAAATGGTATGCAAATAACAACTAAACGGATTGCATATATAGGATGTCTCTACGAATACAATCACAGGAGGGACAACATCAGGAAATATGAAACATCCATGTTTAAAACATGAACGGTGCTAATATTGAAGACTCTTAGCCGCTACTCTGTTTCCGAACCCAACGTCATCTCACTAACTTTATTTCATCCTCTTTTGGGAGCCACGTGGGCTGAAGAGGATGGAAATGATTAAAGTGTTAAACTTGGAAAATGCATTTTGTGAAACTGAAGTTGTAACATGATCTTAGAGTAATTCAAAAGAAATGTTTTAAATGTAAGCTTCGGAAAACAAGAATTGATGTGTGTTCCGTAATACTTGTGAGGAAATGCTGACAAAGAAAGACAAACGAGACTTTCTAACGCAAAAGAAGAAGTACTTTGAATAGTAAAGGGTTATGTATTAAACTTCCCAATTTGGTTTGTAAGGATTGCCGATAAACATTGCGTCACCGGGTACATGAAAAATGTAACATCTTGGTTATGACGAGTTCACATTTGAGTTATATGCAAATATCACTGAACAGATTATATATATTAGAGGTGTCTGAGAAAATACAAGCACTTGACACTTGATACTTGACAGAAACAAACAGAAAGGGACAGCGTAAGGGAGGAAAAGGTTCGGGGACAACGCCTGGCAATATGTAACATCCACGTATGAGAAATAAACGCTGTTATTTCAGAAGACGTTGAGCCACTACTTCGTTTCCGTATTACGATGTCCACTCGCTAGCTATTCCCTGAAGGGAGACGGTAAGTGGTAATCGGTATACACTGTCAATTCCCCGTTCTCCCTAGATGCCAAGCTGAACAAACAGGCAAACACACACTCACAAACAGATATATATATATATATATATATATATATATATATATATATATATATATATATATATATATATATATATATATATATATATACATTTCTTCTGTCTGATTATGGCAGGATGCATACATTAAGTAACAGATTTCATTCCTTTGTACTTGAAGTAATTTGTTTTAAAAATGTATTTTCTTTCTTGTAAAAGGTGTACATGTCTAAAAACTACAAGAATGTGACAAAAAAAATCACATGAGTTTAAACAAGGTTACTTGAACTAATTTGTGTTATTATTTATATATATAAATGTAGGATTTGTTATGCTTTTTTTAATTGTAAAATTCTGTGTTGTGTTATGGAAATTCAGTAATTAGGCTTGATTTCGGCGATGATAAAATATGATAGAGTGTAACTTCTACTCAAATCGAAAGAAAATCTAGTCAAATTGACCTATGGGCTTGCACTCTGGCATATGGCTACTGTATTATGTACACACCAGTGAAGGTAATAGTCTATCAAATGTTTGCCTGAATGCGTATCTTGCTGATATATTTACCTTTCACAGGGATTTCAAAACTTGATTGGAAGCAAGTTTTGTTTAGAGCATCTTGCAATTCTTCTCCGATTTACTATATGTTCGGCTTACCTGAAAGCTCGTTGGGTGTGGAAAATTGCCAATGTCTTAGTATACTTGGGAAGCGAAATTTCAAATTTTCCCTATGAAGTCAAAACAGGGCTGAAGGCCATGCAGAGACTCAAAAATCGGTAAATGTTAGCTGATTTGTGTTTCTAGTACCAAACTTTGCACAGTGACCCCTGATTTTTATTCTTCATTTCGTAAGAGTGAGGATCACAGTTTAATTGAGATTATTTTGCGCAACGGTTTTTGCTTTCACTTTCGAGGTGAGTACTACCCTAAGGTATTACGTGTCTTAAAAGGTTACACCCTTGTTTTGTATAGCTATAGGTTACAGTTTACTTCAAGAGTCATTGTACGTTGAATGGTTCACAAAGCAAAGCGCACAGCATTCATTGTTCATGCATTGGTGACGGGCTTCTAATGTAACAACTAACATGTAACCCGGGTGCACATAAAAACGCTTCAGTTGCAGAAAGTGAAACGTATTACAAGACCGAGAGTTTGAATGACCTTCGACAGACTGGCATATTTCAATTTTTCATAATTTTCTCAAACATTATCTGACGATGACTATAATCGAGCAGAGTCATAAGCTAAATGCAACACCCATTTTCACATTCATTCTGTAAAATCGCCGAAGTGACCAACGCTTAGGGAGAACGGATGCCACTAAATTATAACTCAACAAGTAAGGCCAAATCTCCTGATATCATCTTTGTAAACGCTGCTCAACCATTCACCTTTAGGAGTGGTTTTAGCTGAACAAACTTAACTAAATGAAAAGAACATCGGGGAATCAGGGTCATGACACATCACATACACTACACAACCTATTGATCAACTCGTTAATAAATATCATATTAAGACTGGGAATGACTATGTCAGCGTATTAATAGTGTTGCCGAGGTCATTTACTTTGATGTTTTAAAGTTACAAAGCTTAAGCCTTTCAGTTTGGGTCAATTTTAAATGATTTTTTAAAACAAAATTACAACACAAGGGATAGGGGTAATGTTTCTCTTTCTGTCTCGAATGATGAATCATGAAACCATATAAATATTATTATGGTTGCATGATCGGTAAAGGGCCTCTCTAAACATGTATAGTTTTATTGAGAAAAATCGCCTATTTGAAAGTTACAAAACTTAAACCTTTAAGTTTGTGTCAATTTTAAGTGAATTTTTTAAACAATATGCACAAAACAGTTAGTCCGTTGGCCAGGTATCGAAATCATCCCATCTAAGACATTTTACCCACTATGATTTTCTGTTAGCTAGTTTCTCAGCTGTCTTAATCTGCTTATTTGCCATTTAACGTATAGTGGGTAAGAGTGTAACGACTTGTTTTGTAGGGAGCTGTTACGCCCTCACCAGTAAAATAGGAATGGGTTAGGGGTAACATATTTACCGCTAGTCGGAAATACAAACAATAACGAACCATAAACAATACATTCTTAGAAAGCCAAGATAATGCCCTTACCATTGGTATATAACTTAATGGGGATAATCAATAGTGAAACATCGATTAGATGTTATATCGGCCATTAAGTGTAAATTGTAAAATTTGCTTAATTTCCACACAATTTTACAAGGTATTTATATATTGCTATAAAGAACGTAATGCAATAAAGAAGAAAAACAATGTTTAAAATGTATATCTTGGCATTTAGAAGCTGCATGAGCATGGTTTCTTAATGTTTCCTTAATGTAGTATGTCACATTACCTCTCTGTAATAGACTTATGGTTAACCTAAGGTTGCGTTGAGGAAGAAAATGCTAGTGTTAACCGTAGCTTATTGGTAATTTTTGTGTCTTGTGCTTTCTGTGTTGTTTGTGCAGTCCGTGTGGGTTTGTGTTTGAATTTATTTTTCCGAGTAATTTAATCATATTATGTAGCGGAGTCTCATTCTCAGTATGAATTCATTTGTGTCTTGTAGGAGATTGATACTGTTTGGACCGTTTGGTGTTTGAATTAATTTCAAGCCTTTGAAAAGATCGTTCATTTCTATAATTGTTAGATTTGTGTGAAGAAAGATTCTTAGTAAATCCATGTTTTTCGTTGGTCATTGTGTTCCGTTTATGTTTGGTATTATGTTGTAATATTGTGTTTGAGATCTTTTGTTTATCACTTTGTGCAGTTATTTTAGCTTTTTTAGTTTTATTACGCCTTCTGTTTCTGAGTTTTTAACACAATTTCGTGTGTAGTCATGTTTTGACATTGTGTTACGGTAGTGCTATTTAAGGGAAGTGCGGTGGCCTTTGAAATGCCCTTTGCTTTGGTTTTGTACCGTAGTATAGGAAGAAAATCCGACCTATGGTGGTTGCTGTGAATGTTTGTGTTTTGGGTTGTTTTAGCCTCCTTTTTGCCTATTTGAAGAATCGTATTTGCAGTCTTCCATCCTGCGTTCTGTTCAGTGAGTGTCTTCGATCTCTCTCTTAATTTTTGTGATGTACAACTGTCTTGTGTCCCGGTACTTTATTGGGTGTAGAGGTAAATAGTTAGAGATCAGGGTGACAAATTGGTTGCCACAGTGTCTTTAATTTCAGGTGTTGCCACTTTTGAAGGAATTCAACACTCGGTATTTTGGCCTGGTAAGTATGCCTTTAAGGTGTACCTGTAAGCTACGTGGTACTGAATAGGGGCCACTTTGGTTTCAACACATTCGATACTCTTTGCTGTCATGGAGGTACTATATCTCGCTTATACCCCGTTGTATGAGTAACTGGGATCTGAAATGAGAATGGCTCAATTAATATCCATCTTTGCTAATATTAATTCTCGTTTGGCTAACAAGATGGCCACCTCTATTTCTAACCTTGAAAATTTGACTTTCAAACAAATTGGACAAAACAGTGAGTATGACTTTCTCCTGTCTGTTATTTATGAAAAACATTAAAAGTGCATACATGTTGTTGTCAAATATACCAAATGTTAGATTGTGAAAGATAGGCTTCCATGTGTAATCATACAAATGAGTTCAGTGGAAATTCATTTGAGTAGATTACAGTAATCGAAGAAAATGGTTGACACTATAGAAAGACTTATTTCGGACTGTGGGAACCTAACTATGGAAAGACAGCACATAATACTTACAGAATACTTGTGTCTCATTTTCAAATGCGATACAGCTTATTGGTATAAACACATCCAAAAGACTCGTGAGGACTTTCAAAAAGTTCTACGGTCGATATGACGACATTGTGGCCAAATATTGCATCTCCGTCACTCAAATGATTAGCGACAGCATTCCCGGCTTTGACAGTGATTCATATACTGTATCACTTCATACAATATTTAGACAATTTTGGGACCAATGCTGACGGGTGTATAAGCATGTTAGCAGGGTACGCTTACCCATTCCGGACACCTAGTACCACCACTAACTATCAGTGGTTCAGGATGGTCCTACTTAATTTTGTAAATCTCAAATGTCCCATGGACCTGGTAATGTATTACCTTGAATGGAAATGATTATCATATTGCCCAATGTATAAACTGTTCATGTATAATACAGGCAGTACTGTACAACATGGAATGTACAACATACAAATCAAAGAAATGGCAAATTTTCTCAACTTTTTACAAAGTTTGTATTCCACCATTACTGTCAGGATTAGGATTTTCTCAATCTATAAAAAAGCTATTACTTGATTACTCTTTGATACAGCATGACTGATATTTTGCATTTGCCACGCAACCAGCCACGCCCAATCCCTGGGATTGCGAAAAATGCCTTTAACGAAGCTTTTGAACACTTTTTGTGAATTGTGTAAGAATGCCCTCTATGTGGAGTATGTGTAAAGCCGCTGTATAGCTCGCTTGACTCAGATGATTCTTTTTCTCTCAGCTGCTGGTGGCTGATCTACCTCGAAAGTTAGATCAATCTGGTCTCTCTGATTCTGTAATGCTGGTGGAATGGTGTCTTCAAGCATGGACCCTAAAACGTCCGTTTTAGGGTCTATGCTTCAAAGAAATCAGAGTCTAACATTGGCTAAACATCATCCATGATAAGAAACTATTGATTCACTTACAAGGCTTTTTTTAAAATTGAGGTGTCAATGTTAATATAAGCCTTTTTAGTCATTTTCTGAGGTTTGTCGCACCTTCTTATTGCATGGTGTATAGAGTGTTTTGTTCGTCTTCTGTTTACTATTTAGTTGCGTAATTTGAATGTGTTCTGTGACATTTGGCTTTTTAGGTTTTAGTTCTAGAATTATATTGCTATTGAATTTTAGTACCCAGTCGAAAATGTAATCCGCATTGGGAGTATATAGTGTTCTGCTTGTAAGATAATTTCGACAAATTGGTTATGATCCCTTGTTTTCTGGTAAGGAAGGTAAAGTGTTGTCCATCCATCTATCTTAGTATGGAGAAAATAACATTTATATGGTTTCATGATTCATGATTCGAGGCAGAAAGAGAAACATTACCCTTACCCCTTGTGTTGTAATTTTGTTTAAACAAATCACTTAAAATTGACACAAACTGAAAGGCTAAGCTTTGTAACTTTAAAATATGCGACTTTCCCCCATAAATCTACACATCTTTAGAAAGCCATTTTCAGAGCTTTCAATCAATATAACATTTATATGGTTTCATAGTTAATGGTTCGAGGCAGAACAGGAAACATTACTCCTACCCCATATATTATAATTTTGATTTTAAAAAATTACTTAAAATCGACACAAACTGAAAGGTTTAAGCTTTGTAACTTTCAAATATGCGACTTTTTCAAATAAAAATATATACTTTTTAGAAAGGCCTGATTAAGCAACTTCAAAAAATGTAACATTTTTACGGTTTCATCATTCAATGGTTTCATCATTCACACTACCCTTTGTTGTATTATAATTTTGTTTAAAAAATCCCTTAAAACTGACACAAACTGAAAGGCTTAAGCTTTGTACCTTTCAAATATATGACTTTTCCCCATAAAACTATATATTTTTAGAAATGCCTGATTAAGCAATTTCAAAAAATGTAAAATTCTTATGGTTTCATCATTCACACTTCGAAACAGAAAGGGAAACATTACCCCCTACCCCTTATATTACACACGGATATGTGGCATACCACGTATTAAGAAAACAAGCTCATTCACCCACTAAATCTCAAGACACATACTTTTAATGTTGTTTTTCTTGTTTACTGCACTAAGTCCTTCCAAAAACATGTAAATACTTTATGAATTGTTTGGAGGAACGCGAACTTAATTATTGGGTTTGAAATTTAGCAAATTTTACGATTTACGATCAATGGCCGATATAAAGTCTAATCGACGTTCGAGTATTAATTTATCCCCATTAAGGTATATATCAATGTAAAGGCCTGGTCTGGGCTTGCTAAAATTGTAACGTTTATAGTATTTTATTATTTCTGTTTCCGTCGAGCTGTAAATATGTGACCCCTACCCCATTGTTGAAATCCAAGATGGCGGCCCGACTAAAACCTTACAATTCTTTTCTGATATACTACTTGTGGGGTTCATTTTAAAGCTCTTGGTGTGAGAAAACTTTCTACCGGTTTAGTTTTTCAAAATTCGAAAAACTTTATTTTTCTCCATAGAGTTAACACAGGGAGGGCGGCCATTTTGCATTTTAAATATCGGTAAATCTTGGGTTATTTGTTTCTCTGGTACCAAAATTTGCACGTTGACCTCCAGCTTTTATTCTTGATTTTGAAAGAGAATGGTTGAAAGTTTCACCGAGGAAAGTTTGAGCAGAAGTTTAAGTCTTTCACTTTCGAGGCGCATACTATCTTAAACCTTAATTGAAAATAATATGCCCCTCGACACCGTTTCGGTGGGGAGGCAAGGGTCGGGGAAAGGAGGGGAATTCTCGACCCCTCCCCTCCTTCTACTACAAAATCTATTTCATACCACAACCCATTCTCATAACTTTATATTTATTTTTTAAAATTCCTATCACCATTTTCACATGTGATTATGTTTTTCTGAAATGCTGATGGCATTTTTTTCACTGTTAGATATATGCTAAATGAAGGGTATATTATGCCATGAAGGATGACGACGTGTTCAAGTGGCTGCTGATGGACTATTTGCAGCTGTGCGCCCGGAGCTGCATGATCGAGTTTTTGCAGGAACCACCTTGCTAGGCTCCAGGGGAAAGGGGTGGCGCAAAGGCCTGCCTAAAGTGCGCGGTTGGCGTTCGGAACCAGAGGAGACAAAGCGGGATGATGGGGGAAGAGAAAACGCGATATGATGGTTTTCGAAAAAAGTTGCCGTTTTGGGCGATTTATGGTGCTTCCTAACCTCCGACTACCTTTGAACTTCATATTAGATGGCTGGTTTTGAAACAACATTACCGATAGGCCTTAAAATGAATAAACTTTGAAAGAAATCACTCGGCAACGTTTCCTGAAATGGCGTTAGTATGGGCTCGTTTACCTTGTACAAAAATGTACAGGTCCTGAGGACTCCGAGAAGCACTAGCAAACGTCATTCTTATCCAAGGTAAATAACGGCGTTACCATGCATGTAAAAAACTCATGGAAACCGTGTTCATATCAATGGTGGATGAGGCTCGTCACTGTTGTAATGTATTGGTTTATATACGATGTTTTAATTATGAATATGCTGCAATAATTTACAAATAATTTACAAATATAGGTTTTGCTACTTGCAGAAATTCATTGAATTTAAAGTGAAATTTAGATTTTTATGCGTTTATTTATCCCTATATTGTAGTATTTTATGGTGTCATGTTGCTGATTTAGGGTCAATATTTAGCTCGTTCTGTTATATGGTCTACTGTCAAGTAAAGGAAAAGCCGTTACTCTGTCCATTTATTAATTTGGTGTTAGAATTTTCATGGTCTCGCGGATGATAAACATTCAGACTCAGATTCACCGATAGAGTTTTAAAATTTGAGTATTTTAGCATTGTTGACCCATGGTTATCTGCTAATAAGCACTTTTTCTAGTAATGACTATTATTGTTACAATCCTTTTAGGTCCACGAGTGTTATTGGTAGAACCAAATTCGAGGCGTATGTGTATTCATTAAACATTCTCAACGTGCTAGAGTCAAAATCCAACAAACAGCATGATTTTGATGTCCGGCTGAAAATAAGTTTTTCAATCTCAAGAATGACTTATTCATTTGTTTTATATACTTTCCACCTGAGAACTTACGTTAATTGTTAAGAATGAAAAAGGTAGCCACAGATATGGATCCTGTTGAATTAATTGAAAGTGATTGGCACACCTATCTCTCATCTGGTGAAGTTATTGTACTCGGTGATTTTAAAGAATCTACTGGTTCGCTGGATGATTATATTTCTAATAACATCCCCGTTGATTTCAAGATCATTACGAAGACTCTGTAATTGCTAGAAATAATAAGGATTGTGTAATAATATTTGCGCGAGAAATTTCATTTTCTTATGCACTGTAAGTAGATAATTAATATTAAATGGACGTATCAGCAGTGATCTTCTTGGAATGACAACTTGTTATCATACCAGTGGTTGCAGTACAGTGCAATGCAGACTATGGTCTTGTTAATCATGATACTTTATATCTTTGTCAATATTTTCATGTTCATTACCTAAGTCATTTGTCAGATCATTGCATAATTTCATTGCACTTTAAGTTACCTTGTTTTGTAGTTAGTACTGAGAGTAATTGTATTTAGAGTGAATTTTCTCATTCTTATTTATAGTCAAATCATGATCAATTTTTGCAGGGTTTGAATAATCAAGTTCAATTTGTGCAGGGTTTGAATAATCAAGTTGTAAAGAGCTGTCTTAATTTTCTATTATGGAGAAAATATGATACAAATATGTCTGGCATTTATTTTCAATGACTTTACGAGAATTGTTCAATCTGCATGCGAGAATCTCAAAAAGAGAAATCACAGAAAGAGGAAAGTTAGCAAGCCATGGTATGACTATATATTTCATAAATTAAAAGGGGAGATCGGTCAGATAGGAAAGCAACGACGCAAAAACCAACAAGCAACCTAGCGGCCGATATAGCTCCGCTGTTTTTATGTAGAGAATAACTATTTTTGACACATGTTGATGAAGAAGGTGGAAATCTTTGATAGCTCATTTCAGTGACCAGAAAAAAGTGGCTAAAATAGCTGCAAATCATATTACAAATTATATTACAAATTATATTACAATAATCCCTTGGAAACTGTATACCAAATATCAAAGTTATCGACTTGCAGTTTTTGAGAAACAAAGTTTTTGACCAAAAATGGCACAAATTGCCCAAAAATACAAAATTGCAGATTTCATCATAATTTCAAAATATCACATTATGTTCATCTGTAGGAACCTGCATATCGAATTTCAAATCTATCAGACAAGTATTTTTTCAGAAACACATTTTTGACCAAAAATGGAAAAAAAATTGCCTTAAAAATGCAAATTTGCATATTTCTGCACAATTTTAACAAATCTGAAATAGATCATCCCTAGGGACCTATGTACCAAATATCAAAGCTGTCTGACTGGTAGTTTTGAAGAAGAAGATGTTTAAAGATTTTTTTACCAAAAACGACAAAAAATGCCTTATAAATACAAATATGTAAATTTCACCACGATTTGAACAAATCTGACTGAAGTCACCCTAAGTAAACTGCATATAAAATTTCAAAGTAATCGGACAACCGGTTTCAGAGAAGAAGATTTTTTTACCAAAAACAGCAAAAAATGCCCCAAAAATACAAATATGCAAATTTCACCACGATTTTAGTAAACGTAAGTGAGGTCACCCCAAGTGAACTGCATATAAAATTTCAAAGCAATTGGACCTGCGGTTTTAGAGGAGAAGGCAATTGTTGACGGGCGACGGACAACGACGACGGACGACGACGACGGACGACGACGACGGACGACGACGGAAAATCAACCTATTTGATAAGTTCAGCGTCGCTGACAGCGGAGCTAAAAATGACCCAATTTTGAGGGGCCTTTTCTTCCACGATAAGAAACTGTACACGAAAAACCTTGAAACATTGCAAGCGTTCGTTCAGAGAAAATTCATTGTCTCTTATTGTTGATATTGTAAAAAGAGATCAAACAAATTTTGAAATTAGTAAATACTTCGAAAAATAAAGACGACCCAGACATGGACAGTAATGTTACTCTTAAAGTTTGGTTCAATCATTTTAATCACTTGCACAGAAAGATTCATACACTCTCAACAGTGTTATGCTGATTTTAAAGCAAAAATTAAGAGGAGAACATTCAGTAGTTTTGAGTTTTGTAGTAATGATGAACTTCTAAACTCTGAAATTTCTGCCAGTGAAGTGTTAACTGCTAGCATATCCTTGTAATCGGGCAAATCCTGCATCAAGATGGAATTTTAAATGAAATGATTAAGAGTGGCCCAGCTATTTAAATGCCAGCATTTATCAGTTTATCAGTGGGTCTAAAAAACAGATTATGATCGTCAATGAAAATTAAATTCACAAAAATATAACGTTTACATAAGAGACTAGATATTGTTTCCTCGTTTACTTACTTAGGAATCAGTTTTATCTCATCTGGAAATTTTAAAAAAGTAAGGCTTTCTTTGAAAAAAAAGCTATGCATTCTTTCGTTGCCTTAATGAAAACCTTTAACTCTCACAACGGGATACCGGTGGTACAACTGCGTCTTTTTGATTCATTAGTCAAACCAGTGTTATTGTATGTATCATAGGCTTGGGGAGTTACTTATTAAGAAAAGTAAGTTCAAAAAGGTTTAGTGATTACTCTCTGAATAAAACCTAACTGTGAATTTGAGTTTTAAATTTTTAATAATAAATCTTTATTCTTTATTCGCCAGAAACAACAAAACATTCACAATGTTTGCTTTTCAACTCAAGAAGGAACCTGATCCTGGCTGGAGCCACAAAAATAGTTCTTTAGAACTAGTCGAGCTTGTGCCCCCAAAACGAAACTATGAGTAAAATGCGTTGCATTTGCATCAGGCTGACAATTGAAGTTTAAATACGAAAAAATCAATAAATAAATATAAATCAGACTGGTGAAAGTAAGGTGACAGAACAGAATGAATGCTGTAATTAATCAATGAGTCTATGACTTTCTAATGTGTCGTGATACCCAAGGTTATCGTTTGTGTTGTAGGTGAAATGTGTCTGTCCCATACGCTGAGTTGCGGTACCTCGGTGAAACGCACTGTAACAGGGCTACATAATCTTATGTCAACATTAGAGAACCGTCATTATTTATGGCCTTGGGATCGGAGGAATCTTAGAGGGGTCACTCAAAAAATGGAAAACTAAAAGGGGGGTTGCTCAAAAGTGGAGAACAAGAAGTGGGGCTACTCACTTTGACGTGGCAAGCCTTTAATCTTAGAGGCTAGTACTGAGTACATTTTTCAGTATTTTCTGATTAAAGATTGATATACTTGCCTAAAAATTCATGAGGAACGTCTGCTTTCTATATTCTACATAGCATAGGTTACCGATAGGGGAAAATGTGTAAAGCAAGCTAATTTTGATTCTATAACGTTTAAAACCAGTGGAATGCCTTGACAACAAACCCATCTTTTATTGAAGGAAAATAATAATAAATAATAAATGTGAATAAATGTATGTCTGTCGCTATTTTTTCGTTTTTCAAAAGATGTATTCTTCATTGAAATCAGTGAACCGGAATATAAGTTTTGGAATACTGTCTCAGATTTCTGTTCCTTTGAGTTTTTATAAGAAAAAATCTTTAAAAATACTCCCCAAGTGCCACCAAAAAATACCATTTTAATCTCTTTTTT